>JAVSCE010002432.1:0-26156 GCA_032199065.1 Smutsia gigantea
AGACCTATAAACACACCTGGTATTTGGCTTGAGTATCAATATCTCGTAAGGAAGGATTAGGATCAAAGGCAGGATGAGAATGATACCATCCGATAACACTATAGCCTCTTACAGCCAAGGTTTCCGAGGCCTGTGTTTGTGAGACAGGATCCATCTCACACTGCAGTCCTGTACTCAGACTGTTACATGGTTCTGCTGCACAGACCTATAAAGGATTAATTCTTATATGATTACATTGAAATCCAGATAATTTTATTACTTTATTTAGTGCTTTCATACATAAGATACAGAAACTTTCAAAGCCAAGTCTTCTATTTGACTCTATTACAGGCAGGCTTTAACTTAAAATGAACTATACTCCCAAAGTGTGACTGTATGCTAGGAACTCAGAATCCATTTTTCTACTCAAACAATGTTATAATGACTTGCTTGTTTTCCAGATCAGCCTGTGTACATGGTATCTGTACAAACACAGTCTTTCAATGACCCCTATTATTTACAATAATTTGAAAACAATGATGTGTACCAAGTTTCAACTATAAGGTTAGCACATGTTTCCTGGCCTCTGAGGAGTGAGTGGTAGCTTTTTACTGGTGAAGGCAATGAGGAACCAAGGCCTGGCAGTGTTTCTTCTTTCTTAGTGGTGAGAGGAAACAGGTGCTTAAAATACAGAATGTTAAGTCACTTCTGGTAACATATAACATTCTAAATTTGCATCATAGGTAAAGTCTATATTTTAAATATATCCACTGGAATCTACAAAAATATTTGGTATGGTAGGACTAAATAATTTTTAAAAATTTTAAAAGAACTTACTTCAACTATCTTATCAACTTCTGAGTATCTTCCTCCTAAAAGACCAATCACTTCTGCCATAGAAACATGAGCATGCTAAAAAAGAAATATAGGATAGACTTAGCCAAAACATACAAACCCACCTGGACAAAGAAATCAGAATAAAACTCACTTATCACAGAAGAGTCATTTATAAGTTTGGTAACTACGCTTTTCTAAAATAAAGTAGCATAGTAGAGGAACCAGATGCTAGGCTCAGTGCACAGAGACTTAAGATTTCAGGTCTGTCTTCACTGCTAGCTGAGAAAGCTTTGAACCAAACATTCAAAAACTCCAAGATGCCATTTTTTTCATTTACAGAATGAAGATACTGTTTGCTTTCCCCATTCAGGAAAGGTATCATAAGAACACAAAATAAATTTTACTCTGGGTCCTCCTATAGAAAAACACTACAAATAAACACACAACTATTGGAGGCCTTGGTAGTTTAAACAATGAGCCTCCAAATTACAGGGGTTGTGCTTTGTTGCCATTATCTAGAAGGCAGCAGGCAAAGGATACTAGGAAATGAAAATAGGGTTAACGATGACAAACAGTCTGCAAAAACTCACATTAATTAATTTTCTCTAAAATATGGAAACATGCAATTGGCTTTTCTCCAAAAGAAAAGACTTATTTTTAGATTCCTTGTAAAAGAGGATAGTTAAGATCCAAAATACACGTCTTCGATACTCTCTTAAGCCTGTAATAAAAATACACAAGAATAGAAATCAGAATAAATAAACACAATAGATTATCCTTACCAAATCCATTATTAAAAGTGCTTCTGAAGCCACTTTCACCTGAAATGGCTCCTGAAATATAAAAAAAAAAGGGGGGGGGAGCATAAAAATAGAGATTTTGTTCTTCCTGACTGGAATGTCTACGCTTTTCTCCTTTACCTATCACACCAAGGTCTCCCCACCAGTCGTGACTCAGCACAAACCAGACCTTTTTTCCCTTTAAATTATCATTCAAAATGCTAGTATAGAGAAATTTTCTTTTTTTCTATCTGTATCACTTATACAACCCTTAATAACCTTGGCTTGTCCAATCTTTCACATACATATGCCTTGCACACAGAGAAAAAGAGGAAATATTTCATGTCTGTCAGGAGGTCATTGTTTATGGTCATTCATTGATGCACAAACAGTACCTGCTTTTCTTCACCGAAAAAATTACAAGGTATCAGCTGGAAGGGATCAAGTGAGCTGAAAAAGAAAAAAAAAATCATTTCTAATATAATCTCAAAACAAGATCAGCAAAATAACATTTATTCAAATTTGAGAATGTGTATCAATAACCTAAACTTAAATTCTGAGTGAGAAAAAAATTAAACTAGAAGAGTATCTTAGGACATTCCATACAACCCTTTTGAAAGAAATACTCTTTTGAACTTGATTTAAAAAAATGGGAAATGACAGGACCTTTGGGAGAAAATAATTGTTGTCTTAATTTCTTTTAACACCCAAAGAGAACATTATAAATGGCCAGACATGTGTCATACACTGTAAATAGGTTTCAAAAAGTTCAATGAAAATACAACTGATTTCCTGGCATGTGACAGGAATGTTCAAGGAAGATGGAAATTTCTCAAAAACACTTTTGTCAGCACAACATTCTCGGTACAGGGTAGGAACTCACTAAATGTTTTTTGAATGAATAAATAATGACAGTTCTGCTAAAGAAAACTAATGTGCATAGAAAGTTTTATGGTAACTTGATTATTTAAAATGAAAAAGTAAAAAATGATGGGAAGAGGGCCACCTAAGCAAGGCTAGATATAAAAGCATGTGTAAACCTGAGAGAAATATTAGAGAGGTTTGATTAGTAAAGAATTAAGGTTTGAGAAAAATATTAAGAATAAAAAAGGTTTTTTTAGACTATGATCAGAGAAAGGAAAAAAACAAGGAATATGGTCATGTTAACACAACTGGAAGAATGCAGGACTACACAGTTCCTATTCTACCAGTGACTGTTAGCACCAGATTGGACCTTATTTTAGTAGCTGAATACTGTATTCCAAATGCCCAGAACTGTACCTGACACATAGAAAGCATTCAAAAAGTATTTGCTGAATGAAGAAGAAAGGTCTTCAAACCAGAAAGTACTCAATTAAATAAAAGAAACCAGAGGCCAAGACAGATGAGAAAACAGGAAGAGACATGCATCCCACAGTGCCAAAGAACTCTGATGTGAAACCACTGCCAGCCTTTCTGAGGAGCTGTAAAGAACATGAAAGTTACTCTAGGACTAGGAATAAGCAATTATTGGACTTATTTTCAAAACATGAAAAAGCAGACTTTAAAAGCAGAGGAATTAACAAGTGAAGAGGTGACTAGTACTAACAATGGTTTCATGAAATTAAGTCACAAAAGTGTAAATTTCATTTTTGATAGGAATGATCTGCTAGAAACTAGCAGACTCATAAAATTCAAATATATTTTATCTGCATCTAACCAGACATCTGATTTCTCTTCTGTATAAGATGAACAAATATGGGTTAACAGCCATAATGTATAGTTGATTGAATAATAATGTGTAAGGTTTACATTTACTCAGTTAAACATTTTAATCAATGATCAATGGTGGAAAAGGCAAGCTTACTGAAATTTGATTCAAAGCTTCAAAGGCTTTTATAAGAAAAGTGGATCTGGATTCAAAAAGATTCTGACAACTGGAACAATGACTTGAAAATCATGATACATGTGTCTCACATTGAGATCCAGAATATTAAATGCCTGGATACTCTGTGAGCAGTCCTAGCTTAGAAAGGTTGTATTTTTTGTACAGTTTATATATATATATATATATTCTCACAATTGTTAAGTTTCCATTTTTATTTCAGGAAGGTGGTAAAGAAAAGTAATGGTTAGGAGTATGGATTCATAAGCCTGAATGCCTCGGTTTAAATCATGCCTCCCCCACTACCAAGCACAGGCAGGTTATTCAACCTCTTTGCGCCTCTCAGCTTCCTCATGCATAAAATGGGAATGGCATTATTAACTACTGCATAGGGCTGTTATGAGGATTAAGTGAGTTAATATGTGCAAAGTGCTTAAAACATAGCTAACAGTGGTAGCTATAGTTATTTTTATAAATGAGGACACAAGGTTCATAAAAGCTTTAAGTAACGTATCCAGGGACATACAACTGGTTAAGTACCAGAGCTCTTTCCACTGAAAATGACCTAGTGGCATTCCTGGATATCTTATTTTAAAAGGGACACTGACAAAACTATAGTCTATTCATTGGGGCATCTCAGCAATGAGGGTCTAGAAGATCAAGGCACTGAACTTATTTGGTGACCTTTAATGCTACAAGTCATAATTTTAGATTAAAACAAAACAAAACACCTCGTTAACAATCCGCACCAACCAAAGGGAAAAACCAGTCATCTCATGAGGTCACTTGTTCATCATGGCTGAGGAGCCGAAGGACCCGCCTTTATAACATATGCTGGGTCCATGTTCACTGACCGTGAACAAATTTAAAACTTTTGCTCAAGGTATCCCAAATTAGTAATCAATGAAATGAAACATTTCAAAAATTTTAGCAGTATTTTAAAATTTAATGCCAATATAATGTTGCTACAGAAGATATCTTTTGCATAATTTTCTAATCATTTGTGTTAAGTTAAAAAAATTAAAAAAGCACTTAAGTAACATAACACTACACCTTTTTGTTGGTCTTGGCACTTTTGAAGACTTAACAGGTTTGCACTTTTCCTCTTCTCTTCTTCTTGCCAACTCCTCAGCAGAGAGATGCTAAAAAAATAAAACAGCAGTGGGTCAGAGCCCATCAGCCATTAAGAGACAGAATTAATTAAAAAAAAATACTTCTTTAAAACCATATTAAGGGCATGTAAGAACAGAACTAAGTTGATGTAGATGTGTCTCTGTCTTTCTACAAACAAACAGAAATGTTGGCTAACATAATATAAAAAAATTGTTCCAAAATCTATAGCCATATCATACTATTTCTCTTGATTTGCCCATTTTACTGAATGGTATCAGTCACCCATGTTTAAAAACCTCAGAATCACCTGAATCTTTCTTCTTATTTAGTTACCAAGTCCTACTGTGATGAGTTTCCTTTCCCAACCTAGAGACATCACAGAGTAATGATAAAGAGCACAGATTCTGGAGACAGAATGCCTGGCTCTGTGACTTGCTAGCTGGGTGACAATGGCCAAGTTTCTGAAGCTTTCTATGCTTCAGTTTCCTTATCTTTAAAATGAGACCAATAATAGTAATAATGTCATGGTGTTATTGTGAAGATTAAATAAGTTAATTTTATAAAGTACTGATAATAGTGTCTGACACACTGTAAGTACCATGTAAGTATAAAATAAATCCTTCATTTCATTTCTACTAACATTCTTACACAGTAGCCCAAATGAACTAGGGATCTTTTCTAAAATATGTCCAGTATTTTCCTATATCTATATACCTTTGCTTATGCCACTCCCTGCGCTGGAAGGCCTTCATCCACGAGAATCATTTTGAGATTCTCCTGCTCACCCTTCGTATCACAGATGAAACAACACATCTTGTGTTAAAACTTCTCTGATCACATCCTTTAGGAGGACCTTATATTTCTTGGGATCAATCTTTTGGAACTTACCATAATCTATGGAACTTATCTCTCCTATCAGAAATTTAAGTTCCTTCTAGGCAGGAACCGTGTGTTACGAATTGTTGTGCCTAGATTAGTGCTCAGGTGGTTGGCTGGGGACAGGGAATGGGGAGAGAAGAAAGAGAACTAACACTTACTGAGTAAATGGTACATGCCAGACTTACTGAGTATGTATGTATGAAAAATTAAGCATTTTTCACTTAATTATTACATTAATCTTTTGAGGGAGGTACATACACAGACATTCATTACATCTATATTTCTAAGACCATAATTTTTATTAGTTGTAATAGTACTTTAGTATTTCTAATTCAACTTCTGTCTAATGCTTGGGATAATATTTTAGTTGGTGTATTAGAACATCATTCAATAAATGTTTACTGATATGCACACCAATTTCCTAGCACCCTGGCAGATATTTTTGAGCCAAAGACCAGAATATAGAGATAAATAATAAAAGTCTGGAGTATGACTTAAACTCCTAGTTAACTGCATCACCAATGCCTTCTACTCTGTTGTTTACTGGTGACTTCTAGACAAATTAAAAAGATAAAGAGGACTATATACATATACTTATAAAATAAAATGTGTAATATATGTGACATTAAGATACACAAAAACATATACTGACAAAACAACTTTCAATGACAAGCCATTTGTAAAGGTCAAAATTACCTCAAATGTCTGTCCTTCTAAGTCCTTTGCATCACACCAATTTCCCCATGGGTCTCGGACCCTACGCCTCCTTGTACGCTGTGATGAGATTAAAATAAAGCAAAGGTACACACAAGATTAACTCGGAGAAATCACAGCATATTAAAACACAAAACCCAAACAACAATTTTCTAAAAATCAACTAATTTCTCAATTAAAATATTGTAATCCTTAATCAGCAATGCTTGACTAAATTTTATTTCAATAGCACTCTGTTCAGAAATAAATCTGATAATTTTCTTCATTTTAATTTCCTTTCACCATTTGGGTAATAAAACACTGAGACAAAAATACTATTAAGACCAAAAAGAACCACCAAGAACACATAAGTTCCCTTTCAACCACTTGTGGTAGAAAATTTGCAAGAACACATAGCAAAAGGTATAATACTGAAAGCTAGAAGCAAAATAGTAACACGTCAGTCTTAGGAAAATACTGCTTAGTTAATACAAATAATAAAAAATTACAAAGTTGGTTGACTGGATCATTAATACCCAGTTTTGTAAACCTCAATAGTGGAGACTTTAAAATGGACCAGCTGCTAGAAGCCAGTGTATGACTAGCATTATCTTCAGCAACTATATTTAAAAAGATCCTTTTTAAATAAATCTATATAGAAATGGTTTACAGCCTAAATACTTTGAGAAAAATATCCACTCTATCACCTATACTTGTTTTCATTTACCTCACCTACTACCTATTTAATCTATTTTATTAGTATAGCCAATGAGATCACATGTAACTCTGCCTTTTAGGAAATTTGGATGCCTTATTTTTAATTGAATTTTAAAATACCATAAAACTCACTAACTTCAAGAATTAAACAATAAAGGCTAAAATATTTTGGATAGCTATTCCAAAAAGCTGAATCTTAAGGGTAAGAATTTAAAGCAAACAAAAAGTAACTGAAGGAGAAAAAAGAGCATAACTTATAGTTTTAAAGATACATTAGATCGAGGAATCAAAACCAAACAGTCTAAGTCCACTTTAGCAAAATATTATGCTTCTGTGTAAAGTCTGCCAGTGATTGAGTTTACTTGTTTTTTCCTTATAAAGAAACATGAAACTGAATGGAAATCAGAAAAGTGAATGGCTAAGGTAGAATATAAAACATGTTCTTCCACGAAATGGCTATTATTAAACAGTTGAAGAGAAGTGGGCATACTTTACTTAACAGGGTAAGGAGCTATTTGGAGATATCATTTAGTGAGAGGTGACTGCTTACCATAGATTGCAGACGCTGGGCAAGTTGGTATGCATCTACTGTATCTTTTCTGTCTCTGACTCGTACTTTGTCAGTTGGTTGTGGCCTGTTATATACAGCCTGTTCTAATGGAATTCAGGAAAAACAATCTATTATTTTGTGAAAATGATTTGCTAAACAGGAAGACACATCTACATTAACTATAAATTACAAGCAATTTTTAAGTTTTTTTAGACATGAGCTGCTTATCCACAATACCTATAGTTGCTGTGCTACTAGGTAGTTCTCTAATAAGAAGTGTTATTAGTAAATGGAAATCTCAATACAATGGGATATTAAGGAAACGGGTCGTTTGTTTAACGTCTTATTAAATGAATGCTAAGCCCATTTTACTAACTTTCAAGTCTAATACAGAAAGTATGATTTCATTTTTCTTTGAGTGGCTGAGGAAGTTTTAACACCTTAGTTTTCCTGAAAAGCCAGTCACAATATACAGTGCTGTGGGCAAACAAAGACAATGAAATAAAGGACAGACTGTAAATTCTACCTCCAAAAAAAGTAAAATAATCTCCAACAGGGAGTTTTCTGGTTAACTGTCTTTTCATAGACACAGAATACAGAACATACTCTTCTCAAACAATTGGCTACAAGATTCATGATTAACTTTCTTCGAAATGTTTGTCATGTAATTCAATAAAAGGGCAGAATATATTTAAGAATATGCATATTCAACTTTAAATTTAAGAAAACCTAGGGTGAAAGAAACGTTCTTCCACGAAAAACATTTTTGCACCTTGATTACATTGAAATGTAGAGGCTCATAAATTACTTCCTTAATTTTAACATTGCTATAGAATTTTTCTTTTATTAATAAAGCCAACAAGATCACAGGTAATTCTGCCTTTCAGGAAATGTGGATCCCTTGTTTTCAATTGAATTTTAAAATACTATAAAACTCACTAACTTCAAGAATTAAAAAATAAAGGCTAAAATATTTTGGATTGCAATTCCAAAAAGCTGAATCTTAAGGGTAAGAATTTAAACACTGCTAGGTAGACTTTCTAGCATTAATAAAGCATTTGCAAATTAGATGGGCTGGTATTAGACTTTTTGTAAGTCACTGCATTCTTAAATTGTTTCTAGTACCTGGACTGGATGTTTTTCCTTTAAAATCATATCCCCAATTTTCATTATAGGTTAAAGGGAAATATAATCAATAGAAATCTGTTCTACAACAAAATCTCAGTAATATATTTATATAATAATGTTATAGCAGCTTTATGAATTCTGTGCTAAGCCTACTTGAATTCTAACTATGAAAGAAATTAATGGGTGCTGTAAGGATACAAAATGTTGAGTAAAAAAATGCTGGGTTTTTATTTTTACCACATCCAAAATTGATTGCTCCTATCAACTCGAGGTATGTATGAATCCGTCCAATACAATTAACATCCCCACAGTTCTTCAGGCCGGGACGTACTGAGGTCTTATTTAAGTATTTCGGTTTGCATATTTCCCTAATTAAGAGATGGAAGCACAATTATTTTGGATAAATAAAAACATGAAAAAATATTTCTGGGGAAAACCTGTAATATTTGAAATATCTTAAAAATTTACCCTCTCTCAATATTTAAATGTATAAATACAATGTTAATACATAATACCCAAGTGTACTTTTTTCTGAAGTAAAATATCTTTAACTGATACAATAATTTACAAGTATAGTATGATTTTAACAAGTATTACTTATTCCTTAAATTCTGAAGATTGCAGTTACTGCAGGACTTTGAAATTAAGAAGTTTATCTACAGACCCAAAAGCAAGCCTGAAACTTTGAATATAAAGAGTACTTTGATAATATATTTAGTACTAGACTTTTCCAATTTTTAATATATTACTAGGTTCATCTATTTTTTCTTTGCTGGGAAATATTTTTTAATTATAAGCTACCTTATAAATGTTTAAAAATTTTATATTAGTTTTTAATCATGATGCCAATAAATATTAAGAGCTTGCTTTCAGTGGAAAACAGGTATGGATATTACAGGGAATTCTAAAGGAATCAAGAAACACCCAAAGACTATGAAAGAAATAAGAAGTTTACATAATGAAACAAGTATTTACTGAATATAATGTACCCGGCTAGATGGCACAACACGATGTTTAAGAGTAACAGAGAACTTGATAGTAGCAAACAATTACTGAGTGCTTATGCCAGAAGCTGTACTAAAAATTATACAACCTTAATTCTCACAGCCCTAAGAGCAGATTTTATTATTCTTTTTTCAGACGTGAAAACAACGCCAGAGGGATTACTGCACTTCAGGAAGTGACAGGATCCTCACAGATATTATAAACCAACTATTCAGATGCATCATGTGAGTATTATTTAACCTTGATTTTAGTTTACAAATATGTATGTGGTGTTCTATGCACCATTTGTTCTAGGCACTAGGATGCAAACTGAACATAAAGTTCTTGACCTTCCTGATCTTACATTGTAATAGGAGAGGCAGTCAGTCAATAAATTAATGAGTAATACATATTATACCGTCAGGTAGAAAAAAAATGCTAGGAAGAAAAAGTAAGAAGGACAAAGTGATACAGAGAGACAAAGAGGCACAGACTACTCTACGTACGGTGTTCAGGAAAGGCCTCTATAAACAGAAGCCAAATTTAAATAATAAATTCCATAGAACTTTACAAGGTAAAAAAGTTGTTATGTGATGTGGGAGGGCCAGAAGTTTCACTGAGAAATTGAGATTTCTTGTGTCTTGAAAGAAAAGGAAACAAACTGCACAAATGAAGGTAAGAAAGCAGGAATGAGCATGGTATAACTGGCTACCACAACTGTTAGGACTCTAAAAACTGTATTATCTAAAGATTATCGAACTCAAGAGGTATTAAACAGAGCTTAGTACTAGTTCAGTGCTGAACAAATGGTAAGGCATCTAAAAATACCTGTTCATGATTCATTCACTCCATCTTTTCCCCTAAACAAGTGTCTTCGGTATTCCAAGCACTGCTCTAAGCACTAGGGATGTAACAATGAACAAAACAAAAATCTGACCTGTGGAGCCTGCATTATCATTGCAGGATGGTGAGGGAGAAGACAATACACAAATAAAAAATTATCTTTAGTGGTAATAAGCCACATGAAGATAAATAAAAAATACAGGGTAAGAGCATGAGAGGGAGGAGATACATGGGTAGTCAGAGGCCTCTCATTTCCCTCGAGCAGACCTGAATGAGACAAGGAAGCATGATTCACCAAGAACTGGGAGTTTAGGGGAAAAGCTTCCAAGACAGAGTGGAAAGTCTGAGTCTGAGTTGGGAGTGTGAAAATACTGAGCCAAGACTACAGACTCTGGAATCATCTTCACTTAATGTCTCCTGGAACAAAAGGAAAAGTTCCTTTTCTTTTCTGAACCTTATTTTTCTTAGCTGGAGAAACACCTGGAGGAAGAGGTTGTCAAGAGGATTGAAGATGATTTTACAATGCATGGCATTTGGCAGGCATTCCATAATGGTATCAGGTCCTATTTTAATAAAAAAATTCCCTTAAACAGTCAGTCAATGATTTTACAGAAAGATAAGTATTTTAGGTACAAACTTAGTAGCCTCTTTTTATTTTTAAAAATTTAGCTCTTCTATTTTTTTAAATGCCACCTTCAGTCCCCAACCTCTCTTTTCTATTTATGAATAGAACAGATTTGAGTTCCTGTTCAGAACATTTCTTTTTGCTTGCACTGTTTTGCTAAATCACCATATTCAAACAACATTCAACTGGTTTCATCAACTAATGCAAATGACATCAGGAAACTACTGCAATACTATCTATCCACATATATATAAACATTCTGCCTCACTTAGAATCCAAAATTCAAAGTACTAAATAAAATTTGAATAAAATAACATTGAATATTCATTGATGATTCATATGGATTTTGAGTCAGTTATTATTTGAAGTCCTTCAATTGTTGGCCATTCATCTTCTAATTTCCAAAATAAAATCAGATATTAATGCAGATCTTATCTTTTTTAATAGCATGTATTAGGCAGTGTAGAATGATGGACAGAATAATGTATAGAGTTGAGACTGGCACTGAAGTCTTTCTGTCAGTAGCTAGTGGTATAATCATAGGCAGGTCCCTAAACCTCTCATGACTTTGGAACTGTCCTATCAAATAGAGAAACTACCACCTGCCTATTTTACAGGACTGTTATGAAGAATCAAATGATACAGAAAAAGCTTTCTATAAACTGTAAAGCACTATGCAAATGTCAGCTGTTCTTTACATATATTCTTTCCTTTGATGGCACCTTTCCCCAGTTTTACTTTTAGTAATCTCAACCATCGACAAGACACCTGCAAGTCAAGAACAAGAACAAGAACAAAATACTTTCTTTTAGAATAGGGCTATCTTTAAAAGCCAAATTACTTAATACTGTATGGGTAAGATGAAGGTTATTGATTTGATGAGCATGGTTATTTGTTTTGCTTTGGTAATCTCCCTAGGTTACAGCGGAAGCCCTCTGTAAAGATGGCCCCAGACAGCTCAGTAGTTCCTGAAGCAGTAGCAACAATTATCAATGTTCGATGATGTCTTAAACTATTACGAAAAATTCAAATTACTTTCAGAGCACTTAGGCTAATAAGCTTGTTGGTTACTTGCCATTTGTCACTTAAAAATTCAAATAAAAGGTACTGAAAATTTAGAGGGTAAATTTCATGTATCAGAAAATTCTTGTATGCTGATGAAGCTGGATGAAGGAATTGTTAACACATTATGGCACAAGCACAAAGTGGAAAGCATTTAAGGCAGCTATTTGGGAGAATGGTTCCTGCAACTAGCCACAGTTAATGACACTCTTCTGTCACCAAACTTTTCTTTGCACTTCAAAGTACATGATTAGCCAAGGAAGATGTTCTCCCTCTCTTCCAGTTCAATAGTGATTTCTGTATTTTCCTAAACATTGTCCTAAGAAACTGCTTCTTAAGGCAATCATCTATCCTGGGACCAAACACTCTTAATGAATAGACAGATGGGTAAAGATACCTATAGATAACAATGTTTACCACGGTTTTCAAAAAATTTTCACTATGAGAAATTTCAAGTCTTGCCTATTGAAATATATTAATATGCTAAAGCTCTCTGGATCACTAGCAATGTAAAATACTAAGTTCCACATAGGCCGAGTTAAAATACTCTAGAGTATCATATGTTTTAAAAATAGCATCTAAAATATAATTCTTCCTTACCACTGATCCAAAATGTAATTCCTAATTTTCAAATAGCGTTCTGGTGTTTTAGCTTGGCGTCCCTCAAAAAACTCAGGAATTGCTTGTTTTTCTTCTTCTTGAATGAAATTTCTATCTATTTCTACTTCTTGTTCTGGTGCCTTAAGCTCTTCTTCCTCCTGGTTCTCCTCTTCCATTTGGCAAGAGGAATGAAAAGGCATTTCATTATCACTCAAATCTTTCTGAACTTCACAAGGCCCTGGAGAAGGCAACTGCCAAGCATCATCTATTATTCCATTTCCATCATGCTTATCACAGTTTTTCATCAGTTTATTACATTTCCAATTATTTAATTCAACTGATTTTTTGTCACTGGTGCTCTGTTTTTCAGTCCAAAATATAATTCCTGAGCTTGAAAGTGTTTCCATCTCATTTTGCTTCATATTCTGATGATATTCCTTGGAAGATTTAGAAATGGGGTCTTCCTGGCTGTCAGAAAGAATAAATTCTCCTTTATGAGTTTCAGGACTTTCACTATTAGGGGTATCTAGTAAGAGATCACTACTAAGATTCTTTTGGGGAGCTTGAGAAGTCAATTCATCTGCCTCATCTGTGATGTCTACTTCTTCATCATCAGATAACTTTTCAATTCTTACAGCATTCAAGTTGGGATCGGCACGCCCCCTCAAACCTGATGGCATCCATGTCTTCGTGCCTTCGTCTTCATTTTTAACCTGAAGATCACTGTTCTTCTGATTTGGTGTTTCCTTCTCTGGACCATCTAATTTTACCTGATTAAAAAAAAAATCAAGATAGAATCCCCATATTAACATCTTAAAATTTAACCTGCGGCACAAAAAAATTGGATAAATACTATGTTACTAAACTGGGTGCATGTCAATGGCATATTATACCTTTACTGTGGATTTCTTTAAAGGGTTTACAACTGCATTTGAAATGTAAAAGACTATCATTTCAAACCTCCATAAATATATGTGACTCATTCAGGGTCCGGTGATTTTATCAATCAAATAATCATGACCTATACAGAACATTACTTATTTTTCAGTGCTAAGTTAAAATAGGGATGTGGCTCAGATCAACCACAGAAAATGAACCAACAACTATAATACTGAGGTATTCTCTAAAATATTAAATATTTTTAAAGGCTTATTTCTCAGAATATCTGATACCTATACCTCCACTGATCATTTTTTATAATGTTAATCCTTTATTTAAAAGAAATCTATTTCACATATCTTTACTAAGTTAAAATCATCCTTCATTTAAGTATATAGAAAATAGAAACAAACTTTTTTGCAGGTTCATTTAATGTAGCTCCAATATTATAAAACTTGTAATTTAAGGCATTAAATTATCTTCCATATCTGCTATTTTAGACATAAATATCTGGTCATGAAATAAGGAAAATAAAATGAATGTCAGTGAGTATATATGACTTGAAATAAATTCTTTACATACAGAGTTTCTGAAAAATCTTGCACATGACTGACATACCCGAGAGGTAATAGCTACCAAAAAGGATTATTTGCAGATCCTGTATCACAACTGAAACCCAGGCCCAGGTATTTGAGATTAACTGGTTTACTATGTAGAGGAGAACAAAAGGGTAGTTGGAGGGAAAAGGAGATTTGGAGACACAGCCTGAAATATCTTTTAACAACCTTGCTATCTATTTTCAGACTCCCATTTTTATCATAAAAATTCAAATAAAATTTCACATTTTACTTAATAATATATTAGTATTTCTTTCAATATTAAAATGTACCCTTTCCCTCAAAGTCTTTGAGTAAAATTGACACTCTAAGGTGCACCACATGTTATAGTCTGAGAAGCATGGGAGTAGTACTAATCAAGTTAAACTCTATTCTGTCCTATAATACCTAAACTTTAGCAAGCTGCCTTGAAAATACTTTTGCATGGTTAAAAGGGGGAACAGATGATATGAATCTACCCTATTATTTACTTCCTTTGCCCAAATGACACTAAGTTAAATAAATCTTGTACACAAGGTAAAACCCATTATTTATATTAAAACACCAAATTGCACTTGACACTTCCAAATTCTATATAATGCTCCCAGAACTCAAGCAGAACATACTAAAATTTCTAAATATCAATAACTACATGGTTGAATACAGCACAGATTACTTGAAAGATGAAGGAACCAGACCATAACTATACCTTTCTGAACACTGCAATTATTAAGTTTTCAGACAATTCTTTGTAACAACTGTAGAAGTTTTATTGCTATTAAACAGACTTTTGAATCCTGTTAGCATTTATGGCTCCTAATCCTACTCATTCTTTAAAGATTTAATGCAAATATTTAAAAAGAAAAGATATTTTCCAAGAAACAATGACCTCTAAGGTTTTCTCTATGGAATACTACTCACTTTATAGGATGTTTTTGAGCAATTAATATTTTGTCTATTTAAATGTATGAAATTAAGTGGCATATCTAAAGATATGCTTTGAGATTTCTCAAGATAAATAACACTTTATGGGTTTTTTAATACTTCACTATAAAAACTCTGAGCACTAAGACTAATGCCTGAATTTAAGAAATAGTTTTGCTTACTAATTTTGTTTTAAATATTATCATTATTAACTTGGATATTTACATTCTGCTTACCTTATTTTTAAAGTACTGTCTGGCATAACTCTTCACTTGTAAAACAGTACGACTTCCAATTAGCTTTGCAATTTTGGTCCACCTTCGGCCAAATTTAGCCTGTTACCAAAATGGAAAAGAAATTGCTTTTGATTAATTTACTCATTAATATTGCAAGCAACTGCTACATCAAAACAAACAAAAAACCTGAAACACCAACCAATCTTTATTTTCTAAAGCACACAATGAAGCCTCATACACAGTTAAGACTCTTAAAATGAAAGCCTACATTCTTCTCTTGGAATCTGGACTTTTGAAAACTGACCAAAATGATTTCATATTATGAATTACAATGCTCCAAAACAAAGAAACAACTGCCTGAAAGAGAGGCAGGTTACATTTTCGATTCACAGATCCAAGTGAATATATTCTGATACTAAATTCAAAATATTAGTTTTTACCTAGATTCCACCTGTTACATCCATTACCTGTCCCACAGCAGATACATTTACTTTACGCAAGTATCATAGTAAACTGACTTGTAAACCACGAGTGAAGCAACCTGCAACCAACGCCTCACTACACTCCTGTCAAAAGCTGCCCACCTAACACCAGAGCTGTGGTGGGAAAACACTGAGAACATGGGGGAGCTCTCATGTATTCTGAAGTACAGAAAGGAATGCAATATAATTAGCCTAAAGTTAAAAGAGATTTTTAGGTATCAAAAGTCTATCATTTGATTCATAAATCTCCTTTATAATTTCTCCAACAAAAGATACTCCCTACTTCCCAAAGTAGCTCAACAATCCTAACTTTTTAGTTATTAAGTTATGAAAACCAATCAATGAAACAAACAAAAAAACGCCACAACTTGGGAAGCTGATCCCAGGACCAGATTTATAAAGGCCAAGCAGTCATGACTCGGCAAATTATCTTTAAAAATCTGACCCAAGCAGTGAACTTTAATTTATATACTTACTTTTGGTATTCATTAGAAAATACGACACATGGATAATTTCTTAAAACTTAAAGTACTTCTGGGAAGATTTTTAGTAAGTATTAATTAATTATTTAAGATTGTTAACACTCAGCTGAGATCAATTTACTGAGGACTGAGTTATCTTTATTATGGGATGAAGACAAATGGATAACCTCATAGCATGGAGTACTCTGGGAAACAGGAAAGATCTGGAGAAAGTGTGACCAGTTGGGATTGTAGGGTCTTGAATACTACAAAAATTGGTGCACGGGGTGGGGAGCACGCTAACAAGAAGAGCAAAGAAAACATTCACCAATTTTAAAATAGCAACAGGACAGCTTTATGCCCAAAAAAGGGAAGGAAAAATCTTCCTTCATTATTCAGTACCACATAATTCCCTTCTCTCAATCCTAAGAGAATTCAGTCAATAAACAAAGTGTATCAAAAGGTTAAAAAGGCCAGGAATACAACCAATAGTTCCATGTATTTTTGTGGGAAAAGATTCTAAGTTTAAAGTATGTTCATAAAGATGAATATCTACACGTGTATAAAATAAATACACATTTGTTTATATATAGAGAAAATATCTATGGAAGAATAAAGACCAGATTAAAATGGTTGTCCCCAGCAAAGAGAACTAAAGGCTGAGATAGGTGAAAGAGACTTAACACCCAAGAACTTTAGGTTATCTTCTGAATTTTGAACCACGTAGCCTCTCTACCACCAATATCAACAATAATAAATTAAAAATTCACAACCTATTTGTGTGTATGTGTATGTGGTCTTTGTTAAGGGGCAAAACACCAAAATTAACAGTAATCTCAAATGTTAGATTATATAATTATGCAAAACAATGAAATGCTAATATAGAAAGCACCAACAGCACAGGAGAAAACCTCAGGAAGAGATAAAACCCTTAAGATAGTTTATGTATTAATATATTAAAAAAAAATCACAAAATACACAGATATCATGGTGATGACTATAAAAATACCAACACATTTTATTTTGCATTATCTGTTGAAATGTTAACAATATTTCAATTTGCATTAATAAATCCTACATATATATTCTAGATATTCTATATATGTGATATATAAATATATATAATTTCAAAATTAATCAGTAACAGTAATATTGGGTAACATGTACCTCAGAGGAAAAGATACTACTCTTAAAAAAATATTCCCAAATATTTCATTGTTTCTTCATATTAATAGGAGTATTTTAAGAATTAAAAACTAGTGTACATATTTTTTCCATCATGCAACTTGCAGACATTTAAACAGATCTCAGTGGAACATTCATTCAAAAGAAATGTTTCTGGTCTTCCTACTTCCACTAAAATATTTTAGACTGTGTGCACGGTGTCAAATATCTGAATTAAAAAAACTCAGCTGATCACCAAGAGAGTTCCATATACACAAGTTTTTATTTTTCTCAAGAGAAAACATCAGATAACTAAATAATTTTGCCTTTTAATCCAGGTAATTGGTGTTATGTATATATACAGCTCAATATGTTGGGTTTTATTAATACTAAACACAGGATGAAAACTATCTGCTATATTGATCTAAGTCTATTTTAATATTTTAGTAACTTAGATATGAGTTCAGAGGAGGAATTCTCTTGAACTAAACTACAAACATCATCACTGTAATACAGAAAAACTACAGATTGTGATCACTGAAAAAAAAAGAAATTTCCAGTCTCTACAAATTAATTTAACCTTATAATTCTATCAATATTTGCTTCCAGAATTATTTTACTATAAATTAAAAATTGCTCTATTTACCAGCCCTTGTTCAAACAGCTCTTTTTCTTCTATCGTCCACTTTACTGAGTAACTGGCTGGTTTTGTAGGACAGTGTACCCTGAAGGGAAAAAAAGGAATTGCAAAAAAAATTTCTGAAATGGAACATTCCATATTTATGCAGCTAAAGGTTAGAGATAGCCATTGGCTAAATTCAATACTTTGAGTATAAGAATTAAAGAAGAAGAAAGACTATAGCCTCTACCTGGGTGGACAGATTTACCCTGTCTTATATACTTCTCTAGCTCAGGATGACAGGAGCCCCAAAAGACCTAATCCTTGGGTCTGAGTGAAGATAACACTAAAAGACATCAAAGGAAGTCAGTAAGATAAAAACAAACAGGCTTTCTCAGATTGGACACAAAGAAGCAGATGTTAACAGGCTTCCAAATCCTGAAAAGCACCTAATAGTTTAAATTGGGTCCAGAAATATCTGATTCTTCCATGAAAATCTATGTAAATACCAAGCCAGAAAAGTAAAAAAATCTATGGCATTAAATTTATTGCTTCTGAAATGTA
This sequence comes from Smutsia gigantea, assembly GCA_032199065.1. Classification (NCBI taxonomy): domain Eukaryota; kingdom Metazoa; phylum Chordata; class Mammalia; order Pholidota; family Manidae; genus Smutsia; species Smutsia gigantea. The sequence goes on from JAVSCE010002432.1 coordinate 18,579, forward strand.
GTACCTTAAGAAATTAATAAAATAGTGATGCAGCTCACAAATTTAACTCAAACCAGTAATCTTTTCACTTTTTGTTGTTTATTGAGTAAAATGCAAAATCCAAAGTTTGCTTAGTGCTCAAACTCTTGGCATAAGTCTGTCCTTTAGGAGACCATAAACATGCAAATTTATAAACACTCAGCAACATCAAATTTTCTTCAATTACAGGGAAAGGATATTTATAAAATAGTTAATATTTAATTTCTCTAGATAATTTTTGAAAGCCACAAATACAAACTAAATTTTTGTCTGAAATGACTGAAAATCAACTGACAGGACAATAGAAATCAAATTAATTCCTAATATATTAGCAGCTTTTAAATATTTTCCCACAAATCTCTGGAAAGGGAAACCATCTTTTCCTTCATCTAATGGAACTGCCTATGTAGGGCCATAAAAGAAATTCTGGCAAATAAATAACATCATAAATTATTCTGTAGCATTCCAACACTTGTACAAGAAATTCTGGTTTTATATTTTTGTATAACCAAAAGCCTAGAGGGCTTTTTCATAAGCCCACTACAATCTGTTTAATTCTTCCATGATTTTTAACTAATCAAAAGGTTTTAAAATATAAAACATGTACATACATGATTTTTGCTGTTTTCTGCAGACTGCACCACATGAAAAAAAAATAAGGAAGCTTGTGAAGAAGTTTTTAAAAGTTTAATTCAAACTTTTAAAAGTATTATAAATTGATTTTACCTTTTCATGTATTTTTTATCATCTTCCTTTTGATCAAGCCAGAATTTTTCTGGAAGTGATTTTTTAGATAAATAGTATCTGTGTAATTATTAAAGAAACTTTGAAAACAATAATAAAGTCACATAATTTTTATATGACTTACATAAATAAAGAAGGCACTCATATACTCATGAAAGTCATACTTGAATCCTAGCCAAACCAATGCCTCTCAAAATTCTATCCAGTTCTACAAAAATTATAAGAATATTTATACTTCACAGGGTCATTATATGGATTAAGTATTACATGTGAAATCACATGAACAGTGCCTGCACAAAAGGTGTGTTACATAAATGCTAGTTTCTCTTATCTTTTTTATTAAAAGTGGCTAAGAAGTATCCTCAATTTATTTAAATCTTTTTTCCTAAAATATACGGAGAATGAAAGAGATGAATTTGACAGGTTGTCTCGGGCAATTTAGGAATATTTATTTTATATTCTAAAGGTAACAGAGAAGAGGTCAGGGTTGTTCTCTACCCTAATAAAAGTGACAAACACTTAGGTCACATACATGAGGGAGCCTTCCTCTCAACCTTCTTAAACTGGCCCACCGCAATTCTCTTAGATTAGTCTGATATATTCTTCACTTAACCAATATTGACTGTGTATTATATATGTCAGGCACTATGCTAGGTGCTAGAAGCGAGGACAAAGAAAAAAGAAAACATTATCCTTATCCTCCAAGAACTCACAAAGGCTCTTACTCCTCTTATTTCCGTTTCCAAAACAGGAAGTGAATGAGTGACTACTTAAGGATTCATGAATCTAGAGCTGCCCTGTTGAATACATTAGCCAATAGCCATATGGGTAGCTATTGAGTACTTGAAATGTGGCTAGCATAAACTGAGATATGGTACAGTAAGTATAAAATAAACACTGGATTTCAGAGTATTAAACATAGAATCTTCATATTTTTATATCACTAAAATCTTGAAATGACAGTATTTTAAATACAGTAGGTTGAATAAAATATACTGCCAATATTAATTTCACCTATTTTAAATGTGGCTACTAGAAATTTTAAATGATACGTGACTCACAATATTTTTCTATTTAAAAGTAATGATCTAGGCTATAATTACAATGTTTGGGGAGAGTCAGAAATAAGAAATCCTAAAAGGGGTTAACCTATAATAATTAAAGGTACACAAATACTTTGAAATCAATAAAGCAATAACTGGGAATAAAAGGAACAGAGAAATTTTGCTTTAAAAAGGAGGCAGAAATCCATTAAATAGATTAAAGAGTTTAAAAAAACAATACTTATTAGACTAGTATTAATATTTATAAATTTATAAATCAGGAATCAGAAATCATTTTGTTTAATCCTTTCATTTTACATGTAAAACAACTAAGTTCCAAAGAAGTTAAGTTGCTGACATAACAAATAGATGAAAGAAACTAGGATAAGAAGATAGTGGCTGAACCATGGATAAAGATAAGTAACTTCTGAGAGAAAAATTTTCATCCTGTAGTATTTGTTCTGTGCTTTTTATTTACATTTCTGCCACGTAACACCTGCAAATTGGCAGAATAAGAAGTTAGCAGTTTTACATACTCTAATTCTGTGTCCTTGGATAAATGAACATCTCTGGGTTTCTTTAAGCTTATGTAAATGAAAATGGAGACTAGGACTTGGACTAAAGGTTCTAGTTGACTTAGAACATTCTATAATATCTACTCAATATTCAGATAGTATAAAGAGCTGGTTGACAACTCAAAAAATACTGTTACAGCTCAGACTTAGCAGTAAACAAAACTGGAGGATAAAATGCTGCTTTTAGCATATGTAGGTAACATATTATATAATAGCAGACTGGGCCAAATATAACCCATCTAGTAATTAACAGTGGTCTCTTTTCTAAGTTTTGCATTTACAGACTTTTAACCCTGAAATATTTCCTTTCCTCATAATTATTAAGGATACTCTTCTTCCAACAACATTTTCTCAATAACAGCTCTGTTCTCTTCACTGATGGTGCTATCCAGAGTCCAAGGCTATAAAAAAGAGAAGAATATATTTTTATTTACCACTTTTTGAAATTTTCTTGTTTTGATAAATGAAAATACATAATGAATCAATGATTACAAATAATACAGCTACCATTTACTGATCATACAGACATATCTTTGCTTTCCAATATGCTATAAGACAGGCCTTACTACTTCACAGAGGCATCCACAGCACTGCTAGCATTTCAAGTGGAAGAGCTGAGACTTGGTGCACAAGTCTGTGGGATTCCAAGGCTCAGGCTCCTATGCATGATAAGGTAATAATGGCTATTATGTGTGAGGAACTACTGGGTATTGGGCTTTTCGCTAAATACTTCACTTATTTCCAAAACTCACAATTCTCTTTTTTTCCCTACGTCACAATTTCTCCTTAAATGATCAGTCATTTTCAACTCTCAAAAGCTTAAAAATTCTAGCTTAGGTCCCTTCTTCAAGCTCTATCTAGTTTGTTATATCCAACTCCCCACTCAAAATTTCCATGTGGGTATCTAGTAGGCTTCTCAAACTTAACATGTTCAAAACAGAACTCACAACACATACCTTCAACTGCTTTACCGCCTGCCTTCCCAACTTCAAAAATGGCACTACTAGTCACCAAGTTATTCCAGCTTGAAACCATCCTGTATTCTTTCCTTTGCCCTCAATCCCCATTATCCAATCTACCAACCAAGCAGTTCTAGCTCCAAAACCTAATTCAAATCTGTCCACTTCTGCAACAACCTCAGGCCAAACCACCACCAGATCTTGCTCAGATTACTAAAAATGTTTCCTAGCTGGTCTCTGATTTCACTCTCCCTTGCTTTATAAGTATGATACAGCTCTTATCTGCCTCTCCAACTTACAGCTGTCATTTTCTCCTTTCCCACTCTATTCTAGACACTGGCCTTCACAAGAGCCTTTGTGCTGCTATTCCTTCTGCCTAGAATGTTTTTCCTCAACTCTTCACATGTCTACTCCTCTCTTTTTATTACTTTTCAATTTAAATGTTGCCTCCTCAGTTTCCCTCACTGACAACTTCCACTAAAGTAGGTTTACCACCCTATTACTCTCATTCAGCATCTTGCTCATGATCTTCATGACCTATAATCACTTTGTCTACCTGTTTATCACCTAAGTTCTTTGACTACGTTTATCTTGATTATAGTTGCATCCTGCAAACCTGGCCTTGTGTCTGACACATGGTAACTACTAATATAACTGCTAAATGAAGAAAGGAACCCTGAAATGACCCCCATTTCTTAGATGGAGAAACTGAGGTTTAAAAATCTGGTAAGTATAAGGATTTACACCTAAATCTAGCTGGCTCCAAAGCTGTTTCCCAGAAAGCCATTTCAAAGTCAAAATAAATGAGAATAAATTTCTTCTATTTTTGATGTAAGAAAAATGTTTCAATGTTATCTCTGTAACTGCTGAGAACTAGCAACAAGCGAAAAAAAAAAAAAAAACCAGGTACTCTGGGCAATGAGTAATGGCTTAATGCACCTTGTATTTTCATAAAATACTTACAATAAGACCATTCTCAGTTCTCCATGATGAATCAAGATAATGATCTTGTAAAGCAGATGCTGTATTTTCATCACTTCTGTAGTAATTAAGAAAATGGATATAAAAATAATATACCAGTTAATGGATATAATTTAGACGGCACAGTGACTGAAGGTTATAGATGTTAAGCAAATATTTAGTTCCCTCTTCCCCTTAACTAACAGATTTAATATTGCATAAAGTGTGCCCCACCTCTTTGGCCTGTGAAATACTCAGTGGCTTTAAGCCTCCCCATCTCAATTACTAAGCATCGTATCTGTTCTCTTGTTTCCCATGAATAAACAATTTTATAAGGAAAAAAAATACCCCAAGGCAGCAACCTCAACATGCTCTGTGGTCATGAACCAACACTTCCAATTTCTTTTGATGAGTATCCATGTGTATACAGGTATTCAACTTCATTAATTAATTCTTTTAGTTTTATCTAAAGCATAAAGCCACCATCAACAGTACCACCCTCAAAATGAAAAAGAAACAAGAATAGATGGAAGAACCAAAATAGAAAAATACTCAAAAGAGTTCAGTACAGTGAAAAGATAGTAAGTGTGATGTTTTCATTACAACTCGTATAATCAAAAAAACTAACTTGGGTTATATGGGGGCTTTTCTATGTCTCTGGGGGATTAAACATTAGTTCTCTTACTCCCTTTATTGAACTAATGAGAACTCTCAAAGTCAAATTGTTCACTTCATATGCAGTTGAAGAGTCAAGTTTTGGGAAGCCCAATCTATGCTATAATTAAATATTTGCTTTGTTATGTCTTTAAGTTACTGAGTTTCCCAATTATGTTGTTGACTTCTCCCAGATCTAGTCTAGTGGTTAGAATTTTGTACCTCTTAGACTGCAAGAACCTATCTACAGGTTTACACTTTTGAATCTTCAATTGGCACTAGTTATGATAAATTGTGGGATTAATAGACTATTTTTGATGAACTAAAAGCAATGATGATAAAAAGGTTTGAACTGAAGCGTCAATGCTGGGTTGGTGTAGGCTATCAGGAATGCTAAATAAAGGATTTTGAGACTAGTACTGGTGAAAAGACACCTTTGCTTAACTAACAAGGTTTGCTAAGAGTACAGGAGGTGGAACTAGTATCACGTCAAGTTTACTGCAAAAATCTTTTCAAATAGTATTCCCCAATAAGGATGAGCAACTTCCACACCTCTTGGTGTATGCACCTGGACATCTACCTGAATTTTCGTAAGTACCACAAATCAACATATACAAATCTTAACCCACCTTGCCTCTCAAATCTGCTACTCTCCCACTGTTCCCTATCTTAATTAGTGGCACCTCCATTTCCCCTTCTTGCCCAAGCCAGATACCTGAGCCTGCCCATATTTCCTCACAATGTACATTCAATTTGTTGCCAATTCTGATGCTTCTCCCATTTTCTAATCCAGTTCTTCCACTGTATTCACATTGACCTCTGAGGTCCAGTAGTTTCAGACCTCATACTTTTCCTGGGTGAGTACATGAGATAAAGCTGACAAGCCATCCACCTTCTCTCTTTTGTCTTTTTCCACTTATCTCCATCTGGCTTATATATAAGGTCTATATGTCTTATCCAATAAGAATGCCAATTATATGAAAGCAAGGACTTAGTTTTGACAACTGCTACATACCCAATGCTTGGCAGATGAAAGCTGCTCATTCAGTATTTGTTGAACGACTGAATGAATAAGACAGGTGAGGCATGGATTGCATAGGTCTCTAGGAGTTAAGGAACGAGGATTTTATCAAAAAGCCAACTGGGGATTGAAGGAATGACATGATCAGATCTGGATGGAAGAAAGACTGCTCTAATTTCAGGAAACAGAAAGGGGTCAAAGGACAAGAAACAGTTAAGAGGGAATGATTATATAAATACTAGAGAGAGGTGACAGCAACTTAGACCTAGGGAACAAGCAATGTGCACAGGAAGAAGTGAATACGTTTAAGAGGATACTGAGAATAAACAGACCATTAATAACTGATAGGGCAGAAGGAGTAAAAGGAAAGAGGTAAGGAAAAGAGATTAGTCTAAGACTGCCTTGGGTTACTGGTCAGATGGTGCCATTTATTGAACTAGGGAACTTGTAAAGGTAGACTTGGGATGTGGGAGGTGGTGGAATTTATAAGCTGAGACTGAGGTGCCCGTGAACATCCAAGAGCACATCCACAGGACTGGATAAATGGATCTGAAGTTCAGGAGAGTGATTTGGGTTGGTGACAAAACGGAGATCTTCTGATTCCTGAGCAGTCTAGGCCTTTCCATTAAAAAAGAACTCCAGAAGCACATTTAAACAAATGATGGGTATCAATTTCTTACTTGGAAAGCAAGGAGTCAAGGGCTAGATCTCTCAAGCTGGAGGTTGCTGTTAAAACCACACTGGCCTGCTCTGCAGGAGTCCCTATTAAATAAATTGCGATCCCTCACTGAGTCCTCATAATTCCATCATTGAGAGTAATGGGATGGTAAAGAACATTTATAGGGCACCTACTGTATGCTAAAGCACATCCATAATTATTTCATTTGATCCTCATAATAACCATACAAGATACGTATCATGACTGTCAGTTTACACACAAGATGTCTGAAGTTCAGACAAGTTAAATGTCTGGCCCAAGGTCACACTGCCAGTAACTGGCACGGCCAACCAATGCGGAAGGAGAACGCAGAGCTGTCCAACTCTAAAGTCCTGCCTCTTTCCTTTAAGTAAAGTTGCCTCTGTTAGTCTCTCACATTTACCCCTACGTGGGTATGGAAACCTGTGGCCACTAGGGATGAAACACCATGCCCAAGGTCACACGGCTCGCAAACGACGGAACAAGCATTCCTGGGGTCAGGACCTGTCCACGGGCCGCCCTTGTTCTATTTATTGTCAGACGAGGGCAAGGGGGGGAACTGTGGCGACAATATGGGGTGGAGGCAAGGAGAAGGAATCTTATTATAGAAGAGAGTACACTGTGCCACAGTAGGCGCCCTCAAAGCATCCCGGTAGAAGCTGAAAGCCACCCGACGCTAGCCCTAGGTACCCGCCCGCTGGGCTCCGGACGACTAGCGAGCAGGCGATGTGGGCGAGGCGCCTTCCGGGCCGTCAGGCGACACTGGCCCAGGGGATGATCTGTTGCTCCCCTGTGCCTTGCTGGACCCTCGGCCTGTCCAGAGTACTCTCGCATCCGCGCTCCCCACCCTCGCCGCGAAACCCGGTCTCTACACCTCACCCTGGCTGTGCCGCTGCTGGCACCACGT
>JAVSCE010002433.1:0-17084 GCA_032199065.1 Smutsia gigantea
AAATAATTCTAAAATTCATATGGAAACACAAAAGACCCCGAATAGCCAAAGCAATCCTGAGAAGGAGGAATAAAACAGGGGGAATTATGCTCCCTGACTTCAAGCTCTACTACACAGCCACAGTAATCAAGACAATTTGGTATTGGCACAAAAACAGACCCACAGACCAGTGGAACAGAATAGAAAATCGAAACATTAACCCAAACATATACAGTCAATTAATATTTGATAAAGGAGCCTTGGATATACAATGGGGGAGATGACAGCCTCTTCAGCAGCTGGTGTTGGAAAAACTGGACAGCTACATGTAAGAGAATGAAACTGGACTACTGTCAAGCCCCATACACAAAGGTAAACTCAAGGTGGATCAAAGAACTGAATGTAAGTCATGAAACCATAAAACTCTTAGAAAAAAACATAGGCAAAATCTCTTGGACACTTAAACATGAGCAACTTCTTCATGAACATATCTCCCGGGCAAAGGGAAACAAGAAAACAAAAATGTACAAGTGGGACTATATCAAAGCTGAAAAGCTACTATTTTTGTAAAAGGACACCATCAGTAGAACAAAAAGACATCCTACAGTATGGGAGGGAATATATTCATAAAAACATATCTGATAAGGGTTGACATCAAAATCTATAAAGAACTCATGCACCTCAACAAACAAAAGCAAATAATCCAATTAAGAAATGGGCAGAGTACATGAATAGACACTTCTCCAAAGAAGAAATTCAGATGGCCAACAGGCACATGAAAAGATGCTCCACATCGCTAATCATCAGAGAAAATGCAGATTAAAACCACAATGAGATATCACCTCACACCAGTGAGGATGGCCAACATCCAAAACACAAACAACAACAAATGTTGGCGAGGATGTGGAGAAAAGGGAACCCTCCTACACTGCTGGTAGGACTGCAAATTAGTTCAACCATTGTGGAAAGCAGTATGGAGGTTCCTCAAAAAACTCAAAATAGAAATAACATTTGACCCAGGAATTCCACTCCTAGAGATTTACCCTAAGACTGCAGCAACCCAGTTTGAAAAAGACAGATGCACCCCTATGTTTATCGCAGCACTATTTACAATAGCCAAGAAAGGGAAGCAACCTAAGTGTCCATCAGTAGATGAATGGATAAAGAAGATGTGGAACATATACACAATGGAATATTATTCAGCCATAAGAAGAACAAATCCTACCATTTGCAACAACATGGATGGAGCTAGAGGTATTATGCTCAGTGAAATAAGCCAAGCCGAAAAGACAAGTACCAAACAGTTTCACTCCTTATGTGGAGTATAAGAACAAAGAAAAAAATACTGAAGGAACAAAACAGCAGCAGACACAGAACCCAGAGACGGACTAATAGTTACCAAAGGGGGGAAAGGGACTGGGAAAAATGGGCGGAAGGAGGGATAAGAGGAAAAAGGGGGCAGTGATTAGATATAATGTTGGGGGGCACGAGGCGGGCTGTACAACTCAGAGAAGACAAGTAGTGATTCTATAGCATCTCACTACGCTGATGAACAGTGACTGTAATGGGGTTGGTGGGGGGGACCTGATGAAGGAGTAGTTTAATAACCATAATATTACCCATGTAATTGTAGATTAATGATAATAAAATAAATTATAAAAAAAAATCCTACACTTCATGGAACAGGGATTTGGTATCTGAGAGATGTGATGGAAATGTCACATCATAAACTTTTAGACTGCTGATGCTGATGGGATTTTAGCAGTCATCTGGAATAGGAAGCAGAGCATCCACACTACTGTTCTTTTACTGTTTCTACAAGAACATCAAGGCTTAAGTGCTCTTTAATTGCCGTTTTCCCACATTATGTCCCATTCCAAAATGGTTAGTATTTCTTGAATTCAAACTCCAGCCCTGGCACTGACTGGCTGTGTGAACTTGTGCATGTCATTTACCATTGTGTGGCCTCAGTTCCTTTAATAAAATGAGCAAATGGGGATGGAAGACCTTTAGGTTCTTTTTAGCTCTGAATGTAGGAGATTCTCCCATAAATAGAATCATGCTGTTCCTTTTTTTTGAAAATCCGTTCTTTCCTAATGCTGAAATGCTGGCAGTCCTATGAACCAGGTAACCATACTGTAAGAATTGTCTCACAGAATCTGTAATGAGGTAGGAAGCAAGGATGGATTCTGAAATACATCTTTCCTATTAAATCTGTTTTGGTATTCCAAGGGCCATTTGTTCCTATGCAGCTCACATTGCATATAAACATGCTATCTAGCAGGGCATCTGCTGATTAAGACCTGTTCCAAGAAAATATGCTCACTCTGATTGAAATCTAAACGTATTGATTGTGTTACTGCTATCAAGAGAGATTGCTTTTTATTTGGTGATGGATGACAACTCTCCACACCACTTCATCTGCCAACTGGATTGGGGTGACACGGGCAGCTTTCAAGTCTTCTGGGCTGAGCCGTCAGCTGTGATAGCTCCAAACCCTTTGTCACACTGCCGTGGCCCTAGCACGGTCACAGTAAGCCAAATTAGATGTGTCACAGCTTCAAGGTGATTCCAAAACTGATGACTTGGTGGCAAGAACCTTTAAAAATAGCAGGCCAATCTTGAAGTTTTTGTGCAGGGTGGGACCTGGAGAGACTTGAGAGAAGAGCACAGCAACTTGCAAAGAGGACTTCTGGGGTCTGAACTGTGTGCCACTTCTCTGCACCCTAGCAGGAGAGCAGAAGGATTAAAACCCAAGCATTTATGAGCTCAATATAATGTTTCCCTCTCTCTGGGAATGCCCAGTGAGACTACCAGTTACATTTGCACAGAATGCTTGCATTTCACTAAGTACTTTCACATGCATTAGCCCATTTGATTCTTAAAACTTTAATCATGGGAAATAGACAGAATTTATGCATTTACCATGTTACAAATGAGTGATACCGGGGTTCTTGTTTATGGAGTCGAAGAATGAACTTCACAGATGCTCAAGGTAGGCAAGCAAGAAAGAGGCTTTTTATTGATACAGAGAAATAAAGATACAGAACTCCCAGGCATATACTGGGAGGGGCAAGGCTGCCATTCATGGGCTCAGGTCTAGGGGTTTTATGCCTGCTGCATCCAAGAACCCAGCTATATTTTAACTAATCATGCTAAGGGTCATTTCCATTTTTAACTAGTATGGCTTGGTCAATCTACTGTGAGCTACGTGAATAATAGTCAGTAAAATTGTTCTTTATCACAGAGGTTCCATAGCAACCTTCTTATACATTGTTGCACTGTTCCAGCTGCAAGTCTCCTGTTTTTCACATTCTTAAGGTCCTTGGTAAGCATCTCCTTTGTCCTTCCCAGGGCCCTTATCTTGCTCTAACTGGACAGGGGCTGCCGCCCCTGTCCTTTCCCTGTCTCACTCCCACCTCTACAGATGGAGACCTGAACTGCTGTTAGGGTACCGGGCGACGACCGCTCTAACTGCTTCAAGCTGAGAGGGGGCGAAGTGAAGGGATGCAGTCAGGTCTTCATCACTGGTTGGAGCAAAAGGGCCCTGGAAGATGGACATTTCCATTCCGGGTTCCATCTCCATCACCATCTGTAACTACGGATTCTAGGTGAGATAGAATGAATTGTGTTATTAGAGTCAGTATACAGGGAGCTTCAGGAATTCTAGATAACAGGGTGTAAGGATTAGGTGGTACTAGGTGCAGGGGTACAACTGCCTCATCAATGATCCACACATCCTGCACGAGGCGCCAACTCCCAGCTGGTTTTTGCACTTCTAAGATGGGGGCATTACAGGGACTGTTGCAGGGTATCAGGAGATGTTGGGCCCACGGGTTGTCAATGGCTGCCCTCAGGCCCTCACGAGCTTCTGGTCTCAAAGGGTACTGTCTTCTATGAGGAAAGTGTTCAGCGTCTTTGAGGCGGATCTGCAGTGATTGGGCTGACTTAGCCCTGCCAGTTTTTCTTTGGTCCCCCAGATCTCAGGATTAATGTCAACTTCCACTAGAGCGAGCCACCACTCATCTTTCTCCATGTTCATTTGTATAGAGGCCTGTACCTTAGATCACATCACGGCCTAAGGGAGGTGTCGGGCTTTCTGGGAGTACTAGGAAGGCATGTGAAAACAGCACAGAATCCCATTCACAACTTAAAAGCTGAGTAAAATATTTTGTCATTGGCTTCCCAGATACACCTCGTAGCTGACTGGGAGGAGGGAGGACCGGGATTGTGGAGGAGGACTGAATAGGCGGCTGCTGCATCCAGCAGGAAATCAATGGTGTGGCCCCCTACAGAGAGAATCAGCCAGGGCTCCTGTGGGGTTATAATGGTGATGGGAGCCAGCATGGGGAGCCCTGGGCCCCTTCAGTCCTGGCGTCGCCCTTGCAGACCTGACCTCAGCAGCCTATGCCTCTAAGGGCCGTCTTGCTTCCAGTGGTTTCCCTAGCACAGGGCTTTGGCGGTTTTTGGTGTCCAAGCTGAGGGCATTCTCGCTTAAAATGCCCCTCCTTGCCACAGAGAAAGCAGGCCCTGGGCCCGGTCCCCTGCCTGGCTTCCCTTTCTCGAACCCCGGAGCCCCAAGGCTAACTCCCTGCAGGGCCAGCGTGAGTGCCTCTTCCTGTCACTTGTCCCTCTGATCCCGCTCCCTCTTCTCCTCTTCGTCTCTATTAAAGAAAACTGATGTGGCGATTCTCAAGAGGCTTTCCAGATTTTGTTCTGGGCCAAACGCCAATTTTTGTAACTTTCTCCTGATATCTGGGGCTGACTGAGTGATGAATTTGTCTTTAAGAACAATTCGGCCCTCCGGGGACTCTGGGGACAGATAAGTGTGTTTCACCAGTGCCTCCCTAAGTCACTCCAGGAAGGCCGAGGGGCTCCCCTTCTCCTGTGTCACTGCTGATAGCTTACAGCAGTTCAGGGGTTTTACTCGTGCCCTTTTTAGCCCTTCTAGAAAGCAGGCTATAAAGTGGTTTGGGTGCCAGTTATCAGTATCGTCTGTGTCTTAGCCCCACCCTGGTTCAGTGAGTGGTACTGCCTGACAGCCAGTGGGGACCCTGGAGGCTTGCCACTTGAGTTTACGGTGTACCATTCATCTCCAGACTCTAGGGCTCCCCTGATCACTTCCTGTTTGTCTCCTCCAGAAAGGGTTTGGTTTAATGTAAGTATGACGTCTTTCCAGGTTAGTTCAAAGGTCATGATAAGTCCTTGGAAGGCTTCTGTGTATTTGTCTGGGTCGTCTGAAAACCTACCTAGGTCCTGTTTTATTTCCCTCAGGTCTTGGAGGGAGAAAGGGACACAAACTTGAACTGGCCCCCATTCTCCATTGGCTACTTCTTGTAGGGGCAGTAAGGATGGCTATAATTGCTTCCTAGGGAGACTGGCAGGGCGATCGGTCTAGTTGCGCCTCCCCGGGGCCTGGCTGTCAGGGGTCTCAGTGAGTGCACCTGGACAGAGGTGGGTGAGACGGGGCCTATGGGGAAGGGCTGGTACTTGGAGTAGAGTCAGGAGTTAATCCACATTCTTTGCATACTCTTTTATCTTCTCCAAGGGCAAAGAAAGCCTGCACTATGGACCTCGGAGCATTTCTCCTCCCTGCAGCAAAACAAATCTAGCTGCAAGATCTTAGGGTATTGTATACTTCCCTCAGCCGGCCAGGCCTCTCTGTCAGGGAGTTTGTGTCAAGGCCAGGCTTGTGTGCAGAAGAAGATTAGGTGCTTCTTTTTCAGAGTCTGGAGGCCAAACACTACCAGTTCCTCAATATACAATGTCAGCGAGGTGCCTGACTTTGGCGTTGATGAGGTTGTTCCCATCTGGAAGAGAAAGCATGAACAGGCGTCCAGCACCTGTTCTCTACTTGCCTTATTAGGGTGTCTCGCTGTCACAGCTGGAAGACAAGGTGAACAGGGACAGTTCACCCCCTTGGGCCTACGGGACTCTAGTTGCTACTTTACTAGTATGGCTATATCCTTACTCATCCCCTGCTTCCCACTAGGTAAAGGCTGCGGGACATCAGTTTTAGTGGGCTCATACTGGTGTCACTCACTGTTCCTCACTGGCTGGGAGTTTTGACCCAGACCAGACGCTGCTGTGCACGTGCTTCTGCATGGAACACAGAGGCACGAAGTTGGTGGTAGAGTTCCTCAGTGCAGCGTTCAAATATCCGTCTTACACACAATTCCACCAGGGACTGGGGGTTCCTATCCGGCCGGACTCTGACCTTTACTGGTCCAAAGGCCTCCCTAGCCCTGGGGAAATCTCCCAAACATTGAAAGGGCCTGGGCACTTTGAGTCCCACTGAAGTCCGATCTAGGAGGACAAGGTGCAGAGCCTGGGTGAGATTTTGGGCCCATGTGAGGGTTAGGAAGGCAGGGTCTTCCTCTTGGACTTCCTCTACGCTACAGTGGAGAAAGTGGCGGAGCCCATAGAGAACTGCCTCCAAAGAGGAGATGGTAGAACCTGGCCAGGGCCACAAGTCATAGCAGGAGCCGAGGTGCCAGAGACACTTGTGAGGGTAGGGGCCAGGAGAGCCAATGACTCGAAGAACCAGACTCTGCCACTGCTGGGGGATTATTCTACTAGTTATCATCTGTAGAAAGTCTGGCCTACGGAAGAAGACATCGGGGGTCATCTGAGACTCTTCCATAGGCAGCAGCCTAGCCGGAGGTTTGCTCAGTGCCATCGGTTCAATTGGCCGGAGCCGAGATCCAAGGACCACTGTCTGCTAGTCCGGTCTGCTCTCAGAGTCTGCAGATTAGGACAGGAAAGTAGGCAGTCAGCTCAGCTACTTCTCGATATTCCTGCCCGTGCGCGGGGATCAAGGGGCAGCAGATGCTGGGAGACCTATCACCCAAGTCTTAAGGCTGGTGGCCTATGCTAACTGTGTTTAAGTGGCCAATGGGTGCCCAGAAAATGCCTCCAAGATAACATGAAAATACGAGCAGAGTTGAGAGCGAGTGTTTGCAGCCTACCTTGCAGTGGTGAGCATTGGGTTCCGTGAAGTTGATAGTTGAGTCAAAACATGCAAAGAGAGAGTAAAGGAAGTATCGAATCACCTCCCAACAAGGGCCAAAGTGGTCTCCGGTGCGTAGAAAGTACAGAGAAGACTACTCCGTAGGATAACTGTTAGGGCAGGTGGGGTCTGAGTTCAGACAAGCAGACCTTTGAGAAGCTGCTGAAGGGTAGCCTCAGCCTGGACTCTTGCAATTGTCCACCTGCATCCGTCAGTCCCTCATATTCAGGGAGAGCCTCTGAAAGAGAATCCTATCTCCCACTCAGTTGACTTTCCCGCTTCCCAAGGGAGACGGGGGATCCACTGAGGGAGACACCGGGGAATCTATTGCTCGAGATTGGAGATCGGCAGCCGAGCTAATCTCATTTAAATGGCTGACGAGCACCCGATGTTGTGTGCCACAGACGGTGTCTTGGTATAAGGAGAATGAAAGAAAAGGAGGGGTTCAGATGCTGATACTCACCTGCGAAGGTATCTCAGACAAGCCCCCAAAAGATGATCCCGAGGTTCCTGTTTGTGGAGTCGAAGAATCAACTTCGCAAATGCTCAAGGCAGCCAGGCAAGAAAGAGGCTTTTTGTTGATACAGAACTCCCAGGCATAGAGTGGGAGGGGCAAGCCTGCCGTTTATGGGCTCAGGTCTAGGGGTTATTTACGCCTGTTGCATCGACGAGGGAGAGAAGCTGTTTGTTTTCTATAGGCTCCCGTCAGAACGACAGCTGTATTTTAGCCAATCATACTAAGGGTCATTTCTATTTTTAATAAGTACGCCTTGGTCAAGCTACTGTGAACTATGTGACTTAATAGTCAGTAAAATGGTTCTTTATCATGGGGGTTCAGTACCTTCTTATACATTGTTGCATTGTTTCAGCTGCAAGTCTCCTGTTTTTCACATTCCTAAGGTCCTTAGTAAGCATCTCGTTGGTCCCTCCCAGGGCCCTTATCTTGCTCTAACTGGACAAGGGCTGCACCCTGTCCTTTCCCTGTCTCATGAGGAATTAGCCATATCCTTTCATCTCAGACCCTTGGCCCCACAACCCACTCTTCAAGGCTTGAACACACAGCTTCTAGTCTGACCTGTTCAGTTATCCAAGCGTAGAGCTAATGTCTGCTGGCCAAGTAGTCATAGCAGCCGACATTTACTGAGTGCATTCTATGGCCCAGGAACTTTATGTAATTCTCATGCAATTTTCACAATAACCTAAGGAGGACAATGTGATATTCTAATCCCCATTTTATAGAGGAAAATTCAGCTCAGAGAGGGTGAGAAGCTTGCTCAGGGTTACATGATAGTAAGCGACAGAGCTAAGACTCAAGCCCAGTCAGTCTGGCTTCAGAATCCATGTTCTTTACCATGATGCTACATTGCTGGCAACTCCCTGCCCCCACCCTTTCCACAAAGGTTCAGAATAGGAAGAAGAGGAGTGGGTTTTACTTCCTGGTCTATGTTAGCAACAACAGGTGATGCTGTTTCAAGCCATCTTCTAGAAAGAACCATGAGGAGCTGACACAGTGCCAATATAAACCAGTATGTCCACAGGCCCATTTCTGGGTCTTGGCTAGCTTCTACCACTCTGGTCCCTCTCCCTGACCTCTGCAGTCCTATCCCTCCCATATCCACAGTTAGAGCAAACTTCTTACCCTCTCTGAGCTTCATTTTTAGGTGGGACATATAGGATTATTGTAGAGAAACTTGTTGGGTTTTGTATTATTTATTCCCCACTTCCTTCTAAAAAGGGCCCCGAGAGGACCCCCAATAAAAACTGTCTACTAAGTAATTTGAATTTTAGAAGGCGATCTGAATAGGCAAAGGAGAAGAGGAGGTAAATGTTGTTGCCACCCAGAACTTGGGATGGAAGGCATTTCAAACATTTCATAAGCACTGTGACCCAGGTCCTGGGACTGCCAGTAGGAACACAGAGCTGAGTAAAACATAGCCCCTGTCCTTAAGGAGCTCAAAATCAGTAGCATTAGAATGGTTAATGAACTTGAGCATTCAGTTTGGCTTTGAATTCAAGCAAAGGCAATAAGTGGAATGTGCTGGGCTCTCTAGTACTCATCTGATAAATGGAGTTCATCTGTTTTTCAGAAGAGACAAGCTTCTTTAAAATGCTGGATGATAATGCTAAGTCACCATTTTATATCAATAATAGTTAATATTCCTTGAGAGCTCACCATGTGCCAGCCACTATGCTAAGCACTTTGGATTCCTTACCCCATTTAATCCTCACCAATATCCCCTAGTTGTATGTAT
This sequence comes from Smutsia gigantea, assembly GCA_032199065.1. Taxonomy (NCBI): domain Eukaryota; kingdom Metazoa; phylum Chordata; class Mammalia; order Pholidota; family Manidae; genus Smutsia; species Smutsia gigantea. The sequence goes on from JAVSCE010002433.1 coordinate 9,241, forward strand.
AATCACCCCCATTGTGCAAACAGGGAAATGAAGGTGAGGCAGAATGACCACGTAGACTCATATGTAACACAAGGACTTACATCTTTAATGGAGTTTTTGCAGAGGATTTAGACCTGCCTTTGTCAAGGCCAGTGGATGCAGTGCTCTGCCATTTCTGCCTTCCCTGTCCTTCTGCAGGAAGTGGCTATGAATATACTGTCTCCAAAGGTAGTGACTGTAGCCATTGTGCTTCAGTATTGCCATTCGGGACCTAATGGTTTAGAAGATGCACTAACTCCTCACATGGACCAATTACGGAAAAACTCCCCTTGTAAAGCAGCAGCATGAGCCAGAGCAGGCACTTCATTATCTGCCTCTGCCCACGGGGCCGGAGGGAGGATGATTGTGCTGAGAAATGGCAGGGCTTGGGATCCACACTTTTGGTGTCAAAGAACTTTAAGCCCACTTCCGGTTTGGCTTCCCAGAATGCTCTGGGGCTGGTGTAACCCCAGCCAGGCGGCTCCTGGGGCTCCCTTCTCAGTGGGATCCCATTGGCGGCCCCTCCCCACCCACAGCAGCAGTGGGCCTATTGAATTCTGGGCCCTCATTTCCCAGGGCCCTTTTCAGTCCCCAAGAACCACAAGTTCTCCCTCTGGGAGTTTGCAGACGGTGCCACACCAAAGAGACCAGATGTACTTTCCCTGTGGAGCGCTTTAATCCAGTCAATTGCACTCAGACAGGTAAAGGGTAATTTTGCTTCTTTACCTTCATCTTTTAGCAAGTTTTAGGGTCAATTAACCAGGCTCTGCAGGCTTCTCAGCTCCAAAGCCGAGGCAAGTCATTCTTGTTTCTTTATTCCTTGTATAGGATGGAAGCTTCTTAGCTAGGAAGTGATATTTAAAAATCATATCCCAGGAAACAACATTTTCTTCTTAGTTAAGCTGAATTGAATACAAATCACATCACCCCAAATGGAGTAATTGCAAGTCATGTTAGTTATTGACATTTTATTGTTTTATTTCTACTGGTTACATACAGAATGTTCTGTTAAAAAGCCAGCGCCTTTGGCCTGAGCCTCAAATTCCCTTTTCCCTCAGCCAAGCACACTTACCAGTGAGGGCTGCCCAGGCTTCAAGAAGGAGTAAGTCATGCATACTGAGAGCAGATTGGGAAGGTGGGCATTTACCAGCCCTGCCTGCCTCCATTGAATTAGCTCTCATTCTCTCTGACACTCACGCTCTCTCCACCCCCACCCCCTGACACTTTTTCTTTTTTTTTAACTTTTCTTCACTTTGAGTACATTTTCTACTTCCTTCCTCACCCCACCTTCCATTACTGCTTCCGGTTGCCAGTGCTGCTGTCTTCCTAACTCAGCCTTTTGTGTTTTATGCCATTTCAAGGCACTCACCCTACATACCTCAGTTTTCATTGAAAAAAACTGAGCTTTCATGGACAGAGAGAACTCTTCCTCCTGGGTGCGAACTGATGGGCCACATGTTCCCTCAGGAGATGTCACCTGTGAAGCGCATGCCCTCTGGAGTCAGAGAGCCATGAGGTGGAGCCAAGTCTTTACTTATTAGCTATGTGACCTTCAGCATGTCACTTAACTTCTCTGATCCTCAGTTTTCTCATAGAACCTACCTCCTAGGACTGTGAAGATTCGGCAAAAGTAGGCATCTTTGTTAGTTAGCATAATGACTGGCCCATTAGTAATCAATAAATGCTGACTATTATCACCAGGTGTTAAAATCTTAGCAGGTTTTTTTGTTGAGGATTTTGCACCATCTCAGTTCTGTTTCTTTGCTGCTCAGGGCTCAGAATATGCTTCTCCATCCATCATCAAATTATTTGCTCTTTTTTTGTTGAGGTGAAATTCACATGACATAAAATTCACCATTTTAAATTGTACTATCAGTGGCATATAGTACACTCACAACTTTGTGAAATTATCATCACTGTCTAGTCCAAAACATTTTTATCACCCCAAGAGGAAACCATGTACCACTAAGCAGTCATTGCCCACTTCCCAACCCACCCCCACCAGTCAAATTATTTGCTTTTAAATTTATTTCTTTCAGATTATAAGCCATTCCAGAAATCTGAGGAGCTCAGGAAGGTGAATTCTAGATACAGTTTTCCAAAAGTCCATCAGAAATGCATTCCTAAATAGCAGAAATATATTCTGATATCATGGGGCTGACTTAATCAGAGAACAGTGAAAAATCGAAAGAGATAGAACTCTCACTCTTGTCAGCAGAGAAATTGTCCCTTTGGTGCTTGTCTGTCATACTTCACATTACTTTCTTTGTCTTATGGCTGAAAGAGAAAAGGGGCTTGAACCTGTGAGTAAAGGGAAGAATGGATTTTCTAACCCCCATGTAAACAAATAATGTCAAGGCCCAGGAAGGAGGCGAGCAGGTCAGCCCCTCTGCATTTGCTTTCCATCCTGCCACATTCCAGGAGAGACACTTTACTCTTGGGAGTTATGTTGCAGATAACCGTCTGGAAAATGTGACCCTTTCAAGTTTCTGGTTGTTTCTTCAGCTGCTGAATTCTTCACACCACCCAGGTTGGAGGGGCCCCAGTTCATTGACACTCAAGTGCAGTCTAGCTGGCTACTTGTTTGCAGTGGGACAATTTGTAGGCTCCCTACTCCAGATTGTGAGAGAAGGGGCCAGGGCTGACTCACCAGCTGCAAAAAATGAAGGAGTGAAGCTCCATTTGGCTAGGTACTCAAGTAAGAAGAGGGAAGAAAGACCAACACTTAAGAAGGTACATTGGTGAACGTGCTCTTGGATTGAACAATATGTGTGAGGGTCCTGTCTGTTGGCTACTTTGCCTTGCAGGGCTGTGGGCCTGCCTGAGAAGGCCTCATTTTGCCCTTGAGAGCAAAAGGAGAGAGCCTTTCCTCCACATGCTTCCTGCCATAGTCAATGTTGAGGCAGGTTTTCTGTACATGTAGGGTTCATGTCTTCTAGTCAGGCCTCTTTGGTTGCTACATCTTTTTTAAAAATCTTTTTTTCCAGTTTTATTGAAATATAATTGGCATAGAACATTGTTTAAGGTGTACAACATAATAATTTCATATATGTATATACTGTGAAATGATTATCACAGTGAGTTGAATTAACACCCATCACATATAGTTATGTTTTTTTCTTTGTGATGAGAACTTTTAAGATCTATTCTCTTTTAAACTTTCATATATACAACATGGCATTGTTAACTCTGGTCACCATGCTGTGCCTTGGATCCCAGAACTTACTCATCTTATAACTGGAAGTCTGTACCTTTTAATTTCCCTCCACCCAATTGCCCCACCTTCATCCTTCCCTCTGACAACCACAAATCTGATCTGTTTCTGAGTCTTTTCTTTTTTTTTAGATTCACATGTCAAGTGTGACCACAGTATTTGTCTTTCTCAGATTTATTTCACTTAGCATAATGCCCTTAAGGTCCATCCATGTTGTCACAAATGGCAGGATTTCCCTTTTTATGGTTGAATAGTATTCGTGTGTGTGTGTTTGGGACATATACATATGCCACATTTTCTTGATCCTTTCATTGTGGATGGACACTTTATATCATCTTTTATAAGAGCAACATCTTTCTAAGAAACCACATTCCTGCCTTGGGCAACTTTGCTATAGTTCATAAGACCAGAAAAGGGAGTAGGGAAGACAAAAGCCTTTACCAACTTAACTTTGATGGGGCAAATGGGGTTTCTTGCATTAATTCTAGAAGTAGAGACGTAAGAGCTGTCTTTAATTTAAATGTGCTCGCTCTAAGTCAGTGATCCTCACACTTTAGCATGCATCAGAACCACCCAGGGTGCCTGTTCAAAATTCAGATTCCTGGGCCCCAAACTTCTCCAGCATCAGAATCAAGGTGGGACCACGGAAGCAGCTCTGGAGTAAGCACCTTGTCTGGCCTGAGGGGGACTGTGCCCGGGCAAGTTCACTCTGCATTGGTGAGACACGGGTAGCAGGTCCAGTGCTGGAATCGTCTGCTTCTGGGGCTTTCTCATTCTGTCTTCACCTCGGGCAGAGCACTGGGCAGAACTCTATTTAGTAACACTGACAATGGCTCATTGCTAGCACGTGTGTAAGCAATTAGCCTACACAGTAGGCCAATTACATCATCAAGTAGTTTAGGGTCAGGTGAGGATGCTGGACATAGGAATGTTCCTCTCCCTACACACCTCCAAGTGATTGTGATGTAACTGGTCTCTCAACTGAACTTGGAGACGCATTGCTCTCAAATGAGCCATGTGGAGCCGGGGATAGAGAATAATCTGATCATTCAGCAAAGTTGTATCAGGAAGTTACACTGGAAAGAAATGACTCCGTAGTAGGGCTTCTCCCTCATTTCTGTTTATGCATGGTTCCTACTTCACTAAGAGAGGTTTACGTAAGTGGCCATTATTTTTTATTGAAAATACATTAAGTGAAGTTGTAGGACTAGTTTTAAGAGTTTTGGTTTGAGCTTCATCATGAGATTAAATTTGAAAAGTGCTCTTGAAGATTCATCTCTGGATTTTAATAAATAGAAATTTATGAATGTTTCGTGCTCAAGGGTACTTTGTTTTCTCACGTTTGTTCATTTAGGGAAGAATGAATTTTGCCTCCTATTCACAGGGTAAGAGATTTACTGGCTCCTGCTGAATTAGTCTTTTCTGTTCCTGGAGGAAAGAACTTAATAAAAATAAGACTGCATTCTGGAAATTGAATTTTTTTTTTTATGTTGCCACAGTTAGATGGATTCCTATAAATGAGCCCCAAACATACTGGTTAAGTCTTTCTTAAAAGGCAAATATTTCAAACAAAGGGGAAAGTTTCTGAACAGCCAAGTCTTCTTTGGCCCCTTGCATGTGTTTGTCTCAAAAAGACTTACAAGTATTGTAAAAACACTGGAGCATTGCCTAAATCACCCCTTTCTAAAACTGGGCCTGTGGCTAACTTCACTTAGGGCAGGGAAGTGGGGAATGAGGGAGAGACAGACAAACAGCATACACACACCCCAATTGGCCAGCCTCCACTTGGGGCCCCTCCCCTTCCTCTCCCCCTCCCCATTTTCCTGACCAGGATGTCACCACCCCATTCTGCATTCTCCCCACACCCCTACACGACCTAGCAGCTGCCCAAGTGCCACAAACCATGCTTCTCTCTAGAGAAGTTTCTGGAGGTGATTAAGTTAGCCTCCCAGCCTGTCTTGGTGCCAGAAATTAAATGCTTACCTAGTGACTCCAGCTTGAGTCTCGTTTCTGAAATCCCGTAGTAACACTACTGAAGGCTCTCTTCTGTAGAGTCTGGCTGCTTCTCAGAGGTGCTGCCTTTCTACTGTGGGAAGTTCTTTTGCTGTAACACATTTGAGGTGAGTTAAAACGCCTTCTTCCCAGCCTCAGCTTTCTGTTCCTAAGGGTGAGTTAGACAATTAGTCTCAAATCGCCATGGCTGTTAGGGCTTCCCAGGGGACACTCCTTGCGAAAGTGGCTTTCTCCTTTGGTAATTTCGATTGCTTGTAATGAGGCCACCTGCTTTCTCTGTAATAGACAAAGCTAGATCGCACATCTGTATTCTTACAGCACCTTGTGGAGAAAGTGAAGGTTCCTATGGCCAGAATTTTCACCTGCCCCTGGTCAGCTTGCTCACTACACACATGTGGACAATACATTGTTATTGACTCTATTATATATAAAGAGCTCCACCCAGTGTTCTGGGTGACATGGTGGCATGGCTGCACAACTGCTGCATGGTTGCAGGGCTGCAAGGCTGCAGGAGAGCAGAGACGAGACTGGAGACGTGGCAGCGCTATGGACAGAGACTAAGATGGCTGCAGGGGCAGAGAGGCCCAGAAACAGAGACCAGCTTGCTGCATGCAGAGTTGCTCTGAGTGGATGGGATTCTTCTGCTTGACCTGCCACCATGGGAATAAAGTTGGGTATAAACCCTTTCACCCCAAGAACATTCCACTGTCATTTTTTTTTCAGTCTCATTGAACCCATAGTGAACTTGTCTGGGGCTGAAACCCTTTGGCAAGACACATCTCTTGCCCCAAGGGTTTTGAGAGTTTTCTGAGATCGCTCTTGAGAGCCTGGCACCCAAAGGCATTTTCCGTGTTGTAGATTAAGAAAAGCTGTTTTCCCTGTGGAACTGGCCTAGATTTTCTCCTCTGGGGCGCTCTCTGTTTAGGGAAATGGTGTTTTGGCTGAAAAAACACATACATGTATGAACCCAGAAGGGAATGGGGGAGCAAGTGTGCAAGAAGAGGAGCACCATGGAAAGAGGGGCAGGAAGAAAGCACGATGGCAACCAGCATGTGAGAACAAGATAGGAACGAATAGGCAGAGTAGGGAAAGTGCAAGAGGGACAGAGAATGTTGAGGCAAGAGCACCCTCCGGAGTCCGAGCAACCACGAGAAAAGAGCACCAAGCCTGCAGAGCCACAGAGCAAGCAGTCGGGGGACTTAGCAAACACTGCCTCAGCCAGGTGATCAAGGCCAAGGCCAAGTCCAAAAGTCATAAATTGTGTTGACAGTAGGTACCCTTTCTGTGCTGTGATAAGGATGGCACTGGACCTCCATGGTCTTCCTCCCATTAATCATAGCCTGGGTCTATGCATGAGAAAGCCATCAGTAAAGTCCAGGAGAAGAGTTTCCTACAGAATACGTGACCAGGACTCTTCAGAATTGTTGAGGTCATCAAACACCAGGGAAGTCTGAGAAACTATCACGGCCAAGGGGAACCTAAGGTGATTGACAGCTAAATATATCATGGGATCCTGGAACAGAAACAAGTAAACACTAAGGGAAATCTGAATAAAGTATAGACTTTTCCTAATAATAACACATCAATATTAGCTGATGAATTGTAAAGATAAAATTTACAAGTATTTTAAAGATAAATTTAAAAATAAAGGTACCTTACTAATCTGTTAATAGTGGAAACTAGGTGTATAGTACATGGGACCTTTCTGAACGATCATCACAATTTTTCTGTATATCTGAAACTGTTCCCAAATATATTTAGTTTACAAAGTATCTTGATTACTGACTGTCTGGGTGCCCCCTTACTTTTTTACACCCAAGGTGAGTGCCTCGTTTGCTTCCCCTGAGTCTTGCCCAGCTCTCTCAATGCAAAACCAATCCCTAGTGCTAGGTTTCCTGGGACAGAACTGTGCACGCTGCCTCTTGGCCTGCATTCTCTTAATCTGTAGAAAAGTAAAACCATAGTACTTTTGCCCCATGAGCTTCTTAAAGTAAACTGAATTACACTCCTTGGCTTCTGACAAGGAATGGCTTGAGAAAAAGCTTAGGGTGCACTTAAGCTGCAGCTGTACAGCCCTATGAGGAGGGCAGGCAGCGGTGGGCAGCCTAAGGCACCGAGACAGCGTGTAGCCCTGGAAGGTTCACCATTCTGTGGCCAGCCAGCCAGAACTCTTCCTGCGGCTGCTCTATTCCTGCAAAGGAAAGCTGCTGTCCTTGCAGAGTGCAGTCTCTCTTTGCGTCCTGGGTCTGCCTCTCAGATGGTGAGAGGTCTGGAAGCCGGGACTTTTGTGCCAGAAGGCGACAAGACCAAAGTAGGTTTCATTCTTCCTGCTCCTCTCTTCCCTCTTTTCACATCAGTCCTGATAAGAGAGGACAGATGTCCATTTAAAGCATAAGGTCATAGGTATAGACCTCTCCCGCCCTCACCACCATTTCCAAGGGGTGGAGAGGCTGCCAGCCAGTGGCAGAAAGCTGACTTAGAGACACTGCTTTCACTTTATTCCCTCAGGTGAAACTGCATCATTGAAAGCACAATGTTGAGCTGACTTGAGCTTTTCCCGTTTCTGACTGGACTTTGGTGGAAGTTTGTTTTGTGGGGA
>JAVSCE010002434.1:0-54812 GCA_032199065.1 Smutsia gigantea
ATCATGATGCATGATCCTCTTGATGTATTTTTGAATTCGGTTTGCTAATATTTTGTTGACTATTTTTGCATCTACGTTCTTCAGGGATACTGGTCTGTAATTTTCCTTTTTGGTGAGGTCTTTGCCAGGTTTTGGTATTAGAGTGAATCTGGCTTCATAAAATGATTTGGAAGTATTCTGTCCTCTTCTATTTTTTTGAAAACATTAAGGAGAATGGGTGTTATTTCTTCTGTATGTGTCTGGTAGAATTCAGAGGTGAATCCATCTTACCCGGGGGTTTTATTCTTGGGTAGTATTTGACTACCAACTCAACTTCGTTGTTGATTTGTCTGTTTAGTTTTTCTGTTTCTTGCTTGGTCAGTCTTGGATGGTTGTATTTTTCTAAGAAGTTGTCCATTTCTTCTAGGTTTTGCAGCTTGTTAGCATATAGATTCTCATAATATTCTCTTATAATTCTTTTTATTTCTGTGGGGTATGACGTGATTTTTCCTTTCTCATTTCTGATTCTGTTTATGTGTGTAGATTCTATTTTTCTCTTAATGAGTCTGGCTAGGGGTTTATCAATTTTGTTTATTTTTTCAAATAACCAGCTCTTGATTTCATTGATTTTTTTCTGTTATTTTATTCTTCTCAATTTTATTTATTTCTTCTCTGATCTTTATTATGTCCTTCTGGGGATTTGGGGCCTCATTTCTTCTTTTTTTCCAATTTCAGTAATTGTGTCCTTAGACTATTCATTTGGCATTGTTCTTTCTTCTTTAAATAGGCCTGGATTGCAATATGCTTTCCTCTTAGAACGGCCTTTGCTGCGTCCCACAGGAGTTGTGGCTTTGTGTTGTTGTTGTCATTAGTCTCCATATATTATTTGATTTCTGTTTAGACTTGGTCATTGATCCAATGAGTATTTAGGAGAATGTTGTTAAGTCTCCATGTATTTGTGAGCCTTTTCGTTTCCTTTCTAACATTTATTTCTTGTTTTATACCTTTGTGATCTGAGAAGTTGGTTGGTAGAATTTCAATCTTTTTGAATTTACTAAGGTTCTTTTTGTGGCCTAGTATGTGGTCTATTCTGGAAAATGTTACATGTGCACTTGAGAAGAATGTGTATCCTGTTGCTTTTGGGTGTAGAATTCTGTAGATATCTGTTAGGTCCATCTGTTCTAGTGTATTGTTCAGTGCCTCAGTGTCTTTACTTATTTTCTGTCTGGTTGATCTTTCCTTTGGAGTGAGTGGTGTGTTGAAGTCTCCTAAAATGACGGCTTTGCTTTCTATTTCCTCCTTTAATTCTGTTAGTATTTGTTTCACATATGCCGGCGCTCCTGTATTGGGTGCACATATATTTAAAATGCTTATATCCTCTTTGTTTGATTGACCCCTTTATCATTATGTAAGGTCCTTCTTTATGTCTTGCTACTTTCTTCGTTTTGAAGTCTATTGTGTCTGATACAAGTAGTGCAAGACCTGCTTTTTCCTCCTTGTTGTTTGCATGAAATATCTTTGTCCATCCCTTCACCTTAAGTCTGTGTATATCTTTCGGTTTGAGGTGAGTCTCTTGTAAGCAGCATATAGATGGGTCTTGCTTTTTTATCCATTCTGTTACTCTGTGTCTTTTGATTGGTGCCTTCAGTCCATTTACATTTAGGGTGATTATCGATAGGTATGTACTTATTGCCATTGCTGGCTTTAGATTCGTGGTTACCAAGGGTTCAAGGGTTGCTTCTTTACTATCTAACAATCTAACTTAACTTTCTTGTTAAGTTATTGGAAACACAGTCTGATGTTTCTCTCCCTTCTTATTCTTCCTCCTCCATTCTTTATATACTAGGTGTTTTATTCTTTGTCTTTAGTTAGTATTTGGATGGTCTGCTTTCTTTGCTATGATTTTATTTTCTCTGGTGACCTCTTTTTAGCCTTAGCAGTGCTTCCATCTAGAGCCGTCCCTTTAACATATCCTGAAGAGGTGGTTTATGGGAGGCAAATTCCCTCAGCTTTCGCTTGTCTGGGAATTGCTTAATCGGTCCGTCAAATTTAAGTGATAATCGTGCTGGATACAATATTCTTGCTTCGAGCCCCTTCTGTTTCATTACGTTAAATATATCATGCCATTCTCTTCTAGCCTGCAAGGTGTCTGTTGAGAAGTCTAATGATAGTCTGATGAACTTTCCTTTGTAGGTGATCTTTTTTCTCTCTGTCGCTGCCTTCAATACTCTGTCCTTATCTTTGGTCTTTGCCATTTCAATTATTATGTGTCTTGGTGTTGTCTTCCTTGGTTCCCTTTTGTTGGGAGATCTGTAGGCATCCATAGTTTGAGAGACTATTTCCTTCCCCAGCTTGGGGAAGTTTTCAGCAATTATTTCTTCAAAGACAGTTTCTACCCCCTTTTCTCTCTCTTCTTCCTCTAGTACTCTTATAATGCGAATATTGTTCCGTTTGGATTGGTCTTAAAATTCTTTTGTTCCTAGAGATCCTTTTATCTCTCTCTGCCTCAGCTTCTCTGTATTCCTTTTCTCTGATTTCTATTCCATGAACAGTGTCTTGCATCTCGTCCAGTCTGCTGCTAAGCCTGTCAATTGCTTGTCTCATCTCTGCATTGTCTTTCCTCACTTTCCTCACTTCCTCTGTTAGCTCTTGCATATTTCTCTGTAGATCCATCATTATGGTTATGACTTTTATTCTGAATTCTTTTTCATGGAGGTTGCGCATGTCCATCCCATCAGGGTCCCTCCTGGGGTTGTCCGGGTAAGTTTTGTTTGTACCATATTCCTCTATCTTTTCATGGCAATAGAAGTGGTCAGAAAAAGAAAAAAGGGAAAAAAGAGAAAAAAGAACCGCCCACTGCATGTAGTTTCTGTGTGGATGCTGGAGGTGGCGCTGCTGCTCTACTATTCCGCCACTGCCGCTGCTCCTCCAGGCCACGCAGCTCCGCCTGGCCCATTGTGAGTCTGGTCAGGGAGGGAACAAATGGGAGGCTGCTGATTTCTGTGCAACGTCTCCGTGTGACTGCATTTCCCAGCCGCAGTCCAAGGGGTCCGAAATTCCCCAGGACTCCCAGCCTGCTTGGCTGAGTGCACTGGGACGATCCTGCTCCTCCGTTGGGCCCCTGTCTCTTTAAGACCCCTAAAAAAGTGTGCGCAATTCTTTTGTCTCAGGGAGCCGGCTGAGTGGACCTGCCATCTTGGATCATGCACCTCTGTCTCTCCAATCTCCGATACACCACGTGATGTGTGTCAGTGCTCCTGCTGCAGATCACCAGGGCTGATTATTTGGCGGGTCTGTGCTTCCACTCCCTCCCAGCTCTGAATCCTCTCCTCTCTTGCCGGTGCAAAGGTGTGGGGGACTGCTCGGGTCCCACCGGGTCGCGGCTCCGTATTTTACCCACTTCGCAAGGTGCCATGTTTTCTCAGGTGTAGCTGCAGGCTGGATGTTGTCCTGTATCTTCTGGTCTCTCTTTTAGGAATAGTTGTATTTGTTGTATTTTCATAAATATATATGGTTTTGTTAGGAGATTTCTGCTGCCCTGCTCACGCCGCCAACTTCCCGGAGATGCAGCTGCTTTGTTTTTATACTCCACAAATGAGTGATGTCATATAGTACTTGTCTTTCTCCACCTAGCTTATTTCACTGTGCATAATACTGTCTAGCACCATCCATGTTGTTGCAAATGGTAGGATTTGCTTTCTTCTTATGGCTGAATAATATTCCATTATGTCTATGTACCACCTCTTCTTTATTCATTCATCTAGTGATGGACACTTAGGTTGCTTCCAGATCTTGGCTATTGTAAATAGTGCAGCAATAAACATAGGGGTGATTATGTCTTTTCGAATCAAGGATCTTGTTCTCTTCAGGTAAATTCCTCGGAGTGGAATTATTGGGTCAAATGGTATTTCTATTTTTAGATTTTTGAGGAACCACCATATTGCTTTCCACAATGGTTGAACTAATTTACATTCCCACCAACAGTGCAGGTGGGTTCCCCTTTCTCCACATCCTCACCATCATTTGCTGTTCCTTGTCTTTTGAATGTTGGCCAACCTATCTGGTGTGAGGAAATATTTCATTGTGGTTTTAATTTGCATTTCCCAGGTGATTAGGGACATGGTTCCCATCTGATCATGTCTCTGTTACTTTACCCTTTTCTGTAGGGTTCTTCTCTTCATTTCCAGATGTAGGTGGTCAGTTTTGCATCTTCAGGTTGATTTCAGGCCTAGCTGTATTTACTGTATTTTTATGTTCTATGTGCTTTTGGAAGGAGGATTTGCCTTGCCTTCCTACACCACCATCTTTTTTTCCATCTCCCAAAGTACATTGTCTTTTAAATCACTGATCCACTCTTCTTCATTCTCTAATCTGCTGTTGATTCCCTGTAGTGTCTTTTTCATTTCAGTCATTGTATTATTCAACAATGATTGGTTCTTTTTTATATTTTTTATATCTCTGTTGAAGTTCTCACTGAGTTCTTCCTCTCTTCTCTCAAGTCTGGTTAGCATCATTAAAACCATTACTTTGAACATTTTATCAGGTACATTGCTTACCTCTATTTCATTTAGATATTTTTCTGAAGTTTTGTTCTTTCATTTGGAGCATATTCCTCTTTCTCCTCATTTTGTTTATCTTCATTTCTATGAATTGGGCAAAACGTCTACTTCTTCCAGTCTTAAAGGGTTTGCCTTCTGTGGGAACATCCTCTGTGTAGCTTGTATGTGGTTGGTGGCTTTGGCTGGTTGGCTGGAGCTGTAGCAGGCAGTCTGGTGGTACTTGGGAATTCTACACTGGGGTTAATCTGGTGGGGTGGTTGGAGCTGAAGCAGGTGTGGGCCAGACATTCCAAGGCACTCCACACAGGGGGTGCTCTGGCAGGACATCTTTGGCTGACGTGGGCATGTGTCACCCCTGGGTCTCTCAGTACAGCGGTGCCATGGGAGGATGGATTGAGTCAATGTGCATATGGGCTGGGATGTTCCATGGTGATCCACACTGGGGTGCCCTGGTGGGATTGCTGGTGCTGAAGCAGGCATGGGCCAGGGGTTCCTGGGGTGTTCCATATAGGACGTGCCTTTGAGGGAATCCTGGAGCCAGAGTGGGTGTGGGCTGTGGTCCTGGTATGCTCTGTTTGGGGGTGGCCTTGCAGTACTTTTGGAGCTGAAGCCAGTGCAGGTGGGGGCCCCAGGGTGCTCTGGGCAGGGGGCACCCTGGAAGGATGGCTGGAGTCAAAGTGGATATGGTCTGGGGATGCCCTGGTATGCACCATGCTGATGATACCTTAGTGGGACTTCTGGAGCTTCAGCTGGTGTGGGCAGCGGATCTTATTTGTGGGATGTGTGGAGCTGGCCTGGGCTAGGGGCCCAGGGATCCCTGAGGTGGCAGGTCAGCTAGCACAATTTGACCTTGCTATACAGTGTGCTATCAAGGTTGAGAGGGAATCTAATCAATGGTACTTCCCAGCACTTCCAATCCCAGAGTTCCAGCAGTACTTCCATATTTTGATGGACCATTTGCACTTAATATAATCACTGATCTGTTAACACTTATGTCTGCCAGTTTATATTTTAATTTCTGTTTGTTTTTCCTTTGTTTATAATTTCTGTTTTCTCCTTCCTGTCTTCTTGTGGGTAATTTGAGCATTTTAAAAGGATTCCATCTTTATGTATTTATAGGGTTTTGGGTATTTTACTCAGTATAGTTTTTTATTCTCTAGGTATTACATAGAATACATACATACCTTGTAAATTCTACTGGTATTGATGATTTTGTACTTCAAGTTGAATGTAGAAACTTTACTTCCATTTATGTCCATTTACACTCGTTTGTTAGTAATATCTCTATTGAGAAGTAACTCACATAACACAATTTACCCGTTTAACATGTACAATTCAATGGTTTTTAGAGTTTTCAAATATCACCATAATCAGTTTTAGAACCCTTTCATCATCCCCAAAAGTATCCCTTTAACAGTCATCTCTCATTTCCATCCAACTTCCCCCACCCCCCAGGAACCACTCATTTACTTTCTGTCTCTTTGGATTTACCTATTCAGAACATTTCGCGTAAATGGAGTCATAACATAATGTTTTCAAGAGTCATCCATGTTGTACCACACATCAATATTATTGCCAAATAATGTTTCATTGCATGAATATGCCACATTTTATTTGTCTGTTGATGGATATTTGGGTTGTTTCCAGTAATTGGCTATTACAAATAATGCTGCTATGAACATTCGTGTACAAGCATTTGTTTGAATATCTGTTTCATTTTTTTGGTTATATACTGGGAGTAGAAGTGTTGGGTCATATGGTAACAATATTTAGCATTCTGAGGAAATTCCAGACTGTTTTTTCCAAAAGGGCTACATCATTTTACATTCCTACTGGCATTATATGATAGTTTCAATTTTTACATGTCCTTGTCAACCCTTGTTATATTATCTTTTTGATTATAACCACTCTTGTATTTATAAAGTTGTATCTCATCATGGTTTTGAGTTAAATTTACATAATGGAATTGTAGATTAATGATATCAAAATAAACTAAAAATTAAAAAAAATTACATAATGGCTAATGATGTTCAGTACCCTCTTCACCTTTTCAATATTTAAGTATATCTAAATTGTCTTAAGTATTTCCTCTACATACATTGGGCACTACCTCACATGGTGTTACAATTTTCTTTACCCATCAGAAATGATTTAATAAATTCACAAGAACTAGCATAGTCTATATATTTACCCCTGTTTTCACCACTGTGGTGTACCTCTTTCCTTTATTAAGTTCCAAGTCTTCTTCTGTTATCATTTCTGTTTATAGAACTTCTTTAACCAATCTTTAAGTGTAGGCTTGCTAGCAGCAAATATTCTTCTTCCCCTAAAAATTCCTTTAGTTCCTGAAGGAATTCTCTTGCTAGAAGTCTGTGGTTGATAGTTTTCTTTCAGCATTTGAAAAATGTTGTACCATATCCTCCTGTCCTCTATGCTTTCAAATAAGAAATCTGTTGACAGTCAAATTGGCATTACCCTATAAGTAATGCATCATTTTTTTTCTGGTTGCTCTCAAGGATTTTTTTTTCATTTTATTAATTTTCAGAAGTTTAATTATGATGCGTCTTGCCAATGGATTTATTTGGGTTTATTATATTTGTGTTTCACTCAGCTTTTTAAATCTGTAGCTTTATGTATTTGCTAAATTTGGGAAGTTTTAACCTATTTTTTAATTAAAAATTGTGATAAAATATATATAACATAAAATTTTTGTTAACCATTTCTAAATGTACATTTCAATAGTGTTAAGTACCTCCGTATTCTTGTGCAATCTCCAAAACTCCTTTCATCTTGCAAAACTGAAACTCTATACAAATGAAACAACTCATCATTGTCCTCTACCCCTAGTCCCTGTCAGTCATCAACTTTCTCTCTATGAATTTGAATACCCTGTGTATTTTACATAAGTGGAATCATACAATATTTGTCTTTTTGTGACTGGCTTATTTCACTTAATAATGTCCTCAAGGTTCATCCATGTTGTAGCATATGTCAGAATTTCCTTCCTTTTTAAGTCAGCCATTTTTTCTTTGATTCCTCTTTCAGTACTTCTCTTTCCTCTCCTTCTGGACACTGGTGATATGAATGCTGAATGTTTTGTTATTGTCCCAGTTTCCCTGAGGCTCTGTTCATTTTTTTCCAGTCTGTTTTCTCTCTGTTGTTATATTGAGTAAATTCTACTGCTCTGACGTTAAGTTCACTAATTTCCACTCTATTATTGACCCATCCACTGAGTTTGTTATAATTTTAGTCCTATAATTTCTATTTGCTTCTTTTTAAATAACTTCTATTTCTTTCCTGAGATTTTGTATGTCTGTGTTTGTTTCAGGAGAATTTGTAATTACTTGGGTAATTTTTATTACGGATGCTTTTTAATCCTGGTCAGATAAAATCTGATTAATCTTGGTCTTGGTGTCTGTTTCATTCATGAGTGACTTTTGACTAAACTGGAGGGTTTTAGACACTATGTTATGAGACTCTGGATCTTATTTAATCTTTTTAAGGCAGGCTGTCCTTGTGTTAAGGTATAATGTGAGGGCTGGTTAAGTATGTTCCTGCTGTATCCTACTGACATGACAAGACCCTGGCAAAGTGGGACATTGACTCACCCTCCATTGTTGCAAATGGGTAGAGTGGAAGTTCAGCTACCCCTTGGTTCTGCTAACACTAGCCCAGTGAAAGTGTGGCACTGATTCACAGGACTTCTGGCTTTTGTTATCTTTGAATAGAAGTGTAAGATCAGCTCCCTGGTGGGCTGTTACCCAGGGAAGGAGGGGGAGAAGCAAAGTACCAACTAGCTCCACATTTTACCACCTCTTTGATGCTGGCTTTAGGGAGGTTCAGCTTCCCACTGGGTCCTGCTGACACCAGAGGAGTGGATATGGGAGTGCTGACTAGCTTTGCCTGACACTGACTCTTACAGTCTCATTGCTGCCAGGTGGGTATGGAGCTTCAGCTTCCACCTGGACCTCCCTGACACCAAAGGTGGGAGAGAAGTGGAGTGCTCACTAGTCCTGACATGCATCCCTTTGTTTAGTCTTTTTGATGTGGAGGGGGTAGAAGTTCAGCCTCCCCATTGGGCCCCACTGACATGGAGGTGGGGATGAAGTCCAGTGGTGAATTAGCCCTGCCTTTCATGAAGTTGTTAAGTCTCCTTGCTTCTGGGTGAGTGTGGAAGCTCAGCTTGCCACTGGACTGGGCTGACACTACTCTGGAAGGAGAATAGGAGCTCAGCCTGCTTCTGCTGTCTGGGGGTTTAGGGCTGCCTACTTAGTTCTGACAAACTGTCTCCACAGTGGAATAAGAGCATGTTACCTGCTTTATTGTGAGAAGAGGTAGAGTCGAAGATTAGCTTCCTTCTAGGCCCCACTGAAGCTGGGGGGCTGTGGGGATGGTATGACTAGAAGGTTTTGCCAGGTATTGCCAGAAAGGTTTTCTATTGTTAGGAAACCCTTTCCTGCTTTCCTTTAGATATAGTTTTCAGGCTTTTCTTAGTTTTTTCTGTCTGTGATGGTTGGCAGTTATAGATTGGAGGTTTCTGTAGTGCCTTGTCTGTGATATGTGGGAGGCAAAAAGGAAACTAAAGGAGCCCACCACTATATTGTTTCTAGAGTTCTGAGGCAGTCTGAATTCTTCTTTCCACCTTTTAGAGTCTTGTTTATAGTGTTATGTCCAGAGATTTAGTTGTAAGAGGAAGGACCTAGAAGGAATGCAGTTTCTCCACCTTGGCAGAAACATTAGTCCTCTTATTTTATTTTTAAAGAAAAATATCAGCAGAGCAAGCAAACTCCTCAAAAACAGATTTTTTCATCTAATGGGATTTCTGATGGTGGTAATGATTTAAGGAATAAACCATAATGAAAGAGTATCTAGGAGAACTTAAAGAGATGGAGATTTACTAGGTTTATGGAAAGCCATGCAAGATACCTGTCCTAAGTTCACTGGAAATTGGTGGAATGTTAAGTTGACTACTCGTGGTGTGGCCCAAGTTCTCTTTCTATACAATGTTCCTTTGTGGATTTGTAAAGCTTTTTGTGTTTCTTGACGAAAACATGTAAGCAGCAGAGAACATTTGAATCCTTATGCATAAAACATAAGACTGGCAGAAGTATGGTCCTGTGGGGGGGATTGCAATAGCAGCTACTTTAAGTCTCAAAAGTAGTAACAGCAACCTTTTCTCATATTCACATTTTCAAATTGGAGTACCAGTGACTTTTACCTCTCAAGATTCTTGGCATAAAATAGACAATTTCAAATTCATCATTTCAGAAGAGACCCATATCTTCACATTACAACCCTTGTCTTTCTTAGATGCTGTTTTCTGGTCTTTAAACCCTCCACTCCAACTCAAACCAGTATGCCTCACACAATGCTGCATTAGTAGTACCAGGCTGATTATAGCACCGGATATTACAAGGAAAAAGCAAATGTCTGACCATGTTAAGTCACTTGGAGGTATTGTACTTGAAAGAATTTTGGGATCAATAATACTTTGGATCAATTCTTGTTTCTGCCACTAACTAGTTATGTGGCTTTGGGCAATTGACTTAATCTTTCTGAACCACAGTTTGCTCATCTGTAAAATGAGAATAATAATACCGACTCTGCAGGATTGTTATGGAAATTCAGTGATATAAAGCACATAAAGTGAAGGCCCAAAGTTGGTGCTCTACAACTCTGAAAAGGCTTCTAGACAATATGACTAACTTCTGACAATTCTCTATATTCATCTAATATTCTCCAACCTGATCATGCAACAGTTGTTTCCTGCTTCAGTCTCTGTACTTAAATTCCTTAAATTCAGTCTCTGTATTTACATATGTTTTAGCTTATGGAACAAAGAGCTATCGTTCACTTGGAACAGAAGAAGACTGATATACTCATCCTGATGTTTATAATTACTATTTCTAGTCTCCACAATAGAAGCCCAAGATGCTCAAAGAAAGGAAAAACAAACAAAATTTAAATTTTGCAATGCAACCTCAACATTTCCTGTTCAATTCTCTTCTATTTTATAGTACAGGTTTGTTTCTATAGTATAATATTGCTTTTCTGGGATAGAAACAAGGGAATTGAACCTAAATTTTGAGTTTTAATGGCATATTAATGATACTGTATACCACTTATATGTCTAAGGTCCTATCAAACTAACCTGGAAGGATCTAGTGGTAAAGAGAGATTGATATCACCAAGACAGCAGTTTGGCGGGGGGTCTCTATGTTGTGGCTTTAGTAAGATGCTAAACTTTCATTCAAAAAATTCACTTTCAGCTTTTTCCACTCAGAGACAGTAAAGTTAGCTGATGCTCTGCAACCCCAGTGGAATGCTTCCAGCTAAGTAGTTCTAAAGAAAACCAAGTCTGCCCAAGACACAGGCAAGAGAAAGTCAGTATGAAGTCTATAAGGTTAAGATTAGTTCTGGAAGCATCTGAAAGGCAAAATAAACACCTCCTCGTGGGGGCAAACTAAGAAAAGGAGACTTTATTTTTGTTATCTTTACTCACCACCTGTACCCTCCGCTCAAATTAACATCTCTGAGGTTGATGTTCATGTCTTGATGTCAAATGAGAATAAGCTCCATTTCTTGTTCAAGGATAATATGAGGATTAGAGGGCTTAACACAATGCCTAGAACATTGTAGGAATGTAAGAGATGATAGCCATTTTTATTTATTAATTTTTCTGAAAAATCATTTTATTTTTAAAATATTTTTGAAAATTGAAGTATAGATGCTGTAGAGTCTTTAAGTGCATTGTGTAGTTGATATACAATATTATGTTGGTTTCAAGCATACAATACAGTGATTCAATAGTTACACACAGTATTAAATGCTCATCCCAACCAGGGCAGTTACTATCTGTCAACACAGAAAGATGTTACAGAATCATTAGCTATATTCTCCATGCTGCATCTCCATTCCCATGACCAACTTACATTATGATTGAGATTTTTATGCCTCTTTATTCCTCTCACTCATCTGACCGACCAACCCCAAATCGTCCCCCTTGGTAACCAACAGTCATTTCTCTGCATCTATGAGGCTACTTCTGTTTTGTTCATTTTGTTTTGTTTTGTTTTTAGATTCCACATATTGGTGAAATTATATGGTATTTGTCTTTCTCCACCTGGCTTATTTCACTGAGGATAATATCCTCTGGGTCCATCCATGTTGCAAATGGCAGGGTTTCTTTCTTTTTTTGCGGCTGAATAATATTCCATTGTATATATGTACCACTTCTTCTCTACAGTAATTTTTAGAAGAGAACTTGAGGTCTGTATCACAGCTTGGCTTATTTAGTCCAGAATAAATGAATGAGACATATAAATAGTTTTTATGAAATAGTAATATAATTTCATCTGCCCAATATTAATATAATCTCATGGCTGAAAGGAGCCCTAGAGGTCATCTAAGTTTTTTTATATAAATGTGTAAGAGTTTTGTTCTAGCAGAAATTGGTCTCATGTAGTAATTAGCTCAGATAAATTCTTTTGTTGAGATATTTTGTAACTAAGCTATTCAGAAAAAGCACAGATTTCTAGGGCCTAACAGCTAATATCATAGGTGAGTATTACAGAATACTTCCTATATTAGATCTCTGTAGACAAAATTCAATTATTAAAGAAACCATTTACAGGTTGGTAAGGTGTTAAGGCATATAGATATAGATATAGATATATGGCTATGATCTTCCTACATTTGTCTCAACTGCAAGATAGGGCAGTCCTTATAGAAGGGTGAAGGAGAGGAAATACTCATTTCTTATCTACCCATTTAGACTACCCAGTTGGAAAACTACGATGACAAAAGTAGACTACTATTTTAAAAAGAGGCTATGGAGACCTGAAATCATAGTAAAGCCAGAGACAATTGAGTTGTGACTGAACATCAAATCACATGAAGAGTACAAAACCTACCCTGGATTTTTCTTTTCTAAGTTACAACAGAAGCAATAAAACAATAATGAGGAACAGAAAAGTAAAAAATATATAAATTGGACTTCATCAAAATTAAAAACTTCTGTGCTGTGAATGATATCAACAAGAAGTAAAGAGACTACCCACAGGAGAAAATATTTGCAAATCATGTATCTTATGAGACTTGAATCCAGAATATTTAAAGAATTCAATAACAGACAAATAACCCACTTAAAAATTGATATGAATAGATATTTCTCCAAATATGATATACAAATAGCCAATAAGCACATGAGATGTTTGACATCATTGGGCAACAGGGGGGTATAATGCAAAACTACAATGAGAGACCACTTTAGAACCATTAGGTGGCTATAATAATAAGTGTTATTAGAGGTAGATAATAACAACTGTTGCTCAGGATGTGGAGAAACTGGATCCCTCAGACACTACTAGTGGGATTGTAAAATGGTGTAGCTACGTGGGAAAAGTCTGCCAGTTTTTCAAAAGGTAGAACAGAGTTACCATTTGACCTTGAAATTCTATTCCTGGGCATATACCTAAGAGAGATGAAAACATATATTCACTGGAACTGTGTACATGGAAGTTCATGGAAGCATTATTCATAATAGCCCAAAATGGAAACAACTGAATTGTCCATCAAATGATGTATAGATAAATTTGGTATATCTATAAAATGGAATATTATTAATCCATTAAAAAGAATGAAGTATTGACACATGCTTCAACATGGATGAACCTTGAAGATGTTATGTTAATTGAAATAAACCAGAAAAAAAGGACAAATGTTGTATTATTCCACTCATACGAGGTACCAAGAATAGGCACAGTCATAAAGAGAGAGTAGAAGACCACTTACTACAGAATGGTGGAAGTGGGACTGGGGAATTATAGTTTAGTGGATACTGAGTTTCTCTTTGGGAGGATGAAAAAATTTTCGAAAGGGACACCAGTGATGGTTGTGCATTATTGTGAATCATGCCACTGAGATATATCCTTATAAATGGCTAAAATGCCAAATTTTATGTTATATATATTTTACTTCAATAAAAAGAGGAAAGAGGTGTTGATATATCCAACAAAACCGATGAACTTTCAAAACATTATGCTAAGAAAAAACAGGCACAAAAAAATATATATTGCATGAGTCTATTGCCACAAAATGTCCAGAATAGGTAAATCTGTTGAGATAGAAAATGGATTAGTGGTTACCTAGGGCTGAAGGAGAGAACGGAGGAGATGAGGAATGGTAGGTAAAGGGTTTCATTTTGGGGTGATGAAAATGTTCTAAAATTGATTTTGTTGAGATTGCACAATTTGGTGAACATTCTAAAAACTACCAGGTTGCGCACTTCAAAAAGAAGAAAGGAGCTACAGATAAAGAAGGATATAACATAATGATAAAGGGGTCAGTCCAAAAAGAGGATATAACCATTTAAAATATACATGCACCCAACACAGGAATGACAACATATGTGAAACTAATATTAACAGAATTAAAGGCGTAAATAGAAAGCAATGCATCCATTTTAGGAGACTTCAACACAACACTCACTGGAAAGGACAGATCAACCAGAAAGAAAATAAGTAAAGACACAGAGGCACTGAACAACACACTAGAACAGATGACCTACAGAACTCTACACCCAAAAGCAACAGGATACACATTCTTCTCAAGTGCACATGGAACATTTTCCAGAATAGACCACATACTAGGCCACAAAAAGAACCCCAGTAAAGTCCAAAATATTGAAATTCTACCAACCAACTTCTCAGATCATAAAGGTATTAAACAAGAATTAAATTTTAGAGAGAAAACAAAAAAGGCTCACAAATACATGGAGACTTAACAACATTCTCCTAATTAATCAATGGGTTAATGACCAAATCAAAACAGAAATCAAAGAATATATGGAGACTAATGACGACAACAACACAAAGCCACAACTTCTGTGGGACGCAGCAAAGGCAGTTCTAAGAGGAAAGTATATTGCAATCCAGGCCTATTTAAAGAAGAAAGAACAATCCCAAATGAATAGTCTAAAGACACAATTACTGAAATTGGAAAAAGAAGAACAAATGAGGCCCAAAGTCACCAGAAGGAGGGAAATAATAAAGATCACATAAGAAATAAATAAAATTGAGAAGAATAAAACAATAGAAAAAAATCAATGAAACCAAGAGCTGGTTCTTTGAAAAAATAAACAAAATTGATAAACCCCTAGCCAGACTTATTAAGAGAAAAAGAGAATCTACACACATAAAGAGAATTAGAAATGAGAAAGGAAAAATCACGACGGACCCCACAGAAATACAAAGAACTATAAGAGAATACTATGAAAATCTATAGGCTAACAAGCCAGAAAACCTAGAAGAAATAGACAACTTCTTAGAAAAATACAACCTTCCAAGACAGACAAAGCAAGAAACAGAAAACCTAAACAGATGAATTACCAGCAAAGAAATTGAATCGGTAATCAAAAAATTACCTAAGAACAAAACCCCTGGCCAGATGGATTCACCTCTGAATTTTACCAGACATACAGAGAAGAAATAACACCCATTCTCCTTAACGTTTTCCAAAAAATAGAAGAGGAGGGAATATTTCCAAACTCATTCCATGAAGCCAGCATCACTCTAATACCAAAACCAGGCAAAGACCTCACCAAAAAAGAAAATTACAGACCAATACCCCTGATGAACATAGATGCAAAAATACTCAACAAAATATTAACAAACCAAATTTAAAAATACATCAAGAGGATCATACACCATGATCAAGTGGGATTCATCTCAGGGATGCAAGGATGGTACAACACTCGAAAATCCATCAACATCATCCACCACATCAACAAAAATAAGAATTAATATCTGAATTCAGCAAAGTTGCAGGATACAAAATTAAGACACAGAAATCTGTAGCTTTCCTATACACTAACAATGAACTAACAGAAAGAGAAATCAGAAAAACAATTTCATTCACAATTGCATCAAAAAGAATAAAATACCTAGGAATAAACCTAATGAAAGAAGTGAAATACCTATACCCTGAAAACTACAAGACACTCCTAAGAGAAAATAAAGAGGACACTAACAAATGGAAATTTATCACATGCTCTTGGCTAGGAAGAACAAATACTGTCAAAATATCTATACTACCTAAAGCAATCTACAGATTCAAGGCAATCCCTATCAAAATACAACAGCATTCATCAATGAACTGGAATAAATAGTTCTAAAATTCATATGGGATCACAGAAGACCCTGAATAGCCAAAACAATCCTGAGAAGGAAGAATAAAACAGGGGGAATTACGCACCCTGACTTCAAGCTCTACTACAAAGCTTCAGTAATCAAGACAATTTGGTTTTAGCACAAGAACAGACCCACAGACCAGTGGAACAGAATAGAAAATCCAAACATTAACCCAAACATATACAGCTAATTAATATATGATAAAGGAGCCTTGGATACACAATGGGGAGATGACAGCCTCTTCAGCAGCTGGTGTTGTTAAAACTGGACAGCTACATGTAAGAGAATAAAACTGGACTACTGTCTAACGCCATACAGAAAAGTAAACTCAAAATGGATCAAAGACCTGAAAGTAAGTCATGAAACCATAAAACTCTTAGTAAAAAACATAGGCAAAAATCTCCTGTACATAAACATGAGCGACTTCTTTATGAACATATCTCCCCGGGTAAGGGAAAGAAAAGCAAAAAAGAACAAGTGGGACTATATCAAGCTGAAAACTTCTGTACAGCAAAGGACACCATCAGTAGAACAAAAAGACCTCCTACAGTATGGGAGAACATATTCATAAATGATATATCCAATGAGGGGTTGACATCCAAAATATATAAAGAACTCACGCAACTTAACAAACAAAAAGCAAATATTAAGAAATGGGCAGAGGACATTAATAGACACTTCTCTAAAGAAGAAATTCAGGTGGCCAACAGGCACATGAAAAGATGGTCCACATCGCTAGTCATCAGAGAAATGCAAATTAAAACCACAATGAGATATCACCTCACACCACTAAGGATGGCCAACATTCAAAATACAAACAACAACAAACGTTGGAGAGGATGTGGAGAAAAGGGAACCCTCCTACACTGCAGGTGGGAATGTATATTAGTTGAAACAGTCTGAGAAGTAGTATGGAGGTTCCTCAAAAATCTCAAAATAGAAACACCATTTGACCCGGGAATTCCACTGCTAGGAATTTACCCCAAGAATGCAGCAGTACAGTTTGAAAAAGACATATGCACACCTATGTTTATCGCAGCACTACAGTAGCCAAGAAATGGAAGCAACCTAAGTGTCCTTCAGTAGATAAATGGATAAAGAAGATGTGGTACATATACACAATGGAATATTATTCAGCCACAAGAAGAAAACAAATTCTACCATTTGCAACAACATGGATGGAGCCACAGGGTATTATGCTCAGTTAAATAAGCCAAGCCTAAAAAGACAAGTATCAAATGATTTCACTCATATGTGGTGTATTAGAACAAAGAAAAAATCTGAAGGAACAAAACAGCAGCAGACACACAGAACCCACGAATGGACTAACAGTTACCAAAGGGAAAGGGACTAGGGAGGATGGGTGGGAAGGGAGGTACAAGGGGAAAAAAGGGGCCTTATGATTAGCAGATGTAATGTTCGGGGGGCACGGTGAGGGTGGTACAACTCTGAGAAGACAATTAGTGATTCCATAGCATCTCACTATGCTTATGCACAGTGACTGTACTGGTGTTGATGGCAGGGACCTGATGAAGTGGGTAGTTTAATAACCATAATTTTGCACATGTAATTGTAGATTAATGATACCAAAATAAATTAAAAAAACAATGCAATAAGCACCTGGGAACCATTCACTGAAAACAAAAGGAAGGACTCTGTAAACACCTATATCCAGTCATATGGTTCCTTCTCAGTCTCATCTCCCTACCTCTCCCGAACCCAAAGTAAACTTTATCCTGAATCCTGTGTTCACCATTCCCTTGATTTCCTTTCCATACAGTTATATACATTTATATGTATTCCTGAGAAGCTTTGAGAAAGCTTAGTTGTTTGTAACTTTAAACTGATTATGCTGTATTTAATATTTGGGGAATTATTTTTTTTCAGTATTCAATTAGGTTTTTCATTACTACAAGTCCAAAGTGAATTGTTTATTAAATGCATTTAATACATAAAGAAGCTATTAATTTATTTCGTTTTATTGAGATATAATTCACATATAATTGTATTAGCTTAAGGTGTATATCGTGATTTGATACATATATAGTGAAATGATTACCACCATAAGTTTAGTTAACACCCATCATCACACAGTTACAAATTTCTTTTCTTGTGATGAGTACTTTTAAGACGTATTGTCTTACCAACTTGCAAATAGTCACCATGCTGTATCTTACATCCCCAACACCTCTTTAACTTATACCTGGAAGTTTCTTTCTCTTGACCACATTTACCCATACCCTATCCCCCACCCTCTGCCTCTGGCAACCACCAATCTGGTCTCTGTTTCTATTAGCTCAGTTTTCTTAGATTCCACATGTAAGTGGGGATCATAAAATACTTGTCTTTGTCTGACTTATTTCAGTTAGCATAACAACCTCAAGGTCCATCCATTTTATTACAAATAACAGGATTTCCTTCTATTTTATGACTGAACAGTATTTCACAGAGTATGTGTACCACATTTTCTTTATCCTTTCATCCATGAAAGGACACCTAGGTCATTTCCATGCCTTGGCTTTGGTAAATAATGCTGCAGTGAACATGGGGTGCAGATATCTCTTTGAGAAATAATTTTCTTTCCTTTAGATATATACCCAGAACATACATAGGTTTTTTGTGACAACTTCGATATAGTGGACTTACCTTTTATAAGCTTAACATCACATTGGTAAGGTTCATCCATACCTCTAAGTGTTGTTGCAGTTCATTGGTTTGACTGCTATTTAATATTTCATTGTATGAACATATCATATTTCATCCATTTATCCTATTGCTGCTGTACATTTGCATTCTTAGATTTTGCTACTGAATATTCTTCTCCAAATCTGGTATTGTATACATGTAAGTGTTTCTTCTAGTTAGAGATCTAGGAATTCACAGTCCTCACCTAAGTGAAACAACTATGTAGTGGATGAGGGAAAAGCAATGGAGATCAAGCAGAGGGAGTTCCAATATGGGTCAGAATCAGCAGGAAGAGCAACTGGTAGGAGTGGCGATGCTTGTAAAGACCTAAGAAACATTGTGAGTGGTAGTTGGTCCTAGTTTTCCAATCTTGTTTTGCTCTACTGGGCTGTAGCATTTGGAGTTAAAGCTTGAACAGTAGCACGGGTATACCTAGAACCAACTGCTGAAGGTTCCCATACAAATTTTGACAATGTCAACAAATCTGGAGAACTTGGATCCTGTCTTCTCTCTACCCTCTACCCTTGTCCTGTTCTTGGTGGTGAGTTCCTTTTCTCTCTGGATCCCCTAAGTTATCTTCCTGCACTGGGCTATGTGCAGATATATACTGGAAGTACTGGCAGGGCAAGACCTCAACTTTTGATGTATATGAAAGCATTCTCTGGGAGTGGGGATGGATTATCCTAAAATGAGGTTTTTTTGTTCAGTCCTAGACTACATTAAAGTACATTACTATGAGCACAGTAATAATAACCTCCAGGAATTAGGGCGTAGAATAGCTGGCTCTAATAGAAAAACATGCTTCAGGAACTGTTAGCTGGATCAACTACAAAGGAATGATTGTGATGGAAGAGGGGCTGAGGGATTTATATATAAAGTGAGGAATGAGAGCAATAGGTAGTTCAGGCCAAAGCCAAGGGCCTGGAAATGAAGAAAAGGAGATGTGTACAGGTGGATACAGATAGATAGAATTCAGATTTGTTCAGGGTTTTACATTTTGAAAAGTGCTTTTCAAACCAACTATATTTAATCCCCACAGCAACCCAATTAAGTAGGTATTACAATTATTGCCACTGTATAAGAACTGAAGCTGAGAGATTAACAGCATGGTTAGTTTCACAGAAAGTTAGCAGCAGACATGCAACTAGAACCCAGGTACCTAAACATGGAACCAAATTCTGTTTTACTGCCCTGGTGATTGACAACTGAGATACTGAAGTGTGTTGCAAATCCTTTGTTGCTAACACAGTACTGAAAGTCACTAATAATTTATTTAACAGAAACTGGAATAGATTTCATGATGTTTCTATTATAGTGTCATTCATATTTGCACTCTGATAGGTTTTCTTGAGCAGGAAAAAAAGGTGCCTAGTTATAGTCAGCATAATAGAAAAATGCATAGAACCCCAGGAACCCCAGGAATAGAGTCTTGCATGTGAATGTTATGTAAGCTGTGCATTATGCAGATATGAGGTCAAGATCTGCCACACTATACCATAGCAATCAGAGCAGTAATAACATTTCATGAATGTAGGGTGAGGTAATAAATATATGATGATAAATTACAACATAATTTTTATTTCTTCATTTGTGTTTAAATGTGAGAATGAAATTACATGTATTGCACAGAATTGCCCTTTAGAGAAGCCATTTGTGGACAGCATCATTACTGTGGTACAAGAAAAAAACTGGAGAAGGCCCACAGGTTGCTCCCTCATGAACAAATATTTCTAACAACTCCGTCCTTCAATCTCTCAATGACTTAGCAAATATTTGCCATTATAAACAGCTCCGGCAGATTCACAGACATCTGCATTGTCTACTGTCTGTCCTTTAAGATCTTACAAATATGTCTTTTTCTATTAAAAGGGGGGTATGCTTTAGCATGGGCCTGTGACACATTTGGGGTTTCCGAGAGCTCCTCACCTGTTGGGCTGAGGGCAGACAGAGGAAGAATTGTCCAGCTGCCTTTTCTCCTGAGAAGAGAACTCCATCCAACACTCACACCTCTGGCACATTTTCTGCTGCTGGGAAGTCTTTAAAATTGCCAGCTATGCTTTTGTCTCAAGGGAACAGGTGGAACATGCCTGTTATCCACCAGTGGCTAAGATCTCAACCTCCCCAAGTGTTCTGCCTGTCTTTGTTGTACAACCCTGCTAATCACCAGAACACTGTAATGTGAGCTTGTGCTCCCAGAGCAGATCTCCAGGGCCAGGTGTCAGTGATCCTGGGCTCCTACCACCTTTCCACTACATTCCTTTTTCTCCCACCTGTTGGCTGGGGCAGAGAGAGGGCTTGGGTCCTGCTCAATCAGCTTTTACCCTTTACCTTCTTCTGTGAGGTCTTCTTTTCTTCCTCAGATGTAGGTAGTCTGTTATGCAGTCTTCAGGTGGTTTACAGGTTTAGGTGTATTTCCTGTATTTTTGTGTTTTATGTGTTTTGGGGAGGTTTCTACCTTGCCTTCCTTCTTTGCCATATTTTTTCTGGTCACTGAGCTAACTATACCTTCTTAGGGTATCTGTCGTCTCACATCTAGGAGACCCCTTCTCTGATTCTAATTGATTTTCAGAAAACAAAGCTCATTACATCAGTAAGTAACCTTTAATTTATATACAACACTAAGCCAAGATGCTTAGTGAGGTTGGCGCCACTCTTCTCTTAAAGGTGTAGAGTGAAAGGCCTGGATTAGATTTTATTCCCAGGTCATAGGATTTCCATCCTCCCTCCTTTAGGGGACTGAAGCTATGTTCTCTGGATGTTTGAGGTTTCTAAATAAAAGAGCTCTGAATAGATCCTCAAGTCCTTCCCCGAAGCTTCCCCCTCCACACAGTCACAGTGAAGCACCTCCTCATCCAGAGGCCTGGCCAGGACTTCTACTTTTAAAAGGACTCCTGGATTGGGATTCAAGATGGCACCATGAGAGGTGAGACAGAGAACTCCTCCAAAAAACATGAATACTACGAAAATATAGTTAATTAATACAACTAACCCTAAAACAGCCAACAGGAAAGAAGGCTGAAAAAGACTGCATACACACATCACGAACAGAGAAGACATGACGAAAGAGTGAAACGAACAAAAGCCTTGATTCAGCGGGACCCAAGCCCTCCCCTGACCCCAGCCTACCAGCGGTAGGAAGAGAAATGGAGCAGTGAGTGGGTGGAAGCCTGGGACTACTGAACACCTAGCCCTGGATATCTGCTTTCCAAGCAGAAACCTACTCTGTGTGGTTCTCTGGAGGTTGGGGAGCAGGGACAGGCAGAGTGCCTGAGAGACTGACATTCTGGCCGTTTGTTGAGGACATGATCCAGATCCAGCCGCTCTGTGACAGAGGAAAGGCAGGCAGTCTGAGAGGCTTCCTATCAGCAAGAGGGCTGCTGAGGGGGTGGGGGTTTCATGTAGCTTACTTAACGGGAGAAGGGAGAGGTGGACAAGGTTGCCTGGGCATGCCCTGCACAACAGGTTGGGAACTTTGAGGAGCGCCAGGCACTCCATCCCCCTTGCAGGCTGCTCAGGTCCAAGGCACCCCACTGTTACTTGCAGCCCGCTGAGCCTTCCTCCTGGCCTGACAGTAGCTGCTGGCAAGCCAGCAGTCACTGCACTGGTGTCAGGCAAACAAGAGGGAGGCCCCGCCTATATAAGCTAGAGAGGCCGAGCACAGAGGCTTACACGTGTGTGCTCAGACCACTGGCTGTGATACTGGAGACAGGCACCGCAGATGGGAATCAGGAAACAGATCTTTCCTCCCCCCAGGCACCAGCTCCACTCCCCAACGACCCCCAACCTCACCCTAGTGGCTGAACAGCTCCAGAGACTGCAGCTTCTGGGCACTAAAGGGCACCACACAGAAATACGAAATGTCAAAAGAAGCTGGTTTAAAAAGAGAAAAAGAACCTGATTCAGACCAAAATCTCACAAACCCCAGAAAAAGGGCCAAATTAAACTGAACTCACCAATCTTCTTGAAAGAGAGTTCAAAATAAAATCATAAACATGCTTATGGAGGTACAGAAAAATATTCAAGAACTCAGGAACAAATTAAAGATGGAAATTCCAAATCTGAAATGAAACACACAATGGAGGGATTTAAAAGGAGATTACATGTAGTAAAAGAGATGGTTAATAGAATAGAAATTAGAGAACAGAAACACCAACAAGCAGAGGCACAAAGAGAAAAAAGAATCTCTAAGAAGGAAAGAATATTGAAAAAACTGTGTGACCAATCCTAACGGAAAAATATTTGCATTATACGGGTACAAAAAGAAGAATAAGAGATAAAGGGATAGAAAGTCTCTTGGAGGAGGTAATTGCTGAAAACATCCCCAATCTGGGAAAGGAGATAGTCTCTCAAGCCATGGAGGTGCACAGATCTCCCAACACAAGGGACTGAAGGAAGACAACACAAAGACATATAATAATTAAAATGGCAAATAGCAAGGATAATGACAGACATTTCAAAGCAGCTAGAGAGAGAAAAAAGATCACATACAAAGTAAAGCCGATCAGGCTATCATCAGATTTCTCAACAGAAATCTTACAGGCCAGAAGGGAGTGGCATGACATATTTAATGCAATGAAGCACAAGGGCCTTGAAACAAGAATACTCTACCTGGTAAGGTTATCATTTAAATTTGAAGGAGGGATTAAACAATTTCAAGATGAGCAAAAGCTGAGAAAACTTACCTCCCACAAGCCATCTCTACAGTGTATGTTGGAGAGACTCCTATAGATAGAGGTATTCCTAAGGCTAAACAGATGTCACTCAAGGGATAGACAAAGAGCACAGATTATTATTGATAACATACACAGAATGGAGAAAGAAGACAAAGAAAAAGGAGAAAAGAAAAGAACCTTGAGGTTGTGTTTGTAGTAGCATAGGACGTGAGTTAAATTTGACTGTTAGATAGTAAGGGAATTACCCTTGAACCTTTGGTAACCATGAATCTAAAGCGGGCAATGGCAATAAGTACATACCAATCCATAATCACCATAAATATAAAAGGTCTGAATGCACCAATCAAAAGACACAGAGTCACTGAATGGATAAAAAACAAGACGCATCTATATGCTGCCTACAAGAAACTCACTTCAAACCCAAAGACATACGCAAACTAAAAGTGAAGGGATGTAAAAAGATATTTCATGCAAACAACAGGGAGGAAAAACCAGGAGTTGCAGTACTTGCATCAGACAAAATAGACTTCAAAACCAAGAAAGTAACAAGAGACAAAGAAGGACAGTACATAATGATAAAAGGGTCAGTCCAACAAGAGGATATAACTATTATAAATATCTATGCACCCAATACAGGATCATCTACATATGTGAAACAAATACTAACAGAATTAAAGGGGGAAATAGATTGCAATGCATTCATTTTAGGAGACTTCAACACACCACTCACTCCAAAGGATAGATCAACCAGACAGAATAGAAGTAGAGACAGAGGCACTGAACAACGTATTAGAACAGAATTACCTAACAGACATCTACAGAACACTTCATCCAATAGCAACAGGAGACAAAAGCAACAAGAACAATATTCTTCTCAAGTACACATGGAACATTTTCAAAAATAGATCATATACTAGGCCACAAAAAGAAACTCAGTAAATTAAAAAAGACTGATATTGTTCCAAACAGCTTCTCAGATCGCAAAGGTATGAAACTAGAAATAAATTACACAAAGAAAATAAAAAATCCCAAAAACACATGGAGGCTTAATAACAGGCTCCAAAATGATCAATGGATGAATGGCCAAATAAAAACAGAGATCAAGTAATATATGGAGACAAAGGATAACAATAATTCAACACCAAAAAATCTGTGGGACACAGCAAAGGCCATGCTAACAGGGAAATATATTGCAATACAGGCCTACCTCAGGAAAGAACAATCCCAAATGAAGTCTAAACTCACAATTAATGAAACTAGAAAAAGAAGAAAAAATTAGGCCAAAAGTCAGTTAAAGGAGGAACATAATAAAGATTAAAGCAGAAATAAATAAAATTGAGAAGAATAAAACAATAGGAAGAACCAATGAAAGCAGGAGCTAGTTCATCAAGAAAATAAACAAAATAGATAAACCCATAGCAAGACTTGTCAAGAAAAAAAGAGAGCCTACACATATAAACAGAATCAGAAATGAGAATGGAGAAATCACTACAGACACCACAGAAATACAAAGAATTATGAGAAAATACTATGAAAAATTATAAGGTAACAAATTGGAAAACTTAGAAGAAATGGACAACTTTCTAGAAAAATACAACTTTCCAAGGATGACCCAGGAAGAAACAAAACACCAGAATAGAACAGTTACCAACAAAGTAATTGAATTGGTAATCAAAAAACTACCTAAGAACATAACTCCTGCACTAGATGGTTTCACTGCTGAATTTTATCAAACATATAGTGAAGACCTACTACCCATCCTCCTTAAAGTTTTCCAAAAAGTAGAAGAGGCAGGAATACTCCCAACCTCATTCTACAAGGCCAACATCACTCTAGTACCAAAACCAGGCAAAAACACCACAAAAAACCCCAGAAAATTACAGACCAATATCCCTGAACAACATAGATGAAAAAATACCCAACAAAAAACAAAATTCAAAAATATATCAAAAAGATCATCCATCATGATCAAGTGGGATTCATCCCAGGGATGCAAGGGTGGTACAACATTCAAATACCCATCAACA
Organism: Smutsia gigantea; assembly: GCA_032199065.1. Classification (NCBI taxonomy): domain Eukaryota; kingdom Metazoa; phylum Chordata; class Mammalia; order Pholidota; family Manidae; genus Smutsia; species Smutsia gigantea. Next base: position 25,112 of record JAVSCE010002434.1, read on the forward strand.
TCATCCACTACATCAACAAAAACAAGGTAAAAAACCACATGATCATCTCCATAGATGCTGAAAAAGCATTTGACAAAATTCAACATCCATTCTTGATAAAAACTCTCAACAAAATGGGTGCAGAGGGCAAGTACCTCAACATAATAAAGGCCATATAGGACAAACCCACAGCCAACATTATGCTTAAGAGTGAAAAGCTGAAAGCTTTTCCTTTAAGATTGGGAACAAGACAAGGATACCCACTTTCCCCAATTTTATTCAACATACCTCTGGAGGTCCTAGCCATGGCACTCAGAAAATACAAAGGAAAAAAAGGCATCCAGACTGGCAAGGAAGAAGTCAAACTGTCCCTGTCTGCAGATGACATGATATTGTACATAAAAAACCCTAAAGAATCCACTCCAACACTACTAGATCTAATATGTGAATTCGGCAAAGTTACGGGATACAAAATTAATGCAAAAAAATATGTTGCATTCCTATATACTAATGATGAAATAGCAGAAAGAGAAATCAGGAAAACAATTCTATTCACAATTGCATCAAAAAGTATAAAATACCTAGGAATAAACTTAACCAAGGAAATGTAAAACTTATACTCTGAAAACTACAAGACACTCATGAGAGAAATTAAAGAAGAAACCAATAAATGGAAACACATCCCGTGTTCACGAATAGGAAGAATTAATATTGTCAAAGTGGCCATCCTGCCTAAAGCAATCTACAGTTTCAGTACAATCCCTATCAAAATACCAACAACATTCTTCAATGAACTAGAGCAAATAGTTCTAAAATTCATATGGAACCAAAAAAGATGACAAATAGCCAAAGTAATCCTGTGAAGGAAGAATAAAGCAGGGGGAATTACGCTCCCTGATTTCAACCTCTACTACAAAGCCACAGTAATCAAGACAATTTGGTACTGGCACAAGAACAGACACATAGAACAATGGAACAGACTGGAGAGTCCAGATATAAACCCAAGCATATATGGTCAATTAATATATTGTAAAGTAGCCATTGATATACAATGGGGAAATGACAGCCTCTTCAACAGCTGGTGTTGGCAAAACTGGACAGCTACATGGAAGAGAATGAAACTGGATTATTGACTAACCCCATAAAAAAAAGTAAACTCAAAATGGATCAAATACCTGAATGTACGTCATGAAACCATAAAACTCTTAGAAAAAACATAGGCAAAAATCTCTTGGACATAAACATGAGCAACATCGTCATGAACATATCACCGCAGGCAAGGAAAACAAAAGCCAAAATGAACAAGTGGGACTATATCAAACTAAAAAGCTTTTGTACAGGAAAGGACACCATCAGTAGAACAAAAAGACATCATACAGTATGGGAGAATATATTCATAAATGACATATCTGACAAGGGGTTGATATCCAAATTATATAAAGAGCACACACATTTGAACAAACAAAAAAGCAAATAATCCAATTAAAAATGGGCAGAGGGTCTAAACAGTTTTCCAAAGAAGAAATTCGGATGGCCAACAGGCATATGAAATGATGCACCAAATCAGTAATCATCAGACAAATGCAAATTAAAATCACAATGAGATATCACCTCACAGCATTTAGGATGGCTAACATCCAAAAGACAAAGAACAACAAATGTTGGTGAGCATGTGGACAAAGGGAAACCCTCCTACACTGCTGGTGGGAATGTCATCTAGTTCAACCACTGTGGAAAGCAGTATAGAGGTTCTTCAGAGAGCTAAAAATAGAAATACCATTTGACCCAGGAATTCCGCTCCTAGGAATTTACCCTAAAAATGCAGGAGCCCAGGACTTCTGGGAAGATGGTGGCATGAGCAGGGCGGCAGAAATTTCCTCCCAAAACCGTATGTATTTATGAAAATGAAACAAATACAACTATTCCTAAAAAAGAAACCAGAAGATACAGGATAGCACAGAGCCTGCATCTACACATGAGAGGACTCTGTAACCTGTGAGGCAGGTATGATATGGAGCCGCGACACGGCAGGACCCGAGTACTCCCCAACTCCAGTGCACTGGCGGGAGGAGAGAATTCAGAACTGGGAGGGAGTGGAAGTACAGGCCCACAAAATAACCAGCCCTGGTGATCTGCGCTGGGAGTGCTGACACACATCACACATATCAGAGATTGGAGAGACAGAGAGTGCAGTATGTGAGCTTGGGAATGCACCTGGGTCCTCACAGCCGGCTCCCCAGGACAAAAGAAAAGTGCACGCATTTTTTTAGTGGTCTTAAAGAGATAGGGGCCCAACGGAGGAAGAGGATTGTTCCAGCACTCATGGACCAGCAGGCTGGGAGTCCTGGGGAATTTCGGACCCCATGGCTGGAAACTGGGAAAAAGTAGCCGCACTGAGACTTCCCACAGAGATCAACAGCCTCCCATTCTTTCCCACCCCAGCCAGAGCTACAAAGGGCCCTGCAGTGAGGTGTGGCCATGGCTGCGGAGTAGTGGAGCAACAGCGCCACCTACAGAATCCCCACAGAATCCACAACTGGTGGGCATCTATTTTCCTTTCTTTTATTCTTTTTTTTCTTTTCTTTTCTTTCTTTCTTTTTAATCTTTTTATCTTTTTTTTTTTAAGTCGTAAGGAGCCCAGGTGACATACATGCTAACTACCAGTGACCAGTTCTATGGCCATGAAAAGACACAGGAAAATTGTAAAACAAAATTTACCCAGAGCCAGACAACACCAGACAGGGAACCTGAAGTGATGGAAATACACAAACTTCCTGAAAAATAATTCAGAACAAAAGTCATAACCATACTGATGGATCTACAGAGAAATATTCAAGAGCTGAGGGAGGAAGTGAGGGAAGTGAGGAAAGACAATGCAGAAATGAGACAAGTGAACAATGGGCTTAGCAGCAGACTGAATGAGATGCAAGAGAATGCTAATGGAATAGAAATCAGAGAAAAGGAATACAGAGCAGCTGAGGCAGAGAGAGATAAAAGGATCTCTAGGAATGAAAGAATATTAAGAGAACAGTGTGCCCAAACCAAACGGAAAAATATTCGCATTATAGGAGTACCAGAGGAAGAAGAGAGAGAAAAAGGTATAGAAAGTGTCTTTGAAGAAATAATTGCTGAAAACTTCCCCAAGCTGCGAAAGGAAATAGTCTCGCAGTCCACGGAAGCGCACAGATTTCCCAACACAAGGGACCCAAGGAAGCCAACACCAAGACACATAATAAATAAAATGGCAAAGGTCAAAGATAAGGACAGAGTATAAAAGGCATCTAGAGAAAGAAAAAAGATCACCTACAAAGGAAAACACATCAGAATATCATCAGACTTCTCAAGAGAAACTTTACAGGCCAGAAGACAATGACATGATATATTTAATGTAATGAAACAGAAGGGCCTCGAACCAACAATATTGTATCCAGCACGATTATCATTTAAATATGTCGGAGGGATTAAACAATGTACAGACAAACGAAAGTTGAGAGAGTTTGCATCTCATAAACCACTGCTACAGGATATCTTAAACGGACAGCTCTAGAGGGAGGCACAACTAAGGCTAAAAAGAGGTCCCAGAGAAAATAAAATAATAGCAAAGAAAGCAGACCATCCAAATACTGACTAAAGGCAAAGAATAAAACACCTAGTATATGAAGAATGGAGGACGAAGAATAAGAACGGAGAGAAGTAAAGAAACATCAGACAGTGTTTACATTAACTTAACAAGAAACATAAGTGAGATTGTTAGATAGTAAAGAAGCAACCCTTGAACCTTTGATAACCACGAATCTAAAGCCAGCAATGGCAATAAGTATATATCCATCGATAATCACCCTAAATGTAAATGGACTGAATGCACCAATCAAAAAACACAGAGTAACAGAATGGATAAAAAACCAAGACTCATCTATATGCTTCTTACAGGAAACCCACCTCAAATACAAAGATATACACAGACTAAAAGTGAAGGGATGGAAAAAGATATTTCATGCAAACAACAAGGAGAAAAAAGCAGGTGTGAGGTCGGACTTCCGGGAAGATGGTGGTGTGAGCAGGGCAGTAGAAATCTCCTCCCAACACTATATTTATCTACGAAAACACAGCAAATACATCTATTCCTAAAACAGAGACGAGAATACACAGGAAAGCGCACAGCGTGCAGCTACACCCGAGAGCACTCGGCACCCCAAGAGGCGGGTAAGATACGGAGCCGCGACCCGGCGGGACCCGAGCCCTCCCCCACCCCAGCGCACCGGCGGGAGGAGAGGATTCAGAGCCGGGAGGGAGTGGAAGTACACCCCGCGAAGTAGCCAGCCCCGGTGATCTGCGCGGGGAGCGCTGACCCACATCACGCAGTGCAGCGGAGATTGGAGAGACAGAGGGGCAGGATCTGAGCGGGGAACGCGCCAGGGGGCTTGCAGCCGGCTCCGGGAAGGAAAAAAAAAAACGCGCGCTTTCTTCAGCGGTCTTAAAGAGACAGGAGCCCAGCGGAGGAGCCGGATCGCCCCAGCACACCCAGCCCAGCAGGCTGGGAGTCCTGGGGAGTTTCAGACGCCTTAGCTGGTGACTGAGGAAGCGTAGCCATACTTACACTTCTCACTGAGATCAACAGCCTCCTATTCGTTCCCACCCCTGCCAGAGCGATAAAGGGCCCTGCGGAGCGGCGCAGTCACAGCTGTGGAATAGTGGGGCAATAGCGCCACCTACAGCATTCCCACAGAATCTACGTCCGGTGGGCATTTTTTTGTTTTGTTTGGTTTTGTTTTTTGTTTTGTTTTTGTTTTTTCTTTTCTTTCTTTTTTCTCTTTTTCTTTCTTTCTTTCTTTCTTCTTTTTTTTCTTTTTTTTCTCTTTTTTTTTCTTCTCTTTTTAAAGTCTTAAAGAGCCCAGCTGACATACGTGGCAACTATCAGTGACCAATTCTATAGCTATGAAAAGACAGAGGAATATGGTTCAGACCAAAATCAACCAGACAACCCCAGAGAGGGAGTCTGAAGGGATGGAAATGCACAGTCTTCCTGAAAAAGAATTCAGAATAAAAGTCATAACCATGCTGATGGACCTACAGAGAAATGTGCAAGAGCTGAGGGAGGAAGTGAGGGAACTGAGGAAAGACAATACAGAAATCAGACAAGCGATCGACGGGCTTAACAGCAGAATGGATGAGATGCAAGAGACTGTTAATGGAATAGAAAACAGAGAACAGGAGTACAGAGCAGCTGAGGCAGAGAGAGATAAAAGGATTTCTAGGAATGAAATAATATTAAGAGAACTGTGTGACCAATCCAAACGGAACAATATTCGCATTATAGGAGTACCAGAGGAAGAAGAGAGAGAAAAAGGGATAGAAAGTGTCTTTGAAGAAATAATTGCTGAAAACTTTCCCTCGCTGGGGAAGGAAGTAGTCTCGCAGTCCACTGAAGCTCATAGATCTCCCAACACAAGGGACCCAAGGAAGACAACACCAAGACACATAATAATTAAGATGGCAAAGATCAAAGATAAAGACAGGGTATTAAAGGAAGCTAGAGAGAGAAAAAAGATCACCTACAAAAGAAAACCCATCAGACTATCAGACTTCTCAACAGAAACCTTACAGGCCAGAAGAGAATGGCATGATATATTTAACGTTATGAAACAGAAGGGCCTCGAACCAAGAATATTGTATCCAGCACGATTATCATTTAAATATGACGGAGGGATTAAGCAATTTCCAGATAAACGAAAGTTGAGAGAGTTTGCCTCTCATAAACCACCACTACAGGATATCTTAAATGGACTGCTCTAGATGGAAGCACAGCTAAGGCTAAAAAGATGTCACCAGAGAAAAAAAAATCATAGCAAAGAAAGCAGACCATCCAAATACTAACTAAAGGCAAAGAATAAAACACCAAGTTTAGAAAGAATGGAGAAGGAGGAATAAGAAGGGAGAGAAATAAAGAAACATAAGACTGTGTTAACAATAACATAACAAGAATGTTAAGTTAGATTGTTAGATAGTAAAGAAGCAACCCTTGAACCCTTGGTAACCATGAATCTAAAGCCAGCAATGGCAATAAGTACATACCTATCAATAATCACCCTAAATGAAAATGGACTGAAAGCACCAATCAAAAGACACAGAGTAACAGAATGGATAAAAAAGCAAGACCCATCCATATGCTGCCTACAAGAAACTCACCTCAAATCCAAAGACATACACAGACTAAAAGTGAAGGGATGGAAAAAGATATTTCATGCAAACAAAAAAGAGAAAAAAGCAGGTGTTGCAGTACTTGTATCAGACAAAATAGAGTTCAAAACAAAGAAAGTAGCCAAAGATAAAGAAGGACATTAAGTAATGATAAAGGGGTCAGTCGAGCAAGAAGATATAACCATTATAAATATATATGCACCCAACACAGGAGCGCCAGCATATGTGAGACAAATACTAACAGAATTAAAGGAGGAAGTAGACAGCAATGCATTCATCTTAGGAGACTTCAACACACCACTCACTCCAGAGGACAAATGAACCAGACAGAAAATAAGTAAGGACACAGAGGCACTGAACAACACACTAGAACAGATGGACCTAACAGACATCTACAGAGCTCTACACCCAAAAGCAACAGGATACACATTCTTCTCAAGTGCACATGGAATATTTTCCAGAATAGACCACATACTAGGCCACAAAAAGAACTTCAGGAATGTCAAAAATATTGAAGTCCTATCAACAAACTTCTCAGATCACCAAGGTATAAAACTAGAAATAAATTTTAGAAAGAAATCAAAAAGGCTCACAAATACATGGAGACTTAACAACACTCTCCTATTTAATCAATGGGTTAACGAACAAATCAAAACAGAAATCAAAGAATATATGGAGACTAATGACAACAACAACACAAAGCCTCAACGTCTGTGGGACGCAGCAAAGGCAGTTGTAAGGGGAAAGTATATTGCAATCCAGGCCTATTTAAAGAAGGAAGAACATTCCCAAATGAATAGCCTAAGACACAATTACTGAAATTGGAAAAAGAAGAACAAATGAGGCCCAAAGTCACCAGAAGGAGGGACATAATAAAGATTAGAGAAGAAATAAATAAAATTGAGAAGAATAAAACAATAGAAAAAATCAATGAAACGAAAAGCTTGTTCTTTGAAAAAATAAACAAAATATATAAACCCCTAGCCAGACTCATTAAGAGAAAAAGAGAATCTATACACATAAACATAATCAGAAATGAGAAAGGTAAAATCAACACAGACCCTACAGAAATAAAAAAATCATAAGAGGATATTATGAGAATCTATATGCTAACAAGCTGGAAAACATAGAAGAAATAGAAGACTTCTTAGAAAAATACAACATTACAAGACTGACCAAGCAAGAATCAGAAAAACTAAACAGACCAATCACCAGCGACGAAATCGAATTGGTAATCAAAAAACTACCCAAGAACAAAACCCATGGGCCTGATGGATTCACCTCTGAATTCAACCAGACATATAGAGAAGAAATAACACCAATTCTCCTTAAAGTTTCTCAAAAAATAGAAGAGTAGGGAATACTTCCAAACTCATTCTATGAATCCAGCATCACTCTAATACCAAAACAGGGCAAACACCTCACCAAAAAAGAAAATTACAATCCAATGTACCTGATGAACGTAGATGCAAAAATGCTTAACTGAATATTAGCAAACTGAATACAAAAATACGTCAAGAGGATCATACACCACGATCAAGTGAGATTCATCCCATGGATGCAAGGATGGAACAACATTCGAAAATCAATCAACATCATCCACCACATCAAAAAAAGAGGAACAAAAACCACATGATCATCTCTATACATGCTCAAAAAGCATTTGACAAAATTCAGCATCAATTCCTGATTAAAACTATCAACAAAATGGGTATAGACGGCAAGTACCTCAACATGATAAAGGCTATATATGACAAACACACAGCTAACATCATACTTAATGGCAAGAGGCTGAAAGCTTTTCATCTAAGATCGGGAACAAGACAGGGATGCCCACTCTCTCCACTGTTATTCAACATAGTACTGGAGGTCCTAGCCACAGCAATCAGACAAAACAAAGACATACAAGGCATCCAGATTGGTAAAGAAGAAGTCAAATTGTCACTATTTGCAGATGACTTGATACTGTACATAAAAAACCCTAAAGATTCCATTCCAAAACTACTAGAACTAATATCTGAATTCAGCAAATTTGCACGTTACAAAATTAACACACAGAAATCTGTTGCTTTCCTATACACTAATGATGAACTAACAGAAAGAGAAATCAGAAAAACAATTCCATTCACAATTGCATCAAAAAGAATAAAATACCTAGGAATAAACCTAACAAAGGAAGTGAAAGACCTGTACTCTGAAAACAACAAGACACTTCTACGAGAAATTAAGAGGACACTAACAAATGGAAATGCATCCCATGCTCCTGGCTGGGAAGAATAAATATTGTCAAAATGGCTATACTACCTAAAGCAACCTACAGATTCAATGCAATCCCTGTCAAACTAACAACAGTTTTCTTCAATGAACTGGAACAAATAATTCTAAAATTCATATGGAACCACAAAAGACCCCGAGTGGCCAAAGCAATCGTGAGAAGGAGGAATAAAACAGTGGGAATTACACTCCCTGACTTCAAGCTCTAATACAAAGCCACAGTAATTAAGACAATTTGTTATTGGTACAAAAACAGACCCACAGACCAGTGGAACAGAATAGAAAATCCAAACATTAACCCAAACATATACAGTCATTTAATATTTGATAAAAGTGCCTTGGATATACAATGGGGAGATGACAGCCTCTTCAGCAGCTGGTGTTGAAAAAACTGGAGAGCTACATGTAAGAGAATGAAAATGGACTACTGTCTAGCCCCATACACAAAAGTAAACTCAAGGTGGATCAAAGACATGAATGTAAGTTATGAAACCATAAAACTCTTAGAAAAAAACAGAGGCAAAAATCTCTTGGACATAAACATGAGCAACTTCTTCATGAACATATCTCCCCGGGTAAGGGAAACAAAAGCAAAAATGAACAAGTGAGACTATATCAAGCTGCAAAGCTTCTGTACAGCAAAGGACACCATCAGTAGAACAAAATGACATCCTACAGTATGGGAGAATATATTCATAAAAAAGTATCTGATAAAGGGTTGACATCCAAAATATATAAAGAACTCATGCACCTTAACAAACAGAAAGCAAATAATCCAATTAAGAAATGGGCAGAGGACATGAATAGACAGTTCTACAAAGAAGAAAATCAGATGGCCAACAGGCACATGAAAAGATGCTCCACATCGCTAATCATCAGAGAAATGCAGATTAAAACCACAATGAGATATCACCTCACACCAGTGAGGATGGCCAACATCAAAACACAAACAACAACAAATGTTGGCGAGGATGTGGAGAAAAGGGAACCCTCCTACACTGCTGGTGGGACTGCAAATTAGTTCAACCATTGTGGAAAGCAGTATGGAGGTTCCTCAAAAAACTCAAAATAGAAATACCATTTGACCCAGGAATTCCACTTCTAGGAATTTACCCTAAGAATGCCCCAGCCCAATTTGAAAAGGAGAGATGCACGCCTATGTTTATTGCAGCACTATTTACAATAGCCAAGAGATGGAAACAACCTAAGGGTCCATCAGTAGATGAATGGATAAAGAAGATGTGTTACATATACAGAATGGAATATTATTCAGCCATAAGAAGAAAACAAATCCTACCATTTGCAACAACGTGGATGGAGCTAGAGGGTATTATGCTCAGTGAAATAAGCCAAGCTGAAAAAGACAAGTATCAAATGATTTCACTCATATGTGGAGTATAAGAACAAAGAAAAAATACTGAAGGAACAAAGCAGCAGCAGACTCACAGAACCCAAGAATGGACTAATAGTTACCAAAGGGAAAGGGACTGGGGAAAATGGGTGGGAAGGGAGGGATAAGAGGGAAAAAGGGGCATTACGATCAGCAGATGTAATGTTGGGGGGGGCACGGGGAGGGCAGTACAACTCAGAGAAGAGAAGTAGTGATTCTATAGCATCTCACTACGCTGATGGACAGTGACTGTAATGGGGTTGGTTTGTGGGACATGATGAAGGGTTAGTTTAATAACCATAATATTGCACACGTACTTGTAGATTAATGACAATAAAATAAATTGTATTAAAAAAAAAGCAGGTTTTGCAGTACTTGTATCAGACAAAATAGACTTCAAAACAAAGAAAGTAGCAAGAGAAGAAGAAGGACATTACATAATGATAAAGGGGGCAGTCAAAGAAGAAGATATAACCATTATAAATATATATGCACCCAACACAGGAGCGCCGGCATAGTGAAACAAATACTAACAGAATTAAAGGAGGGAATAGAAAGCAATGCATTCATTTTAGGACACTTCAACACACCACTCACTCCAAAGGACAGATCAACCAGATAAGGATATATGTAAAGACACAGAGGCATTGAACAACACACTAGAAGGGACGAACCTAACCGACATCTACAGAACTCTACACCCAAAAGCAACAGGATACACATTCTTCTCAAGTGCACATGGAACATTCTCCAGAATAGACCACATCCTAGGCCACAGAAAGAACCTCAATAAATTCAAATATGTTGAAAATCTACCAACCAATTTCTCAGATAACAAAGGTATGAAACTAGAAATAAATTTTAGAAGGAAATCAAAAAGGCTCACAAATACATGGAGACCTAACAACATTCTCCTAATTAATTAATGGGTTAATGACCAAATCAAAACAGAAATCAAAGAATATATGGAGACTAATGACAACAACAACACAAAGCCAAAACTTCTCTGTGATGCAGCAAAGACAGTTCTAAGAGGAAAGTATATTTCAATCCAGGCCTATTTAAAGAAGGAAAAACATTCCCATATGAATAGTCTAAAGACACAATTACTGAAATTCGAGAAAGAAGAACAAATGAGGCCCAACGTCACCAGAAGTAGGGAAATAATAAAGACCAGAGAAGAATTAAATAACATTGAGAAGAATAAAACAAAGAAAAAACCAATGAAAAAAAGAGCTGATTCTTTGAAAAATAAACAAAATAGGTAAACCTCTAGATAGACTCATTAAGAGAAAAAGAGTATCTACACACATAAACAGAATCAGAAATGAGAAAGGAAAAATAACGACAGACCCCACAGAAATACAAAGAATTGTAAGATAATGTTATGTGAATATATATGCTAACAAGCTGGAAATCCTAGAAGAAATGGACAACTTCTTAGAAAAATATAACCATCCAAGACTGACCAAACAAGGCACAGAAAAACTAAACAGACCAATCACCAGCAACGAAACTGAATTGGTCATCAAAAACTGCCCAAAAGCAAAACCCCTGGACACGGTGGATTCACATCTGAATTCTACCAGACATACACAGAAGAAATAACCCCCATTCTTCTTAAAGTTTTCCAAAAAATAGGAGAGGAGGGAATACTTCCAAACTCATTCTATGAAGCCAGCATCACTCTAATACCAAAACCATGCAAAGACCTCACAAAAAAAGAAAATTACAGACCAATATCCCTGATGAACTTAGATGCAAAATTACTCAACAAAATATTAGCAAACCGAATTCAAAAATACATCAAGAGGATCATACACCATGATCAAGTGGTATTCATCCCAGGGATGAAAGGATGGTACGACATTCGAAAATCCATCAACATCATCCACCACATCAACAAAAAGAAGAAAAAAACCACATGATCAACTCCATACATGTTGAAAAAACATTTAAAAAAATTCAGCATCCATTCATGATTAAAACTCTCAACAAAATGAGTATAGAGGGCATGTACGTCAACATCATAAAGGCCATATATGACAAACACACAGCTAACATCATACTTAACAGCAAGAAGCTGAAAGCTTTTCATCTAACATCGGGAACAAGGCACAGATGCCCACTCTCTCCACTGTTATTCAACATAGTGCTGGGGGTCCCAGCCATGGCATTCAGACAAAACAAAGACATACAAGGCATCCAGAATGGTAAAGAAGTCAAATTGTCACTATTTGCAGATGACATGATATTGTACATAAAAAACATTAAAGAGTCCAAAACTACTAGAACTAAATCTGAGTTCAGCAAAGCTGCAGGATACAAAATTAACACACAGAAATCTGTTGCTTTCCTATACATTAACGATGAACTAACCGAAAGAGAAATCAGAAAAACAATTCCATTCGCAACTGCATCAAAAAGAATAAAATAACTAGGAATAAACCTAAAGAAGTAAGTGAAAGACCTATACCCTGGAAACTACAAGACACTCCTCAGAGAAATTAAAGAGGACTCTAAGAAATGGAAATGCATCCCATGCTCTTGGCTTGGAAGAATAAATTATGTCAAAATGGCTATACTACCTAAATCAATCTACAGACTCAACGCAATATCTATCCCAATACCAACAGCTTTCCTCAATGAACTGGAACAAATAATTCTAAAATTCATATGGAACCACAAAGGACCCTGAATAGCCAATGCAATCCTGAGAAGGACTAATAAAATAGGGGGAATTATGCTCCCTGAGTTCAAGCTCTACTACAAAGCCACAGTAATCAAGACAACTTGGTATTGGCACGAAAACAGTCTCACAGACAAGTGGAACAGAATAGAAAATCCAAACATTATCCCAAACATATATGGTCAATTAATATGTGATAAAGGTGCCTTGGATATACAATGGGGAGATGACAACCTATTCAGCAGCTGGTGTTGTCAAATCTGGATGGCTACATCTAAGAGAATGAAACTGGACTACTATCTAACCCCATACACAAAAGTAAACTCAAAATGCATCAAAGACCTGAATGTTAGTCATGAAATCATAAAATTCTTAGAAAAAATCATAGGCAAAAATCACTTTGACATAAACATGAACGACTCCTTCATGAACATATCTCCCTGGGCAAGCGAAACAAAAGCAAAAATGAACAAGTGGACTATATCAAGCTGAAAAGCTGCTGTACAGCAAAGGACGCCATCAGTAGAACAAAAAGACATCCTACAGTATGGGAGAATATGTTCATAAATGATGTATCTGATAAGGGGTTGACATCCAAAATATATAAAGAACTCAAGCACCTCTACAAACAAAAAGCAAATAATCCAATTAAGAAGTGGGCAGAGGACATGAATAGACACTTCTCCAAAGAAATTCAGATGGCCAACAGGCACATGAAAAGATGCTCCTCATCGCTAATCATCAGAGAAATGCAGATTAAAACCACAATGAGATATCACCTCACACCAGTGAGGATGGCCAACATCCAAAACACAAACAACAACAAATGTTTGCGAGGATGTGGGGAAAAGGGGACCCTCCTACACTGCTGGTGGGACTGCAAATTAGTTCAACCATTGTGGAAAGCAGTATGGAGGTTCCTCAAAAAACTCAAAATAGAAATACCATTTGACCCAGGAATTCCACTACTAGGAATTTACCCTAAGAATGCAGCAGCCCAATTTGAAAAAGTCAGATGCACCCCTATGTTTATTGCAGCACTATTTACAATAGCCAAGAAATGGAAGCAACCTAAGTGTCCATCAGTAGATGAATGGATAAAGAAGATGTGGTACACATACACAATGGAATATTATTCAGCCATAAGAAGAAAACAAATCCTACCATTTGCAACAACATGGATGGAGCTAGAGGGTATTATGCTCAGTGAAATAAGCCAAGCCGAAAAAGACAAGTATCAAATGATTTCACTCATATGTGGAGTATAAGAACAAAGAAAAAAACTAAAGGTACAAAGCAGCAGCAGACTCACAGAGCCCAAGAACAGACTAATAGTTACCAAAGGGAAAGTGACTGGGGAAGATGGGTGTGAAGGGAGGGATAAGGGGGGACAAGGGGTATTATAATTTCAGATGTAATGTTGGGGGTGCATGGGGAGGACTGTACACCTCAGAGAAGACAAGTAGTTATTCTATAGCATCTCACTACGCTGATGGACAGTGACTGTAATGGGGTTGGTGGGGGGGACCTGAAGAAGGGGGTAGTTTAATAACCATAATATTGCCCATGAAATTGTAGATTAATGATACCAACATAAATTTAAAAAAAACTCACAGTAAAGGATGTAGAACAATTAATTCTAAGCAAATGTAAAATTAAATTAACTGTGCACAGAGGCTGTCAAAGGATACAGCACCTAATATACAAAGCATGGAGGAGGAAGATAAAAGGGAGGAATAAAAAAAATGTTTAGATTATATTTGAATTAGCAAACTAAGCGAGTTAATTTAGACTATTAAGTAGTAAAGGAGTTACCCATTAACCTTTGGTAATCACGAATCTAAAGCCCATAATGGCAATAAGTAAATACTTGTCAATAATCACCCTAATGTACATGAATTGAATGAACCTATCAAAAGTCATAGTCATTGGATTCTCAAGATGGTGGTGTGAGTAGGATGGCGGAAATCTCCTCCCCAGACCATAGATATTTTTTAAATACAGTGAATACAACTACTCCTAAAAGAGTGACCAGAAGATACAGTACACGAGCCAGGCTAAATCTGTGAGAGCCCAACATCTCATGGAAAATGGTATGATACAGAGCCTTGACCCAGCAGTACCTGAGCACTCTTCCCACCCCAGCTTACCAGTGGGAGGAAGGGGATCAGAGTGTGGAGGAAGTGGATAAACAGGATTGCTAAATAGCCAGACGTGGTGGTCTTTCCCGGGAGCACTGACACACATTGCATGGTGCACTGGATATTGGAGGAGCAGAAAAGCAAGGTCTGAGATTGAGGCTGCAAACAAGTAAACAAAGCCAGCTGCACTGGGACAAAAGAAAAGAGAGTGCTTCAAAAGTCTTAAAGGAACAAGGGTTTAACAGATGGACAAAATCGTCCTGGAACACTCAGCCCAGCAGGCTGCGAACTTCAAGGAACTTCAGGTGCCCTTACCCTGGGTGGCAATGCAGCTCTGAAGCCCCTCACATTGATAAGCAGACTGCCATTCCTTCCCCCCTGCTACCACTGCAAGCAAACCAGGTGATCTGCCAAAGTTGTGGAACAGCCAGGGAGGAGCAGCAAACACACAGCTTAGCACAGAGGCTTCTCCCTGTGAGTGGCTAACCGGCCCAGACCCACAGGCTGCTCCCTGTGCGTGGTTGACCAGCATAGACAGCAGAGACCGGCACAGAGTCCGGGAGGCACAAAGGGGCTTTGTCCTCACAGCAGAACACATGCATATGCCTGCAAACCCCGCCAGTGCCCTAGGCCATCACGAGGGCGGACCTGCCCAAGGCAGCTAAGGGGATAAACCCACAGGCTGCTGCCTGAACGTGGTTGACCAGCTCAGAGTGTGGAGATGGGCGCAGAGTCTGGGAAGCACCAAGGGGCTTTGTTCTCGCGGCAGAACACATGCCAATCTCCTGCGAAGCCCTAGGCCATCCAGAGGTCCCCCCAACACAAGGCAGCTCAGGGGATTAACTCAGAAGCTGCTCCCTGCACACGGTAGACTGGGCAGGCAGTGGAGATGGGCACAGAATCCAGAAGGCACGAAGGGGCTCTGTTCTTGTGGCAGAACACATGCCATTCGCTTGCAACCCCTGCCAGGGTGCTAGGCCATCCCGGGGACTGCCGCGCCCACTGCAGCTCAGGGTATTAACCCAGAGGCTGCTCGATACACACGGAAGATCAGCACAGACAGCGGAGGTGGTGGAACGACCAGGAAGCACAAAGTGGTTTTGCTCTTGTGGCAGAACTTGTGCTGCTGGCCTGCGGCCACTGCCATTGTCCTAGTCTATCTGGAAAGATGCCCCACAAACAGCACCTTAGGGGATTCACCAGAGGCTGCTCCCTGTGTGCAGTTAACCGGTACAGACAGCGGAGACAGGCAAGGTGACCAGCAAGCGGGAAGGAACTTTGTTCTCCCAGCTGACACATGTGCCACTTGTTGGCGACCACTCTCATCACCATAAAAAGCAGAAAAAACTTCTTCAGTCCAAAATCCCTCAAACACCAGAGAGACGGCTTGGTGAGACTGAAATCACCAATCATCCTGAAAAAGAATTCAAAATAAAAGTCATAAACATGGAGCTAGAGAGAAATATGCAAGAGCTAAGGGATGAAGTCCAGGGGGAGATAACAAAAATGAAACAAACAGTGGAAGGATTTAAGAGCAGACTGAAAGAGGTGCAAGTGACTGTTAATGGAATAGAAATCAGAGAACAGGAATACAGAGAAGCTGAGGCAGAGAGAGATAAAATGAACTCTAGGAATGAAAGAATATTAAGAGAATTATGTGACAAATCCAAACAGAACAATATTCATATTATAGGGGTACCAGAAGAAGAAGAGAGAGACAAAGGGATAGAAAGTGTCTTTGAAGAAATAATTGCTGAAAACATCCCAAATCTGGGGAAGGAAATATTTTCTCAGACAATGGAAGTCCACAGACCTCACAACACAAAGGACAAAAGGAGGACAACACCAAGACATATAATAATTAAAATGGGAAAGATCAAAGACAAGGACAGAGTATTAAAAGCAGCAAGAGAGAGAAAAAAGATCACCTACAAAGGAAAATCCATCAGACTATCATCAGACTTCTCATCAGAAATATTACAGGCCAGAAGGCAAAGGCACGATATGTTCAGTGCAATGAAACAGAAGGGCCTCAATACATGAATACTCTACCCAGGAATATTATGATTTAAATTTTAAGGAGGGATTAACAATTCCCAGATAAACAAAAGTGGAGGGAATTTACCTCCCACAATCCATCTCTACAACGTATTTTAAAGGGCCTGCTCTAGATGGAAGTGTACCTAAGGTTAAATAGCTGTCACCAGAGAAAATAAAAACACAGCAAAGAAAGTAGACCAACCAAATACTAACTAAATGCAAAATAAAATCTGGTATACACAAAATAAGTAAAGGGAAACACAAAGAGTACAGAATAAAACACCTCACATATAAACAGTGGAGGAGGAAGAAAAAGAAGGGAGAGAAATAAAGAATCCTCAGACTATGTTTATAATAGCGTAATAAGTGTGTGACAGTTAGATAGTAAAGAAACTGCCCTTGAACGTTTCATAACCACAGACCCAAAGCCTGCAATGGCAATAAGTAATCTATTGATAATCACCATAAATGTAAAAGGGCTGAATGTACCAATTAAAACACAAAGAGTAATAGAATGGATAAAAAAGCAAGATCCATATATATGCTGCCTACAAGAGACTCACTTCCAACCCAAAGACATACACAAACTAAAAGTGAAGGAATGGAAAAAGATACTTCATGCAAACAATAGGGAGAATAAAGCAGGTGTTGCA
Source organism: Smutsia gigantea (assembly GCA_032199065.1). Classification (NCBI taxonomy): domain Eukaryota; kingdom Metazoa; phylum Chordata; class Mammalia; order Pholidota; family Manidae; genus Smutsia; species Smutsia gigantea. Next base: position 42,476 of record JAVSCE010002434.1, read on the forward strand.
GCACTTGTATCAGACAAAGTAGACTTCAAAACAAAGATAGTAATAAGAGACAAAGAAGGACATTACATAATGATAAAGGGGTCAGTCCATCAAGAGGATATAACCATTATAAACATGCACCCAACGCAGGAGCACCTACATATGTGAAACAAATACTAACAGAATTAAAAGGGGAAATAGATTGCAATGCATTCATTTTAGGAGACAACACAGCACTCCTCCAAAGGACAGATCAAATAGACAGAAAATAAGTAAGGATACAGATGCACTGAACAACAATCTAGAACAGATGGACCTAACAGACATCTCCAGAACTCTACACCCAAAAGCAGCAGGATACATATTCTTCTCAAGTGCACATGGAACATTTTCCAGAACAGACCACATACTATGCCATAAAAAAAGCCTTAGTAAATTCAAGAATATTGAAATTGTACCAACCAACTTCTCAGATCACAAAGGTATAAAATTAGAAATGAACTGTACAAAGAAAACAGAAAGGATCACAAACAAATGGAGGCTTAACAGCATGCTTCTAAATAATCAGTGGATCAATGACCAAATTAAAACAGAGATCAAGCAATATATGGAGACAAATGAAAACAACAGCGTATTGCCCCATCTTCTGTAGGATACAGCGAAGGCAGTTCTAAGAGGAAAGTATATAGCAATCCAGGCCTATTTAAAGAAGGAAGAATAATCCAAAATAAACAGTCAAATTCATAATTATTGAAACTGAAAAAAGAAGAGCAAATGAGACCCAAAGTCAGCAGAAGGAAGGATATAATAAAGATCAGAGAAAAAAAAATTGAGAAGAATAAAACAATGGAAAAAGTTAATGAAACGAAGAGCTGGTTCTTTAAGAAAATAAACCAAATAGATAAACCTCTAGCCAGACTTATTAAGAAAAGAGAATCTACTCAAATAAACATAATCAGAAATGAGAAAGGAGAAATCACAACAGACACCACAGAAATATAGAGAATTATTAGAGAATACTATGAAAATCTATATGCTAAAAAACTAGTTAACCTAGAAGAAATGGACAACTTTCTAGAAAAATACAACCTTCCAAAACTGACAAAGGAAGAAACAGAAAATCTAAACAGACCAATTACCAGCAATGAAATGGAATCAGTAATCAAAAAACTACCCAAGAGCAAAACTCCCAGACCAGAATTCACCTCTGAATTTTATCAGACATTTAGAGAAGACATAATACCCATCCTCCTTAAAGTTTCCCAAAAAATAGAAGCGGAGGGAGTACTTCCAATCTCATTCTATGAAGCCAGAAACACTCTAATACAAAAACCAGGCAAAGACACCACAAAAAAAGCAAACTACAGACCAATATCCCTGATGAATATAGATGCAAAAATAGTCAACAAAATATTAGCAAACCGAATTCAAAAAATACATCAAATAGATCATACACCATGATCAAGTGGGATTCATCCTAGGGATGCAAGTATGGTACAAACATTTGAAAATCCATCAACATCATCCACCACGTCAACAAAAAGAAGAACAAAAACCACATGATTATTTCCATAGATGCTGAAAAAGCATTCAACAAAATTCAACATTCATTCATGATAAAAACTCTCAACAAATGAGTATAGAGGGTACATACCTCAACATAATAAAGCCCACATATGACAAACACACAGCAAACATCATACTTAACACCCAAAAACTGAAAGCCTTTCCTCTAGGATCGGGAACAAGACAAGGATGCCCAATCTCCCCACTTTTATTCAACATAGTACTGGAGGTCCTAGCCACAGTAATGAGATAACACAAAGAAACAAAAGGCATCCAGATTGGTAAGGAAGAAGTCAAACTGTCATTGTTTGCAGATCACATGATATTGTACTTAATAAAGCTTAAAGAATGCACCCTAAAACTACTAAAACTAATAACTGAATTCAGCAAAGTTGCAGGAGACAAAATTAATACACACAAATCTGTTGCATTCCTGTAAACTAATGGTGAACTAGCAGAATGAGAAATGAGGAAAAAATTGCATTTACAATGGCATCAAAAAGAATAAAATCCCTAGGAATAAACCTAGTCAAGTTGGTAAAAGTCCTATACCTTAAGAACTACAAGACACTCATCAGAGAAATTAAAGAAGACACCAATAAATGGAAATATATTATGTGCACCTGCACAGGAAGAATTAGTATTGTCAAAACGGCCATCCTGCCTAAAGCAATCTACAGATTCAATGCAATTCCTATCAAACTACCAACAGCATTCTTAAATGAACTGGAACAAATTGTTCTAAAATTCATATGGAATCATAAAAGTCCCTGAATAGCCAAATCAATCCTGAGAAGGAAGAATAAAGCTGGGGGGATTGTGCTTCCCAACTTCAAGTTCTAATATAAAGCAACAGTAATCAAGACAATTTGGTACTGGCACAAGAACAGACCCATAGGTCAATGGAACAGAATAGGGAGTCCAGATATAAACCCAACCATATACAGTTAATCAATATACATTAAAAGAGCCATGAATGTACAATGGGGAAATGACAGCCTCTTCAAGAACTGGTTTTGGCAAAACTGGACAACTATATGTAAGCGAATGAAACTGGACTATTGCCTAACTCCATATACAAAAGTAAACTCGAAATGGATCAAAGACTTGAATGTAAGTCATGAAACCGTAAAATCATAGAGGAAAACATAGGCAAAAATCTCCTGAATATAAACATGGGAACTTTTCCTGAACACATCTCCTCGGGAAAGGTAAACAAAATAAAAATGAACAAATGGGACTACATCAAACTAAAAAGCTTCTGTAGAGCAAAGGACACCATCAGTAGAACAAAAAGCCATCCTACATTATGGGAGAATATATTTGTAAATGACATATCCGACAAGGGGTTAATATCCAAAATTTAAAAGAACTCACATGCGTCAACAACATAAAAAGCAAATAACAAGATTAAAAAATGTGTGAAGAATCTGAACACACACTTATCAAAAGAAGAAATTCGGATGGCCAACAGGCACAGGAGAAGATGCTCCACATCACTAATTATCAGAGAAACACAAATTTAAACCACAGTGAGATATCTTCTCACACCAGTTAGGATGGCCAACATCCAAACTGCAAGGAACAACAAATGCTGGAGAGGATGTGGAGAAAGGGGAACCATCCTACACTGTTGGCGAGAATGTAGATTAGTTCAAACATTGTGAAAAGCAATATGGAGGTTCTTCACAAAGCTAAAAATTGAAATACCATTTGACCCAGAAATTCCACTCCTAGGAATTTATCCAAAGAAAACAATATCCCAAATTTAAAAAGATATATGCACCCCTATTTTTATTGCAGCACTATTTACAATAGCAAGATATGGAAGCAACCTAAGTGTCCATCAGTTGATGAATGGATAAAGAAGAGGTTGTATGTATACACAGTGGAATATTATTCAGCCATAAGAAAGAAACAAATCCTACCATTTGCAACAACATGGACAGAGCTAGAGGGTACTATGCTCAGTGAAATAATCCAGGCAGAGAAAGACAAGTACCACACGATTTCCTTGATTTGTATGGTATAACTACAAAGCAAAACTGAAGAAACAAAACAGCAGCAGACTCACCGACTCTAAAAATGGACCAGTGGTTACCAAAGGGAAGGTGTAGTGAAGGAACGGAAAAGAGGATTAAGGGGCATTATGATTAGCACACATAATGTAGGGGGGTCACGGGGAAGGCAGCATAGCACAGAGAAGACAAGTAGTGGCTCTACAGCATCTTACTATGCTGATGGACAGTGTCTGCAATGGAGTGTTGGGTGTGTCTAGATAATGTGTATGAATGTAATAACCACAATGTTGCTCATGTGAAACCTTCATAAGATTGTATATAAATGATATCTGAATAAAAAAATTTCTTAGAGAAACAAAGGCGAAGCAATTCACTACCACTAAACTGGCATTATATGATATATTAAAGGGAATTCTGCAGATGAAAATGTTTTTAAGCCTGAACATTTTTCATCACTGAAAATAAACTCACAGTAAAAGTAGTAGACCAATTACTTACCAAGTAAGTATGAAATTACAACAAAACAAAACAAAAGTAGTAAAACCAACTATACACAAAATCAGTCAAGGGATACACAAAGAAATGTAGATTATGACCTGTAATATATTAAGGGTGATGGAGGAAGAAGAATAAAAACGAAGTACTTCTAGGTTATATTTGAAATAGAGTGATCACCAACTAAATATGGATATTTATATATTTAGGAAACTATCCATGAACCTTATAGTCACCACAAACCTAAAGCCTATAATAGGTACAGAAAAAATTTTTTTAAAGAAATACAATCATAACAATAAAGAAAACCATCAAATAACAACAAAAGAGTATAAGAGAGGAAGAAAGGAACAGAGAGGAACTACAAAAACAACCAGAAAATAATTAATAAAATGGCAGTAAGTATATACTGTCAATAATCACCTTAAATGTAAATGGACTAAATGTACCAATCAAAAGACACAGAGTGGCAGAACAGATATATAAAGAAGAGCCATCTATATATCCTGCCTACAGGAGACTCATTTCAGACCAAAACACATATACAGACTGAAAGTGATGGGATGGAAAAAGATATTTCATGCAAATAGGGAGGAAAAAGCAGGAGTAGCAGAACTCATTTCAGACAAAATAGACTTTAAAACAGAAAAAAAGAAGAGACAAACGAGGCCATTACATAATGATAAAGGGATCAGTCCAACAAGATGATATAATAATCATAAATGCCTGTGCACCCAACATACAATCACCAAAATACTGTAAAACAAATACTAACAGAACTAAAGGGACAAATAGACTGCAACTCATTGATATTAGGTGACTTTAACATGACACTTACATCAATGAACAGATCAACTAAGCAGAAGATAAATAAGGAAACAGAGGCACTGAACAACACATTAGATCAGAATGACTTAACAGATATTTACAGAATATTCCACCCAAAAGCAGCAGGATGCACATTTTCCCAAGTGTACATGGAACATTCACTAGAATAGATCACATACTAAGCCACAAAAAAGGCCTCAGTAAATCCAAAAAGATTGAAATTGTATCAAGTAAGTTCTCAGAACACAATGGTATTAAACTAGAAATAAATTTCACGAGGAAAACAAAATTATACCCATAAATACATGGAGGCTAAACAGCATGCTTCTAAATAATCAGTGGATCAATGAACAAATGAAAGTAGAAATCAAGCAATACATGGAGACAAATAAAAACAAAAATACAAAAATACAAAATTTGTGACATGCTGCAAAAGCAGTTCTAAGAGGGAAGTATGCAGCAATACGGGCTTAACTCAAGAAACAAGAACAATCCCAAATAAATAGTCTAAATTTACAAAGAAAGGAGAACAAATGAAGCCCAAAGTTAGTAGAAGGAGGAACATAATAAAGATCAGAGCAGAAATAAATAAAACAAAGAACAATAGAAAAAAATCTATGAAAACCAGAGCTGGTTACTTGAGATGATAAAGAAAATAGAGAAACCCCTACCCAGACTTATCAAGAAAAAAACAGAGTATAAAAATAAAATCAGGCCAACAGGCACATGAAAGGATGCTCCACATCGCTAATCATCAGAGAAATGCAGATTAAAACCACAATGAGATATCACCTCACACCAGTGAGGATGGCCAACATCCAAAACACAAACAACAACAAATGTTGGCGAGGATGTGGAGAAAAGGGAACCCTCCTACACTGCTGGTGGGACTACAAATTAGTTCAACCATTGTGGAAAGCAGTATGGAGGTTCCTCAAAAAACTCAAAATAGAAATACCATTTGACCCAGGAATTCCACTCCTAGGAATTTACCCTAAGAATGCAGCAGCCCAATTTGAAAAGGACAGATGCACCCCTATGTTTATTGCAGCACTGTTTACAATAGCCAAGAAATGGAAGCAACCTAAGTGTCCATCAGTAGATGAATGGATAAAGAAGATGTGGTACATATACACAATGGAATATTATTCAACCATAAGAAGAAAACAAATCCTACCATTTGCAACAACATGGATGGAGCTAGAGGGTATTATGCTCAGTGAAATAAGCCAAGCCGTAAAAGACAAGTATCAAATGATTTCACTCATATGTGGAGTATAAGAACAAAGAAAAAATACTGAAGGAACAAAACAGCAGCAGACTCACAGAACCCAAGAACAGACTAATAGTTACCAAAAGGAAAGGGACTGGGGAAAATGGGCGGGAAGGGAGGGATAAGAGGGAAAAAGGGGCATTACGATTAGCAGATGTAATGTTGGGGGGGCACGGGGAGGGCTGTACAACTCAGAGAAGATAAGTAGTGATTCTATAGCATCTCACTACACTGATGGACAGTGACTGTAATGGGGTTGGTGGGGGGGACCTGATGAAGGGGTAGTTTAATAACCATAGTATTGCACATGTAGTTGTAGATTAATGATACCAAAATAAATTATATTAAAAAAATAATAATAAAATCAGAAGTGAAAAAGGAGAATTGACAACTGATACCACAGAAATACAAAGAATTATTAGAGAATCATAAGAAAAATTATATGCCAATAAAGTGGACAATCTAGAAGAAAAGGAAAAATTCTTAGAAAAGTACAACATTCCCACACTGATCCAGGAAGAAACAGAAAATCTGAACAGACCAATTACCAATAACAAAATTGAATTGGCAGTAAAAAACTTTCAATAAACAGAAGTCCAGGATAAGATGGTTTCACAGAACTAATATCCATCATTTATGTTTTCCAAAAAGTAGAAAAGGAGTGAACACTTCAAAACTCATTCTGTGAGGCCAGCATCACTCTAATACCAAAACCAGACAAAGACACTATAAAATAAGAAAATTTTAGACCAGTATCCCATGAACGTAGATGTAAAAATCCTCAATAAAATAGTAGTAAACTTAACTAAAAAATTCAACAGGATCATCCATCATAACCAAGTGGGATTTATTTTAGGGATACAACTGTGGTACAATATTCATAAATCAATCAATGTGATACAGCACATTATAAAAAGAAGGATGAAAACCACATGGTCATCTCAATAGATGCTGAAAAAAGCATTTGACAAACTTCAACATCCATTTATGATAAAATCTCTCAAGAAAATGGGTATAGGGATACATACCTCAACATAATAAAGGCCATATACAATAAAACAACAGCTAATATCATATTCAATGGTGAAAAGCTCAAAGCTTTTCCTCTAATATCAGGAACAAGACAAGGATGACCACTTTTATTCAACATTGTATTGGAGGTCTTAGCTACGGCAATCAGATAGCACAAAGAGATAAAAGACATCCAAATTTGTAAGGAAGAAGTAAAACTGTCACTATTTGGAGATGACATGATATTATATATAAAACACCCTAAAGACTCCACCAGAAACTGTTAGAACTAATAACTAGATTTAGCAAAGTTCCAGGATAAGAAATTAATACACAGAAATCAGTTCAATTCCTATATACTAACAACGAATTAGCAGAAAGAGAAATCAGGAAAGCACTTCCATTGACAATGCATGAAAAAGAATAAAATACCTAGGAATAAACCTAACCACGAAGTTGAAAGACCTGTAGTCTTAAAACTATAAGACACTGATGAGAGAAATTAAAGAAGACACAAACAAATGGAAATCTATTCCATGCTCGTGGATAGGAAAAAATACTATTGTCAGAATAACTATCAAGCCCAAAGCAATTTAGAGACTCAATGCAATACCTATCAAAATATCAATGACAAAATGATTTCCCTCATTTGTGGAGTATAACAATGAAGCAAAACTGAAGGAACCAAATAGTAGCAGACTCAGAGACTCCAAGAAGGAACTAGTGGTTATCAAAGGGGAGGGGTGTGGGAGGGTGGGTGGGAGAAGGGGATTGTGGGGTATTATGTTTAGTACACATGGTGTGGGGAATCATGGGGAAAACAGTGTAGCACAGAGAAGGCATACAGTGAATCTGTGTCATCTTACTACACTGATGGACAGTGACTGAATTGGGGTATGAGTGGGGACTTGGTAAGATGAGTAAATGTAGTAACCACATTGTTTTTTCATGTGAAACCTTCATAAGAGTGTATATCAATAATACCTTAATAAAAATATATCAATGACATTTTTCAATGAACTAGAGCAAATAATCCTAAAATTTGTATGGAACCACAAAAGACACTGAATTGCCAATGTAATCCTGAGAAAGAAAAACAAAGCTGGTGGTACTATACTCTGATTTCAAGCTATACTACAAAGCTACAGTAATCAAGAAAGTATGGTACTGCCACAAGAAAAGACCCATAGATCAATGGAACAGAATAGAGAGGCCAGATTTAAACCCACACATATACGGTCAATTAATATGTGATAAAGGAGCCATGAGTATACAATGGGGAAAGGACAGTCTCTTCAATAACTGGTGTTGGGAAAACTGGATGCTACATGGAAGAGAATGAAAATGGATTACTATCTAACTCCATACACAAAAGTAAACTCAAAATGGATGAAAGACCTAAATGTTAAGATATGAAAACATAAAGCTCTTAGAAGGAAATATAGGCAAAATCTTTTGAATATAAGCATGAGCAATTTTTTTCCTGTGCATCTCCTTGGGCAAGGGAAACAAAAAAATGAACAAGTGGGACTATATCAAACTGAAAACTTCTGTACAGCAAAGGACATGATCAACAGAACAAAAAGGTATGGGAGACTATATTCATAAATGATTTATCCCATAAGGAGTTAACATCCAAAATACATAAGAACTCGCATGACTCAACACCACAGAAACAAATAATCTGATTAAAAAATGGGTAGAGAACCTGAACAAACGTTTTTCCAAAGAGAAATATATATGGTTAACAGGCTCATGAAAAGATGTTCCACATCGCTAATTATCAGGGAAATGCAAGTTAAAACCACAATGAGATATCACCTTACACTAGTTAGTACGGCCAACATCCAAAAGACAAACAACAAATGCTGGTGAGGATGCAGAGAAAGAGGAACCCTCCTACATTGTTGGTGGGAATGCAAGTTAGTTCAACTATTGTGGAAAGCAGTATGGAGGTTCCTTAAAAAACAAAATAGAAATACCATAGGACCCAGTAATGCCACTTCTAGGAATTTATCCAAAGAAATCAAATCCCTGATTTGAAGAGATATATTCACCCCTATTTATTGCCACATTATTTACAATAACAAAGATATGGAAGCTACCAAAGTGTCAGTCAATAGATGAATGGATAAAGAAGATGTACATATACACATGGATTATTCAGTCATAAAAATGAAAGAGACCCTGCCATTTGTGACAATATGGATGGAACTAGAGGGTATTATGCCAAGGAAATAAGCCAGGCAGAGAAAGACAAATACCATATGAGTTCCCTTATTTGTGGATTTTAAAATAAAACAAAACAAAATGAACAAAATGTATAGACTTAGACATTGATAATGACTTTTGGTTACCATCGGAGAGGGGTTGGAGTGGGTGGTTGGGAAATATGAGAGGGATAAATGGGCACAAAATTCTCAATCATGATACAGGTTGGTCACTGGATGGTAGTACAGCACGGAGAATGTAGCCAGTGATTAAGTAGTATCTTCCTGTGTTGGCAGATAGTAACTGCACTAGTGGGGGTAAGGATTTAATAATATGGGTAACTGTTGAACCACCATGTTGTATACTTGAAACCAATATAGGAATCTATATCAACTGTATTTCAATAAAGAAAAAATTTTTAAGAAAAATGTCATGTGATCATCTAATAAGTTCAGAACAGCAATTGACAAAATTCAACATTCTTTCATGATAAACACTTCACCAATTAGATATGGAAGGAATATTTCTCAACATAATAAGGGCCATATATGACAATCTCACAGATAACATCATACTTAACAATGAAAAGCTGAACATTTTTACTCTACAATCAGGAGCAAAACAAAGATGCCTATTTTTGCCACTTCTGTTAAACATAGAGCTTGAAGTCCTATAGCCATAGTAATTAGGCAAGAAAAAGAAATAAAAGTCATGTAAGTTGGAAAGGAAAAGGAAAATTTTCTCTGGGAAAGGAAAAGGACATTTTTCTCTCTTTGTAGACATATGGTTCTATATATGGAAAACCTTAGACTCCACTAAAAAATAACTCTTAGAAAAAATAAATGAATTCATTAAAGTTGCAGGATACAAAATCAACATACAAAAAGCAGTTGCATTTCTATACACCAAAAATGAACTATCCAAAAAAGAAATTAAGAAAAGGTCCCATTTACAATGATATCAAAAAGAATACTTAGAAATAAATTTAACCAGGGAAGTGAAAGATTTGAATACTAAAAAGAAGAAAACACTGATGAAAGAAATTGAAAAGGGTAGAAAAACAGAAAGATATCCTGTGTTCTTGGAGTGGAAGAGTTGATATTGTTAAAATGTCCATACCATCCAAAACTATGTATAGATGCAATGCAATCTTCACCAAAATTCCAACGACATTTTTGATAAAATAGAGAAAAGAATGCTAAAGTTTATATGGAAACACAAATGGCCCCACATAGCCCAAGTAATCTTAAACAAAAAGAAGAAAGCTAGAAGCACTGCAGTTCTTTACTTCAAAATATAATACAAAAGTACAGCAATCAAAACTATGGTACTGGCATAAAAACAGATATATAGACCAATGGAACAGAATAGAGAGCCCCAAAATATATCCAGGCATTTATGGGCTACTGATTTTTGACAAGGGTGCCAAGAACACACAATGGGGAAAGGGTAGTTTCTTTAATAAATGGTTCTGGGAAAACTGCATAGTCACCTGCAGAAGAATGAAATTAGATTCTTATCTTACAGCACATACAAGAATCAAGTCAAAGTAGATTAAAGACTTAAAAATAGACCGGAAATTGTAAAACTACTAGAAGAAAATATAGGAAAAAGCTTCTTGGCATGGGCTAGGCAATGATTTTTTTTATATGACCTCAAGGGCACAGGCAACAAGAGCAAAAATAGACAAGTGTGATTGCATCAAACTAAAAAGCTTCTGCACAGCAAAGGAAATAACAGAATGAAGTGACAACATACAGAAAGGGGAAAAAATATTTGCAAACCACACATCTTACATATTTAAGGTATTTTAGTATCCAAAACATGTAAGAAATGTAACTCAATAGTAATAATAATAAGAAGAATTTTATTAAAAAATAAGTAAAGGACCTGATGAGACAGTTTTCCAAAGAAGACATACAAATGGCCAACAGATATACGAAAAGATACTCAAGATCACTAATCATCATGGAAATGCAAATCAGAACCACAATGAGATATTATCTCACACCTGTTAGGATGGATATTACCAAAAAGATAAGAGACAACTAGTGTTGCCAAGGATGTGGAGAAAAGGGAACAGTTGTACACTGTTGGTAGGAATGTAAATTGGTACAGCCATTATGAAAAACAGAATGGAGTTTCCGCAAAAATTAAAAATAGAAATACCATATGATCTAGTAGTCCTACTTCAGGGTGTATATACAAAGGAAATGAAATTAGTATCTTGAAATGATATCTTCACTTTCATGTTCATTGCAGCATTATTCACAACAGCCAAGATATGGAAACAACCTTAGTGTCCATAAACAGAGGAATATAAAAAGAAAATGTGATATAACACACATACTATGGAATATTATTCACCCTTAGAAAGGTAGGAAATCTTGAGATTTATGACATGTTTGAACCTGCAAAACATTACTCTAGGTGAAATAAGGCAGAAACAGAAAGACAAATATTACATGATATCATTTACCTGTGAACCTAAAACAGTTAAACTCACAGAAGCAGAGAGTAAAATGGTGGTTGCCAGGAGGTGGTGGCTAGGAGAAATGGGGAAGTGTTGGTCAAAGGGTATAAAGTTTCAGTTATGCAAGATGAATAAGTTCTGGAGATCTAATGTATAGCATGGTGACTATAGTTAATAATACTGTATTCTATATCTGAAATTTGCTTGGAGAGTAGATCTTAAGTGCTCTCACCATAAAAAAAGGGTAACTCTATGAGGTGATGGAAATGTTCATTAGCTTGATTGTGGCAATCATTTCACAATGTATATGTATATATAATGTTGCATTGTATACTTCAAATATATGCAATTTTTTCAGTTATAACTCAATAAAGCTGGAAAAACCCAGTTTATATTTTTTCCACAAATATATGGGTTTTCCCTCTTCTTAACTAGCATAGGATGTTGTTATATTATAAAATTATTGCTAATGTATTTGGG
>JAVSCE010002435.1:0-118444 GCA_032199065.1 Smutsia gigantea
AATATATTCATAAATGACGTATCTGATAAAGGTTGACATCCAAAATTTATGAAGAACTCATGCACCTTAACAAACAAAAAGCAAATAATCCAATTAAGAAATGGGCAGAGAACATGAATAGACACTTCTCTAAAGAAGAAATTCAGATGGCCAACAGGCACATGAAAAGATGCTCCACATCGCTAATCATCAGAGAAATGCAGATTAAAGCCACAATGAGATATCACCTCACACCAGTGAGGATGGCCAACATCCAAAACACAAACAACAACAAATGTTGGCGAGGATGTGGAGAAAAGGGAACCCTCCTACACTGCTGGTGGGACTGCAAATTAGTTCAACCATTGTGGAAAGCAGTATGGAGGTTCCTCAAAAGAGTCAAAATAGAAATACCATTTGACCCAGGAATTCCACTCCTAGGAATTTACCCTAAGAATGCAACAGCCCAATTTGAAAAAGGCAGATGCACCCCTATGTTTATCACAGCACTATTTACAATAGCCAAGAAATGGAAGCAACCTAAGTGTCCATCAGTAGATGAATGGATAAAGAAGAGGTGGTACATATACACAATGGAATATTATTCAGCCATAAGAAGAGAACAAATCCTACCATTTGCAACAACATGGATGGAGCTAGAGGGTATTATGCTCAGTGAAATAAGCCAATCCGAAAAAGACAAGTATCAAATGATTTCACTCGTATGTGGAGTATAAGAAGAAAGAAAAAATACTGAAGGAACAAAACAGCAGCAGACTCACAGAACCCAAGAATGGACTAATAGTTACCAAAGGGAAAGGGACTTGGGCAAATGGGCGGGAACGGAGGGATAAGAGGGAAAAAGGGGCATTACGATTAGCAGATGTAATGTTGGGGGGGTACGGGGAGGGCAGTACAACTCAGAGAAGACAAGTAGTGATTCTATAGCATCTCACTACGCTGATGGACAGTTTTTGTAATGGGGTTGGTGGGGGGGACCTGATGAAGGGGTAGTTTAATAATCGTAATATTGCACATGTAATTGTAAATTAATGATAATAAAATAAATTATATTAAAAAAATAATAAAATAAAATGAAAAAAAGTAGGGGAGGGGCTTGTGCCCTAGATCAGAGATTGCTAGTAAGGTAACTCTGCTGAAAAGTTTTGCATGTGTGTATAAAAAAAAATTAAAAAAAAAAATAAATAAAAATAAAGTAAAAATAAATAAATAAATAAAAATAAAATAAAAAGAGACTACATTCCAGTCTATGACCTTGGAAGGCAACTGTACTTCACTACTCATACCCTACTCCCACCACTTTCCTCAGCTTCTGCCAACCACACAGAACTCTCCCTCAATCCTGAAAGCCTGTTCTATATCGGAAATGTGCCCTCATCCTTCAAGACTTGGCTCAGACATCCACTCCTTGCCTCATATGTTTTTGTATTTTCCCTAAAGACTCTCCTGGATCTTTGCACATGATCATCGTAGGAATCTTTTCACAGTACTTCTGTGTTACATGTGTGCATTCATCTGCATTCCCTAGGGTTATATGTTTGAATGTGTGAGACTTGGGGTTGTGTGTGTGTGTGTGTGTGTGTGTGTGTGTGTGTATACATATATTTATATGTATATAAATGCCTGGTACATCATTTAGCACACTGAAAATGTACAATAATATTCAGTGAATGAGTGAATACCCAAATCAATGAAAAGACACCACAGTTTCATCACAGTGTCAAGGATATTTCACAAAAATCTTTGTTTCTAAATTCTTCAAGAAATTCTTAGATAGAATTCAGCCTGAGTTACATGGGATTTTATGGAATGGAAGTAATCTGATTAATTGAATTCTTTTTAACTCAGCACAAATTAGCCTACCCATTTGTAGAATTTTTTTCTAGAATTACAGTGTACATAGGAAATCAATATTTGAAATGTAGGATTCATGGAATGCGTACCAAAATTAGTACTCAACATTATTTGTACTTCATATATGGAAAGGTAGGCATAAAAGAGTCTACTGAATTTCGATTATCTTCGTAAGATACCTAAGAAGTGATCTGAACAAGTACATTATTTGCACCCACCCCCGGCTGCCTATCATTTTACAAGCCAATGTATATTTTTACAAGCCAATTGAGGTCCGTTTTTGTTTAGTTTTACTTGCCATTGAAGTGACATATACTCACCCTTTAACTAACTCCACCACGATGAAGTCATTTCCATCCCCACTGTTATACAGAATTAGTCCATCTAGGGATGTTGTTTTGAACTGGAAAAAAAGATGCATAGAAGTGTAGGCTTGCAATGTAGCTAAGGCAACATAGCTCGATTTGGTCTTGAAGGTGACAGGGTCTGCTATGATGTTCCTGAAGCCAAATCTGGCATTAAGCTCGCAGTAATCTATGTCGCCATTTTTACACAAATCGATGTATGCCATTCCATTAAATGTCAGGCTCTGCAGGTGTCCAATGAAATTGGAGGGGACGGAAGACAGATACCGTCGTTCGGTGATGATTCCAGTCTCTATGTTATGAAACTCCAGCCTTGTGTGATCGCCTGCCATTTGACCTAAACGGGAACACAGTATGTTAATATTTTCTGGATCTGAGGCACTTTGGACTTTAGACTTCCATAACAATATCACATTTTAAAATACAAAGATCAAGTATCTCCTTGATATTCAGTTACATATAGTAAAAACATGGAAGTGATGTTAAAGGGTGAGGCTGGATAATCAATAAAACTTTCTTAGGTCAGATTTTAATCTCTGACCAAATTTTAGTCTTCACCAAAATCATCCTCCTTAGCCAATATTATAGAACTTCTTAAAAGTAGAAGAAAGAAAGCAAGGAATGGAGAAAGGAAGGGAGAAAGAAAGGGTAAGAGGGAGGGAGAGAAAGGAAAAGGAAGGAATGGACAGGGACAAATTAAGGTCAGCAAGAATCCTAAATCATCCCGGTAGAAAGTGTTATACCTTGACTTCATGGTTAGGTGATGTTTTTCCTTATAAAGAATGTTCTTCATTAAAAAAAAATGTGACTGTATATTTTCCTATACCCACTAGAAATAATGAAGAGCTGATGACTATTCTTCCAATAGCGAACATGAAAGTGTGCTTGAAGTTTAATGTGTACTTTACACCTTCTCTTTTCTGTACTGAATAACTCCTATAGTCTGTCCTAGAATTAGCCTACCAGCCATGTCAGACTCCCTGTGGATCCCTTCTCTCCTTGCACTTACGTTTTGGATACTTAAACCCAGTACAATAAACCAAATTCAAGACACATGCAATTCTGAGAGTACAAATGAAATTAGCCCACATTACAACAAGATGTAAGCCTGAGACACTGTAATGTGACATTTTTGTGTAGATTTACTTAGTGATTCACTTTTCAAATCAGCCCCATGCCTTTCAAATTTCTCAGGCAACCCCATTAAAAGCCAGCCTAGTCACCTCTTTACCTTCAGAGTAATAATTATATCTACCAAGGTTGAAGGCAGCATAAACGAAGATGTGTACTTGTTTTTAATGCGCAACATAAATACTCATATTGCTAGTGATTCCTTCCCAGCATCTTGCTCTTGTCTAATTAAACTGTCACTCACTTTCTTCTGAAACCTAAATGGTCATTTAAATTGTAACCAAGTTCTTCCAGGTGTTAACATCACTATTCAATTTGGCATAATTGGAAAATTTTATTGAGCTTACCCTATCCTACCATCCATGATTTTAATGAAAATATTAATTAGAGCCAATCCCAGTATCATCTCCTGAGAAAATGCACTGAGCCTTCCTCCCAGGTGTAATGAAGATTGAACGCCCACCTACATGGGTCCCCTCCAATCAATTTGACAGTTTTTCATTTCTTTAGGCAAGACAATAAAATATTAGATGACATTTTTAAGGAAATGCTATAAATAAAATATAAAAAAGCATACTTTTTACTGTACAAGAAAAATTGTCTACGTTCTTAATTGACTTTGATGCTTATAAATGCATTGCTTTAAAAATGCAAAAAACTGCCCTCTAAGCTGTACTTAACTCTATTTAATTTTCATACCTCTTTACTAGTCCTTGATCCTGGTCACAACAGTCCTGCCTTCCCTTGACGTGTTTTTTTTTTAGCCATTAGTATGTTCTGATTCCATCTCTGCAAATCTTTTTTTTTAATACAAAAAAGACCACTGTAAACAAATGTCTCTTCTCCATGCTTCTCCTCACTAAGCCTCTTTCTTCTCTACCAGATGCAAAAATACCATTAAATCCCTAGCAGTTCCAATTCCTTGTATGACATCATTTCTCTCTCCTCCTTCATTCTTTTGTTCAGTAACCTTAATACTACTCCGTGGGGACCTACCTCTCTGATAGCAAATAAAATTGGTCTTTAATATTTTTCAAGTATAAATCTCAAGGAACAACAGTGACATTCAATTAACAAGCTATATAGAATGAAGAATAAGAAAACCTAAAAAAAACTCCACTCGGGCTTTTGTATCTCCTTGTGCTGATTTTATCATTATCATTATATTAAAATCTGAGTTTTAACTCAGTGAAACCACCCCAACCCTGAAACCGTCATGTTTCTTCTTAAAAGCTCCATTAATGAGCCAACAAATAATAAACAAATATCCAGAAATGTGTTTCTAATACTTGAAATTAAATATTACTCCAAATTTTCAAGTTCCTAGCAGCTCTGAAATAGGTAGTTTTGTTCTGCAGGACTAAGTTCAATGATAAAAATAACACATAATGTCTGTTTCCTTTTCTCAATGGAATATAATAAGTATGTAGAGCATAAATAATAAAAAGGTAGTAAAACAGTGTTGGAGGAACCATGGCCCAGTTACAAGAAAAATCATTATGACCCAAGTTCAAGAGCCTATTCTTTCTTTAATAAGCATATATAAATCACATTGACATTAATGGCAGATATGCTGGCTCATAGGGGAGAATTAGCACCTAAAAGCCATTATCCACTAAGAAAACATTAACTGCTGCCTTTAAAAAATTCTTTTTTTCCTCAGAATTTATTCCAGTGTTTAATCCTCTGTCGGTAATATAGCCAACTCTACTATTACATACATATATTAAGAAAAAATAAAGGCTATTGAAGGAGAAAGATTTTTAAGGCTCCAATCATTTAAAAATACAATGTCTTTTCCAGGGATTTAGTGGGAAGGAGAACTTGGAATTAGCAAAATGCCTCTGATCAAAGTGTCTGGTTTTCAGCAGGTTGACAAAATCTCTGTTAAGAAACAACCCCAATAGAAGGCAGTATAGCATGGAGAAGACAAGTAGTGACCCTATAACATCTTACTATGCTGATGGACAGTGACTGCAATGGGGTGCAGGGGGACTTGATATTAACATATATGGGTGAATATTGAAACCACAATGTTGCTCATGTGAAACCTTTATAAGATTGTATATCAATGATACCTTAATAAAAAAAAGAATCCCAATAACCACCTGGATAGTGTGTATGCACAGAAAGCTCAACAGCTAAACCAAACCTTTAAAAAGACACCAAGGTCAGTTACCTTCTGTTTAGCCTTGCTCAGAGTTGGGTTCAATATCTGCTGCAGAACCAAATTATCCCCAAGCCTTACCTCGACTTCTAATTCACTCAAAATACTGAGTATGTGGCACATTTCACGTATACACATCAGGTACTATGTTAGGTGATGAAGAAATAGTGTTGAGAAGAGCTGGCTTGGCTCTTGTTTTCGGAAAACCCGTGGTCTATTGGGGTAAGGCCGACAAAAGCAGGTAAGGAAATAATTGTATAATGACAACACTCAGAAAAATGCTATGAATTTGATAAGCAGATGTTGTGTTGGTAAATATGGAATGGGGACTAATGCCTGGGTTGATATTTAAATAAATTGAAAGAATTAAAAAAAGAAAATCATGCTAAGAATTGGAGAAGAGGAATGGAGAGGTGGATTCCAGGAAGGGGGAACAGATGAGTAAAGGCTCAAGGGTGAGAAAGAGCTAGAGTGTAGCAGGGGAGTCGTGAGTAAGGAAGGTCAGTGGCTCACATGAGATGGGAAGGAGAGTCAGGGACCAGATATCACACATAATACCTCCTGATTATATTAGTAGCTATCAAAGGTTTTAGGCATGCAGAAGACATGAGTCTGTGTGTATGTGTTTAATTTCTCTGATGTGGGTATAGTAGATTGGAAACAATTTGAGGTAGCATAGTTATAGCAGAAATAGGAAAAAAAGGATGAAATAAGATAATTTGGCGATACAATGTGAAGAATTTACCAGTGCTGTGCAGAATGATGGAGAGGAGAGAAATAATGGTGATGCCTGGAGTCCAGGCTTGAGTAACCAGATATAGGGTGAATATTGTTCAACAAAGGACACACCCATTAACAAATACACTACAAAACACACTATTCCAGGTTATTTTAGACAGGTGAAATCCAAGCACTCCCTCCTTAGGGATCCCATATAGTTTGCAGAACCTGACCTCATCTGAGTCCTAGGAAATCTCTCCCCTGGCAACATGTGCCCTCATCACCGTAGGTGAGGTGTGAACATTCCCAAGGATGGCCTGAGTATGTATTATCCTGTGTTCAACAGATACTTGACTTAACAGTATATATAACTCAAAGTTGGGTCAAAGTAGGACTTCACATGAAAGGCCTCTAGTGCTTTTCTTTAATTTTTCTTGTGTTCAGTGATTTCTGATTTGCTATAAAATGTAATAAGAAATCCCCATTGCTTTCCCAATTCATGCTTGGCTTCACGTGGCCACTACAATGTTTTAAAAAAATTCCATTAGAAACTTAAGCGTCAATGGCAAGGTTCCACTGTCATCATCAGGAACTTTGCTATGCTATGTAAATCAAGGTTGACTTTTTTATGCTTATAAATTGTCAGCTTTCATGGGATCTTTGACAACACAAATCCTTCCAATGTCTGTATCAAAATCACCTTGATGAAAACTCACCAAGTAAAAGTAAATCATTGTGAAAAAATTGTCTTTAGTTCTGAGCAGCAAGATGCTGGGAGCTGGGGGAAGAGAAGGGAGGGGTGGGATACTGGGGAGAGAATGCAGGATTTGGGTGGATCATCATGGTTTGCTTGGCTTTTATTCCCATTCATCTTTAAACTCTGAGAAAGAGCATGTTGGTTTCCATAAGCAAAAAAAGTTTTAACTCCTGCAGAGCAGAGAGTAGAATCTAATTTCTGCTCTGAGGCCTTGGCAATTTTGAGAAAGAGTAAATGGCAGCCTAATTTACTGAAATGCTAGTTTATGTTTTGTTCTTCATTTGATTCTAAGAAACTAGCCAAGTCTCTTTTCACACTCTGCCTCAAAGGCTTTTTCTTGGCAGAAAGTGGGAGTTACTGGAAAACAATGCCTTTTCCAATCTTTTGTGAAGGCCTGATCTACAAGGTATTCCACAAAGGAAAAAGAAGTGAGCAGAATGCATTTGAGGGCTGAAAGAGACAATGAGACTACCACCGACAGGGAGAGAGTTGCACATTGGTGGGATTTAGAAATACTGGACACCAGCATCCTGCTCTCTGGTCATATTCAGGGGTTCAGTTCAAGGAAAATCAGTGGGGTAGACATGGAGGACTGGACTTAGACTGGAGAAGTCAGTAAAGTCTCTTTGCCCTACTTAGGGCAAGAGGAATTAGATTCTTACAACTCAAAGGACAATCTTGGAAAAATCTTTTGAGAACCAGTGTAGACAGAAGATAATAGGAGCTTCTGCATGATGCAGGGTGGGTCTGGGGAATAGGAGCAGCAATGACTATGATTAAATATGCTGTAAATCCAGAAGAATGGACCAATGTCTGATATAAATTAATACAAAGACAATTAAAAACTGTGCCATTTCTTGCACATGTGATTTGGTGGAATAAGACACATAATTTAAATAATACCTGCTGAAAAAAATCTGTTAAACAAATGTCTCTGTATGTATTTGTCTTCCAAAGTTAGCAATTTTAAAAGGGAATTGCTTTTCTTTTGGATCATAAGCCAAACTTCACCAATGGCCTATGAATTCCTAATGAAGTCTTAGGTGCTAGAGTCCTTAATAACAACCAGTGAGGAGATAAAGGTAACTTAACCATGAAGAGACACATGCTCATGCCCAGAAGCAGACATGTGGAAACATATGAAGTCAGGGTGTGAACGATCTCCCAACAGTCAGTTCTGAGTTCTCCTTGAACCTGTTACTTATTTGTTCCTACATCTATAGGCAAATTACATCAGTATACGTCTCCACTAACTCTGCTTCCTAACATTATGATTGCTGGGGGTAGATAAATGTACAACCATTTGAGTAAAAAGGAGTAATTCATTCCTGGAAGTTGAAGACAGCTACTCATTAAGGCAGAACATAACTATTCAAGCTTGTTCATAACTATTGAGTTATGAGCTCAACATAACTATGATGAACTCAACTTCCTAACATAAGTATTGAGAAGCTTGGTAGGAATCTGTGCAATTGAAAAGATGTATCTTGAATTTTTTATTAGAGTGAGATGGCAATTCATATAGGGAATATTTCTGGAATGTTACACTGATACTATTCACACTCTATTCATCGTTTCTTAATCAAAACATTTTGCATCAGTTTTAAAAGCATGTTGATGTTCTACATAGTGTAATTAAATGCATAAGAATGGGGGGAACTAAGCTGATGTAAATGAAACCAATTGTATCTCAAGTGAATACTGTAACTATACTAATGTGAAAGGAAGGAACGGAGCCACGTTATAATCCAAGTTAGTTACAGACTCAGCATTTGACTACATATGTGAAGCTTTAGGCAATGATGAAAGAGAAGAATTACAAACTAATGCTGAATTCCTTTCAGTTGGTTTACTAATTGTAGTGCTATGGACAATTTAAAGTAATTCTGAAACTATTTTAGATGCATTATTGGATTGAGCAAACAAATTATATCACTGGGAGCCAGAATTCCTCCTTGGAAAAAGGGACTTGGAAACATGGAAGGGGGGAAGTCAAGAAACAACCCTATAGATAGGGATGTCCCAGTGTGAACTGGTATTTTCTAAAATATGTATATATGCATGTTTATGTGCACATGTAATTTATGGGTATGTATGTGTGTATATTTACTATATATGCAAGTGTATGTGTATATACTTGAATATTTTTCCTATCTTTGCCTGATGAAAAGGTCAGGAAGCAAAGACACTTCAGTAGCACTGAGCACAGCAACCCCCCATCCATATCTTGGTCTACAATATCATTCTCCACTAAATGCCAAGGGAATGTCTGATTCCAGGGCTGAGGTGTAGTAGGTAAAGTTGTGCCAGGGATATCCTATTATAACAGAGAGTAAAAAGTGCTAGAAAAAAAACTGTTGGAGTGAAGGCATGTCACATGATCACAGAGACCAACTTTCATGAGACTCCCTCACACTGGCCCAAATTGGGACACTTTGAGCACCACAATATATTTAAGTAAAATAATTATAAGGTATATGAAAAACATAGAAACTTGTGGGTCCATCCAATAAGGAAGGAAGGAAGAAGAGCGGAGGGAAGGAGGAATGGAAGGGAGAAAGGCAAGGGAGAACAAACAAGGGAAGGGAAAGAAGGGGGCGCTCTGCTTATTGTAGGACGCGAAGTGCTGACTGGGAATGTGGAATGAGCACTGGCGTCCAAAAATAATCATTCTGTAACTGTCGTGATAAAGACTGGATCAGGCAAAAATCTTCAATGGATGTTAAATCTAAGGTGAAATTTTGATGAGGTACAGGATATTGTCGTGGTATTAAAATGTCTCTCCACAGACAGTTTATTAGTTGCAAGGGAGGAAACATAACATACTATTTATACAGTGGAGAAACTGACAACACGTTGACCAAGTGATAATTAAATCACCAGTCAAGGACACGGACATGACGTGACCCCAGTTGAGCCACTGTAAGAAGGCCACGTCAACACAACAGTATTTCATCTAAGAATATAAAACCTGAATTGCATCATGGGGAAACATCAAACAAGCACAAAATGAGTGACTTTACACTTTACTTGATAAAAGGTGGGGGGAATATATATTGTAAAAATGTCAATGTTGGGGAAATGTTTTAGATCTAAAAAGACTATGGAGACATGAAAATGAAATCCATTATCTGATCCCAGACTGCATGCTGTGATGGAAGGGGAAATGCTACAAAAGACAACATGGGTCAATGACAAAATAGGAAAATGGATGATAGAACAGATAAAATACATTGTACCAATGAAAAATTTACTGCAGTTGGTAACTCCTACTTTGTTATGTAAGGGGATATTCCTGTCTTTAGAAAATGCACACTGAAGTATTTAAGGGTAAAGGACTATTTTGTATAACTTATCCTTCACTAGTTAAGAAAAAAAAAGAGACAGAGAATGCCAAAGCAAATGGTATACAAATGTTCATAAGAGTAAAGGTGTATCAGTGTTCTCTGTACTATTTTTACTTTTGATTTTTTTTGTAAATTTGAAATTATCTCTACATGAAAACAAAATAAAATGTGTTGCACCCTTCCTTTGTTTCTCTCCCTTCATTCACTGTAGCTCAGGACTTATACTTTACATCCTGAAGCATCTAGTACACTGCCAGAGGGTCCATTCTGCCCGAAATACTCTCTCAGCTGATTCTCGTGCTTATTAAATGCAATGACTTCCAATTGCCTGAAAGGCCCATGAATTACGAATTCCTTAGTCTAGAACACTGACCAATTTGCCCCAAAAAGTCATTCTAGCTGTATCAACCACCACATGGTACGTGAAACAAAACACAGCTTCTCCATTCCCAAACATTAGTCTGTCTAGTCCCATCAGAATACTCTCCTGCATACTTTTATCATCTGCATTATCCTTTCTTTAAAGTCCAGTTCAAATATTATCTATTGCTTTAAGCTACCCCTGAAACCAACATCCTCAACCTTTCTTCTGAACTCTAAGAACATGAATTGCTTACATCAACCATTCAGTACATCATATACTGCCTTGGATTGTCAGTTATGTGAGTTTTTTTTATGTGTAAATATTATCTATCTAATATAATGTTAAATCTGGGAAACTACTTATAATAGAGTCCTACACTTATTGGGATATTAATGAATATAAAGCAATGGACCATGAGTCAAAGAGCAAACAAATAAACAGAAAATAAAAACACAAACATAGGACTTCTCAGTTCTAGTAGCAATGCCATTTCAAAGAAACCTAAGTCACTCGGGCTGTGTGAGATTTGAGACATGCTTAGGAACTCAAGAATGTACTACTTTGGTTCTCATCTGTCCTTTTCCCTGGCAGCTATTTTTTGCCATCCTCTTGCCCATGACCTTAGAACCCACCTACTCATTTATACACCTTTTGATAAAACCCAGATTGTCCAAGTCATAACGCATGTCCTTTCTTCTTCCAAGAACTGCCCATGACCAAAACTTGCTGAACTTCAGCTGGCACTCCTGCCAAGGCCCTGCAAAAATTTTGCCTTCCTTCTCTAAGTTCACACCATTCTTTTAGAGCCTTGTCATGCTTGACCACATTGAATAAAGGCTTATGCTAAAGGCCTTTGCTTATTTCCTTCTTCAGAGAACAAAATGACATAACTTAGCAGTTTTTTCTAAACAATGCATGGACCAGCTGTGTAAGAGTCCTCTGGAGATATTTTAAGAAAACAAAACAAAACAGAACACAAAAAACCAAAACTGGGCTCCTCCAAGATTTCCTGTGGTGTCAGGCTAGGAACTGGTCCTTTTAAATCTCTTAAAGTGATTCTGAAACAAATTTAAGTTGCACCCATATGTAGAAAAAAATCTTTGGAAAGTCATAAAGGGCTAATGAAATATAAGATAGTAAGAGATCTCTGAGTTGGCAGTTTGCTTCATTTGAATTCAGGCATGATTCTCTCAAAAGTTAAAATCCTATACGTGATATTTCCACACTGATGGAATCCACTGATTTCTGATTAATGACTGTATGTAGAATAGAGACTTCAGTGCACAAGGACCATCTTGGGCTCTGTACTAAAATAATTAATATGAGATGTTCTCAAAAAAGAAAAAGGAACTAATATCCTAGCAGGTCATGTGCTTGGAGTTATTTTCAGCAGAGAGAATAAAGGCACACTGATTCCTCTTTGTTTGGTTTCCCACTCCCTCTAGGGTAGACCTTTATCTCTCACCTCAGTTAGGAACCTACAAATTAGGGATCGAACTTGACATTCTTAATGTGAGAGCTTAACCACCAGAAGTCAATGGCCAAAAATTGCCTACTATAGTTTATAATGAAAAAAGGATTCACTTGACAGAATGACAACATATCTATAAATTTATCTAAAAGTTAAAAGTATAAACTTTTGCTGCTATTCATTGCCAAAATATATAAGAAACAAATAAATTCAATAGAAATTGGCATCCAATGACCTCAATATTTTGACACCTTAAGATATTTATCAAGTCACAAAATTAAAACATACCATAACTTCTTGAATTATTAAACAGATCAGAATATGACATAAAAGTGTTGTTCATTTGAGAGAGGAAACACTGAACATGCTGCTTATTAAATGGACTTGTTGCTGGAAAAAATGGAATAAAAAATGAACTGCGTGTATCAGCTTCAAGTTATACACTTGGTTTTCAAAGTCACCTTCATGAAATGGGAAAGTCTAAAACTTCAGCAAAAGCAAAGGCAGTGGGTACAGGGGGTTTACCTGTCATGGCCTGTTGGTCATCCACTGTTAACTTTAAACTCTTTCCTCGACGAACCACACGCACTGTGTGCCATTCATTATCATTGAGGTTATAGCCAGCAAAAAGAGTCTCGGGACCTTTGCCTGTAGAATATGCCAAACAGTCATTATGGACACTCAGAATCAGTCAAGCAAATGAACCTCACAGAGAGTGAGAAAAAGAGTCAACGAAAGGGGGAAAGTGAGAGAGAAGGAGGAGAGAGAAGAGAGAAAGAAATAAGAGAAAGAAGAGAGAGACAAAGGGGAGAGAGAAAGAAAAGAGAGACTGGCTGATCAATTTTCAAGCCCATTAGAGTCATAGCAAGCAAGGAAAATGACAAGTTAACAGACATTCAGGTGTGACACTTTAAGAAGGATCTTTAACATTATGCATTGATCTAAGACAACCGAATGAACCTGTTGTCATAAATAGGCACAATCAATATAGCATTGGGAAGCCTCCCAAATTTACACACACTTTTTTTCCCCTAAGAAATTCTCTGATATTTTGCAGTTATCCCTTTCTCGCTAATGAAATAGTTAGCAGTCATGTAATCTCTCACCTTGGGAAGAGACCTGACCATAGATGATTAGCTAACCATTTTCCGTGGATGGCAACTGGCTTATTAGACTAATGAGGAGGCTGTGCTGCATACAATACTGTGTGATGGCTGCTCTTCACTCTTATGTCACATACCTCCAACGTTCACCAAGTTCTTAAATTAACAGGATGTTGTGTCTAAAGACCAAATCTAGTGGAGGTACAGAAAGTGGATATAGGTAAAATATTGACTCTTAAGGAGTGAAGAAAAGAGAAGTCACAGCTAATAAAGGGTAAAGTGTTGAGTGGCAAGGGGAAAAAAAAAGTGAGATCTAACAGGAGGAGAGGGCAGGGAGCCCCATCTAAGGACCAAAGGAAAAAGGACAAAATGTGTAATCAGCTGGGGAAGCAACTGCCAGTGGATCTGTGTAAACCTATGCAAATGACATTTAAATTGGCTTAAAACAGATTATTTCAGAGACTGTGTTTTGGAAATTGTTGAAATGAAACAATTAGACAAATGTCCCTTTTCCACCTAAAAAAAAAAGCAAGGAAAAATAGCTTTTAATATAACTGGAATTTTTATATAAAAAAATGAGCATTTCTACTAATATGACATTAATAGTTGAGAAAAAATAATGAAAAAATTTTAAAGATACATTATTTAGTGATGGATTTTCCCCATTTTTAAAGTATAGAAATTTGTTGGTATGTTAAAATAACAAAAGACATGGCGTCATTGAGTTCATGACTTTCAACTGATTCAGAATCAGAGTTGGGTTCACAATTTCTTCAATCAGATTCTACCAGCAAAACCCCAATATCCAAGGATCACTAAAGGATGTATGAAAAAGCCAAGGAGAAGGAGAGAGAAAAGAAAAAAGAAAAATAAATAAATAAGGGAACCAAATAGAAGAAGCCTCAGTAGTCTGTCTAACAAGAGATCAGTGTTTACTTTTGGGGTCACAGGCTAGTCACCCAGCCCCCTGATTTTTCTCTGAGGATGTTGCAGATACCTGGTTCAGTCTTCCTCGAGGTTTCTCTGGAGCTTAAAAGGAGCCAGGGATATGAGTTAAATTTTGCAAGATGAACTGCCTCATGTCTCTAAACAGGACCATGATTAAGATTAGACATCATCTCTTTTTGTTTCTTTAGAAAAGTTAAATTACACATCCGGATACTTGAATAAAAGCTAGTCTACATAGAACAATTTTGAGAGATTGATCACTAAATAACTAGAGGAAGCTTGTTAGTTTAGCAATTGGGAAAATGCTTTGAGACCAAATGTTGAAAGCAAGTTCAAGGATCAAAGGAACTCTTTCTAGTTTCAACAGTGAAGAAAGAAATGTTTAATAACTCTGCAGAATCTTAGCATCCTACTGGGAGGAAGCGTCATTTTTAGCTTTGATCTTTGACAAGAGAATTTATCATTTTAAAGTCCTTTTTATAGGACAGATCTTCTTTTTCTTAGAAATGTGTGCTTTTGAAGCAGCTTCACACCCATTCTCTCAATTTTAAAAGTGTTTTGTCAAGGAAAAGAAATATAAGGGTTATATCATCATTATACCCCATTCTGGGCTTCATCTTGCAGTAAAGTCATAATGCTTAATCTATGAAACTATTTCCATAACAACAGGCACAGATCCAATTAAAAATAACCCTTTGGTTAATGAAAATCTCTGTAGGCCAACTTCAAGCTCTTTCCTTGCATTATTAAAAATGTGAAGAGATTGATTTTGGAAGACAAAGTTTTTTAAAATGCACTTAATATTCTCAGTTCAATACAATTGTATCTATGTAACATAAAGTGTAGTGGAGAGTGTACTGGACAAGGAGTTAACTAGTCCTCGATTTGCTACTAAGAAAGAAGCTGGAGTCTGGTAAATACTTTTTATGTATCAGACATTTAATCTATTAACTTGTTTCATCTGTTTGTCCAGACCATCTATTACATACGTCAAGGTCCAGAGGTATTGAAAGTTACCATTTTTGGTCCCTGCATTATCAGCCCTCCAGCATGCATTCTCAACACACCTTTAATAACAAAATCCAAATTCATAGACTCTATCCTAAAGATTCTGTAGGTCGTTTCCTCTTATGTCATGTGGGTTATAGGACTGATTGCCTTTCCTTATTTCTATCTATCAGAAAGCCAAGATTTAGGATTTGTACTTAACTTCAGCAACTTGATTCTTGCCTTTAAAACAAAAGTTGTATATTGGTTTTTCTCCCCAATTAATTTAAATTATTTTTTATTAATCATGTAAATTCTGTTAGAAAGTTTAAGGGGCCAAATCAGTATTTAATGAAGAAAAAGATAACCTCCATGCGAAGTTAGCTGAGGTTATAACAAGCCTTTATTGACTAATTTCAGGTTTGTTTGTAATTGTATTTTAAATTTATTTTCATATTTATGACGAATATTTTTGGAAATTATATATATATATATATACATACACACACACACACACACACACACTAACTTTGGATACTTTTTGGAAGAAAGCCCTGAGTGCAAATGCCCTGTGAACTACTCTTACTGGTTTTTTAAATGTGAAGAAAAACATAGCAAAGAGTAATAGAGAACAATAAAATAAAGCTAAGGAATATACAGAGCAATGTGATCAAAGATGTCTAGTAGACTAAAATGACAGCTGTCTCTGGAGATGAAAGAAATTCAAATCCCTATCAATCATATTTTGACTTTTAAAACACTTAGCTGAGTTTTATGCCACAAAGCTGATACTCATTGCATACCCTTTATAGAGAGTTATCTCCCTCTTCTGGCATATTTTAAACATGCTAACTACATAAATGGACAATCTGCATCAGTTACCCTCTGTGTTGGCATAGTTCAAGCTAGTTGGTTCTAGACTCCTTTTTGTTGCCTTAAAGGTCAACTGTTAAGTAATTTCTATTTTATAACTCCATCTAGTTATTTGAGTGGTCAATCTGCTTGCTCAACTAAATCATTTATTGAGCATGGAGATTTTGATGGATGATTCTACAAAGCTATAACCTAGCAAACTGCATAGATGAGACAGGTAGGAATTCATTTAGTTTGCTTCCAAGAGATGATCCATCTACTATCTCCTTTTTACCAAGAATAGGTTGTCTTTCCAACCACAGCTACTTGGGCTAAGGATGGACATCCTGTAAAAGTAAATTCTAAAGTGTCCATAGTTCTGTTATAAATTTAAAAAAAGAAAAAAACACGCAATTCCTTACACATATAAATTGGTTCTATATTTATATATGACTGCTCAATTTTTTTAGATCATTAAACTGCACATAGCATCTAGTAACTGAATTAGAAATTATAGAACAGCGTCTTCAAATTAATAGAATTTTAAAATGGAATGGCCCATATTATCTCTCTTTATACCATTTAACTCCTCTTAATCATTCTGGTTTTGATGACACCCATTTCTATTAATTTAAAATAATGGATGTGGCTTTGTTTCAATAAAACATTTATTAAACATGCAGCCAGCTTGGGGGCTGTAGCATTCAGCCTCCTGCAAGATACATGTAAATAAATAGAGAATTTAAATTCACCTTTCTCATAAACTTTTACTTTAAGTATTACATTATGAAATAAGTAGTGGAAATATACTCAAGAACTTGGGCATCAGGAACCTGAGGTTGAGATTCAGTGTTGCCATTAAATCTAGCATAACTTTAATTATGCTAATTTAGCTTCACTCTTACTGCTGTTTGTCTGAGTTTTCTTACCAGTAAAACAGTAACAAGCAGCATCTGTTTGTTCACATATAGTCTATGGCTGCTTTTGCACTTACAATAGCAAGGTTGAGTAATTGCAGTTTTGACAAAATACTTAAAAAATGTACTTATTATCCGGCCCATTACACAAAAAGTGTTTTAACCTCTGATCTATTAGAATGTCTCTTGAGAATCTAATTTAAAAAGGCTTTTTAAATGGCATAAACTAATTGTAAAGTTCTAAAATGTACTCACCTTTCCTGTTCTACAAATGTAGAATAACAACGTACATTAAAATGTCTACTTGTTTGTGTATAAAATTAAGGGTCTATCTATATCAACTATTCCAGGTACTAGCAAGTTTTATTTGGAAATTGACTTTGAGGACAACAGTGCCTGGTGGGTGGTAAGACCCTGTGGGAAGCTAGAAACAAGCCTTGTCATTGCAGCAACAATGGGAAGAGAGAAAAACCAGGAGAAACAGAAGCAACAGCTTACCACCGCTTGGTGCCTGAGTCCTGGTGCCTGGCAGCGGCATTTCTACTTGTAAATGACAAGAGGATGTATTTCTCTAATTGTAATTATGATACCTTCAGCCCACTATTTGACTTTGGCATTCGTTTTTGGTTTTAAAAGAATTCTTTAAAAAATAATCTGACCTCTGCTTAAAAACAAATAACGAAGAAGACAAAGGAGAGTAAGTCCTCATTAACTGTTTCTATTTTATCTTTCTCAATTTCTAGATATTGGGAGTGAAGCTCTTTTCTTTCTCACATGAATCAGCTAGGAAATTTAATGATGAATTGAAATATCACACACATAAATTGTACTTCCAGATTCTTCTTTTGCTATTCACTAACACTACTAAGACCAACTAATTTGCAAGCCCATTGCAAAATGAAAACATGGGGCCCTTGTTCAAAGTGACTAATTTCAAGACAGTGACAGCAGAGCATTAATTCAAGCACAGGTCTGTGGATGACTATAGAAATTGCTTGCTGTTGAAGCCAGCCCTGATGAGGAGGGTAAGTTTTGTGCTTATTTATTTTTAAAGTTTCCTTTAGTTAGCTCTATATTCAGCTACGTAAAGACAGGGCTGGAGGCAACACTTCATTTACCCATGTAAGAGGCAGAGCTGGGTCACCTCTCCCACATTGTGTTCACCTGATGGCAAGGCCTCTGGGGTTTTAGAGAAGCTGTCTCAGAGCTATCTTGCTGGCTAGGCTTGGTGCCAGCCATGACCTGGGTTTGGTGACAACTAACGATTGTTGAGGCTAAGCTACCTGCTAAGCCAGGCAACAACTCTCTCTTCTCTGTCTTTTCTCAGGCTTTCCTCAATGTAGCTAAGGCTACATCCTTGAGAATTATTCAGAATGTCTTTATAAAGAGCTACTCGCCATTTGTGTACAGGAAGAAACATTTACAGAGTCTTAGGGACAGAAACATTTCTTTATAATAAAAATATTATAAATGCCCCTCCCTAATTAAAGAGTAATTTGAGCAAATAATATAAAGTCATACATTTAGCTTGGGAATGTTTTTTTTTCAAAAATGAACATTAATAGAAAGACATAAAAAAAAACTTTAAAAATCATTGGAAAGATGAAATAGTCACATGCTAATTAATTACATTGTATTTGTTTTGGCTGGATTATTTAAATCTTTCCTTCTTTTTAAAGTTTCTAGAATGTGTATATCTTGGTTTGATACATGTGTTCTGGACTCACAGACTGTATTTTTATCCTAGTTCCATAGATTACTAGCTGTGTGACCTTGGGTAAAACCTAGGTCCTCTATGCCTCAGTATTCCTATCTGTAAAATAAGCTAATAACAGAAATATTTTATAGTATAAATAAATTGAATGCATTTTATTCATTTAAAACAATGCCTGGTACATGGCAAGCCTCAGTTATAGTAATGATAATAAGTATTATTATCAGTATTATATTGTTTTATATTATTATCTTCCCCTCAGTGGATTTAAATCTCAACAAAAAATCCTCTATCCTATAGCTCAGTACCTTGAACATTACAGCCATTCACTAAATACTTACTGAGTGGGTGTTTTTGATTAGATTTTGTTGGATTTGTTTTATTATATATGAAATGCCTCTTGATGTTGAATTAAGACAAATAGCTAACGAAAAACAACTCAATTAACTTGATTGTACACATTCACTAAGAAGTGTCAACACATAGAAAATTTCATTCCTTTGTTTTCATATTTTGCAGTATAGAATCTGGTACAGTTGGGGAAGTTAGGTAACTCATTATCTGCTAATTATTTGGACAGCTTTTTTGCTTAATTCCCTTGAAAATCAATTTAATGATGTGTAGAACCTAGGGCAGCAAACTGACCTAAGACCAAAAGTCTGTAACTTTGTCCAGCAAAAAACCCCACAAAAGTTGGCTTATGTCTGCAATCGGGTCTGACCTTGAAGAGCTGCTGGAAACACCCCACACAGACATCTCTGTCATTTTTATAACTCATAACCAACCCTATTCTATTATCTACAAAATAAACTTCAGTATCTGTAGCTGCCTCATCTCCTGCTCCATATCTGGATAAATATTATAGTTCCAGACAAATGAATAAACAAGGTTTAAGTCATCTATTAAGAAACATTTAGCTTCTATAGTTTTGACATTGATTGTACCCATTTATGACAGACCAGGATAAATATCTGATGTAAATAATTTCCAATGTGAAAAACATACATTTTAAGAAATATAATTTAACTTTTAAGAAAATAACTATTTACAACACAGTAAAAATGAACACAACTTATATAAAAATATTGCTCAAAGAATGTTTTAAAATAGCTGTCTTTAATTTGCACTACTGGAAAGTTTAGGAAGAAGCATAATATAATATGCCTAACATAACAAAAGGACAAATTTGGACTGTGACTTTATTTTATTTTAAGGAAAAAAGATCATTTCCAAGAAATGCTTATCACATAATAGTATAGCCTCCAGGTATGAAATTAGGTACTAAGTAGTTAATGTGCTTTTAAGTAAGCATTATAAATGCAGAATGTATTCACAGTTGGTGTAACAAAAAGGATTATATTGATACTTATTTAAACATGTCTTATGCAACAGCTAGGCAATGCCAAGCTATCTGAATGAAAAAAAAAAGTTTAGAAAGGCATACAGGTATTGAGCATTTGGAAATCTACAAACATTTAATTTAATATTCCATAAGAACCATAGATTATAGTTACTAATGCAGAGATTATCTAATTAAATATATCCCTCCTCATCTGAGTACACTACTATAATAGTTACAGAATTTCTTTTTATGAAAAGACCAAGAAGAACATATATTTTTGCATAATACAAGAAACATTTGCCTCAGCTAGGTTTTATTTTCCACTTCTTAACATAAATACATTGAATGTCATTAAATATGAGGCTGAATTTACAAAAATTAGCTCTCAGTATTTTGGGGGTATTCTTGTACAAACTTTCTCTGAAAAGAAGCATGTAAGAAAAATAAATAAATCTAGGTTTATGGCTTTGTTAGGTTTTCTCCTTCCTTTACATTCACTAAAAAGTGTCAATAAATAGCGGGGAAGTCTTACAATGCTTGAAAATCTATTTGGATTTTTTTTAAAGAAATATGGGATGCAAATATTTTGCAACTTGTACTTTAATTTTAGGAACATATTGTAAACATTATGTCCTGAATGTGACTAAGGAATATTTTGTCTTTAGAGTTGTGGAACTGTAGCCTCTCATTTGTTTTGATCTTTCTTTCCTTGGTGATCGCACCAAAGAAGGTTATGAACAAGTAATACATGGTAATTAATTCAGCCATCATGTAAAAATTAGAAGGATAATATATATTTTCTTCTCAGCAATTATATGATGATTTGCCAAATCTGTATTTTGAACTTTAATATTGCAATAACAATATGAAATTGTTTTCTTTTATCATCATTAGCTTATTTATCAGGCTATCTTTTAGTCACTAAACTGAGTATTTAGCCATTTATTTTAGTAATGGGAAAAATATTGAGATTACTCCTTTGTTCTAAGTTATCCTTGGATCAAAGTCTTTGGTAAAGAATGTCTTGCCTTACTATTCAGGAAGTGTTCTAAAAAGGTGCTTACCCTGTTATAGCAATGGCTATTAGTTATTAAATCTTAAACTCAAGTTAACTTAGTTAATCTGAGGAGATAGTGGTTGCAGGTCCCCTGGAGCAATTAACCAGATATTAATAAATTTTTCTTTGAGGAACTGAAATGGTAGGCTACTTTTGCATATTTGTTTCATCTAATTTCCAAATAATGAATATTATTTCTAATTAATAACTAAATGTTTCCTAAAAAGAGACTTGTTCTATTTTATAGGTATAAATTAGTGGGAAATTAGTTTCCAAATACATTAAAATACACATACCATAATACAAATACAAATATGATGTAATTAGTATAAGCCTAAATTGTCCTAAATAATGGTGGGATTGGTTTCAATCATATCATAACAGAGCATTTACTTTTATTCACTTTTGATTGCTTATTTTAAATTGTTAGACTAGAGAAAAAAATTCATTGTAGAAAATTCTGAATGTAGGGATGATGAACAAAATAAAATTAAAAATAACCCACAATCTGTTTAGCTGGTCCTATAAACATTTTGAGGGATATCCTTCCAGAAACATTGTAGAAAAGCAATTTTGTTACTGTGGTTCTTTGTCAATTTCATAATAGATAATCTCCCAAATAGGAAATACCAATTATTTCTTCACTGCTTATTGGTTGAACTAATTTATTTAATTGAACAGTTTAAAGAATTGATCAAATGCCAAAATATTATTTTTGACAGTGTAAAGCTTCTTAGTTGATTTATTGAACTGAAACTCAATAAATCATTTTAATTATTTTAATTTATAAATGCAGGATCTATAAGACCCTTCAGGAATCTTATCATCTATATCTTTTCCAGAATCTTATGTGGTTATTATTATTGCTATTTTTTTTATTTTTTTATGTTATTGTAATTGTTGACATGCTCTACATCCATTTTGGTCCATCTATTTCAATTTTATTAGGTGACTGTGTGTGCTCTAAGGGAATATTTGCATAACTTATGAAATAATTTATTTTTCATTTTCTTTTACTGGATATTTTCATAATTCATGAAATATTCATAACAGCAATTAAGTCATGCCATTGGAATATGTTAGATCTATGTTTGAGTTTTAATTTTCACATATGTAAATTATCTCTTTTGTACCTATTTAAATGAAGTCCATTTCAGAATTCTTTGGATTTTCTAGTAGTACATTTTTTTTGATAAGTGGCATAAATAATACATATTTATTTACACTGGGAATTTCCTGATTTCCAAACTTGATCAATTTTTCCATATATCTGACCATTTAATGTGTGAATTTCATGGTCTACCTACATTCTTCATAAAAAAATTTTAAGAGAATTGGTAATTCTTACCCTAAGTCCTGAATTTCCAAAGTAATTTTAGCTATAACAATCATCTATAGAAAAAAGCAATTGACTCTGAAATTTATTTGAAAAATACAAAGCATAAAATATTTCAAGTCTAGATTTAGACTGATCTCTTGGGAAGGGTGTTGGGAGGGTGAATAATTCTCACAATTGTATGAAAGATGCATTCAAAGAACAAATAACAACAAAGAAATAATCCAATGTTAATTACAAAAATAATAGTAATATAAATACTCTTAGAATTTCTTCCTTTACCTTAGGGGAAACTTTTCTTAATGCACTTTTTATCCATTTTGCTCTTTGCTCCAATTGGTAGCAAGTAAAAGAAATGGATATGAGCTCTGAGCACACTGAACATTTCAATCTCCAAATTCTTTGATGGCCCCCTGCATTTCCCCACTGATTTAAAGAACCTTTCCCACTTGACCTATGCACCATATTTTGGCCAGTACTTTATAAAAGAAATTGGAATCTTCATGGGTATTTTATGGCTAAAGTAAAAACATTTTAAATCAGAAAGCCCAGAGAAAAGATGCTTCTGGGAAAAGCCTGCCACCACTCGTACATCCCCTTTGAGGGGAATATATTATGTGGCTGTCTGCTCTGATGGCAGCTGATTGGATCACCAGTGGGCATCTGCCCCCAAAGCTGAAATTTGATCAGTGATTTATAAGGTGACATTACTTGAGAGCTCTGCCCAATAGAACGTGGGTAGTAATGAATCCACTGTATTATCTTTTTAGGAGAGTTTGAATACATAACATAAAGAGTTGACAGTTGGTGAAGAAGCATCTAAAAGCCAAAGGACGTGCATAGGAGAGCCAGTGATCAGAAACCACGAGGTGGGAGAAGGCGTGAGGAGGCAGACAACATGAAAAAGTAGAAGCTACAACCAAGCAGGAGCAAGTTAGTAGAGAGGAAAGAGTAGCAGGGGCACCGGAAGAGAAGACAGAGGGCAATGAAGTCACTGCTATAGCAGAACATGGAGAAGGTGAAGGGGTGAAGGGACGGTAAGAGACCCTGGCCACTGGGGCCACCCGGGTGTTGCACAATCTTTCAGTTCTTGAATCCCATTCTAGATGTGTCTGTGTTGTGACTGAAATTATTTCCTATGTCTATTCTTAGTGTGTTCTTATAATAAAACTTCATTAACTAAACTAACCTGAATATAAATCTATTCTTTTAGATATTAAAATAATTTATCTAACCCAGAAGAGAAGTATGAATTAGTATAAAATGTTGCAGAAAGAATATTATTGTTCTTTGTTGACCAGTAATGGTCTTCAGGGATTATTTTTAGTGAATAGATATTTGGTCAGCAATGCTAAACAAATTCTTACCCAGTATTTAAAAGTGAATTATCTTAAGTGGATTAGAATTGCCCTTTTATTATCTAGTAAAACTCACCAGTTGGCTAAATAATTGTTTCTTTGTGTACAAGGGTATAATTCAGTCTAAAAGATATTTGAATAAGCATGACCTCTGAGTTAGTGGGAACTGAATTAATGGATTTTTGTTCTAACAAAAAATACTCAAAATTCCACTTTAAAAGCAAATTACTGCGTGTATAAATATCAATGTAAATTCATATATTTTATATTTTATGGGTCTTTATAGAGTATATCATTAATCTCTAGGAAAACTAACTTAACAAAATGTGAACCCTAGTATTTCTCTGAAATTTACACTATGAAAATCTTTTTTACATTTTTTCACAATTTGTCTCACTTTTTAGAAAATAATCAGCATTTTCACATTACACAACCATCTTCAAATAGTCCAGCTATTTTCTCAGAAAATTCTACCAATTTCATAAGATAGTAAGATATATATAAATAATCAAATAGCAGAACACCTATTTTTCTAATATTAAAACTTTTATAAACCATTAATCAAAGTTCTTCAAGATCTCAAAATTTTTTTCATATTCTGCATCTTAAACTATGATATCTCAATGAAGAGCATGTATGCTCCTATAAATGGAAGCTAACTGGAATGCTTAATCATGTCTGACTATAGTTAAGTAGACAAAGCCACCGTCTCTTAAATTATGCATCTATTTCAGCAGGTAGCAGACATATAATCCCTGTCTAGTGACTGCATGAGGAATTGAAATCCATGATCATAATATTTGTTTTCATATTCTTCAATAGGTAAGCAATGGATAAGTTACACATTGTTAGTAGCTTTCTTTTGAGCAAAATTAGGAATGCAAAAGTTATAGGAAAAATTCTAATCTATATTTGTCTAAACTAGCAAAATGAATGATTTGGCTTAGTATTTTAGACCATCATTGAACGTTAAGGCTCTCCTAAAGATCAGAGGCTGTTTCAAATAGAAGTTCTTGAGTACTTTTTAGTCATTTTTATTCTTAAGGAGTTAACTTTCTATGAACCTGAATTATTATGGACATATAATTAAAAAGATGAAATGCTCCAAATACAGAACATTATTATTGTTTTCTTTAAAATGAATGAGATTCTAATTATACATCCCACAATAGACAAGCAAAATGCTCTCCCTCCCCTGGCCCTGCCCAAATCTTAATGGCAAGGGGTGTCTGATTCAAATTTTTATCCTCAATTTTCTGGATCAATGGTAACATATTGAAATGCTACCTTCCTATCAAAAAAAAATGTTAAAAAAGAAAGAAGAAATTCACTGCTATGAAAGAAGTGGTGGATATTCAGAAACCAGCTCTTCCAAGTAACACAAGAAACAGAATTATGTGACCAACAAGCTATCGGCTCTTACATTTAATGACATTTGGTTGAGTAAGAGAAAATTTCCTTTTCACAGAAACAAAGGGAATATCAAGATTGGAATGTTTCTTCTGAAACTCTCTAAGTTTTTCTGAAAATATCTACAAAGGTCATTGTGATAATGCCAACTTTCAACACTGAAAGATAATTTCATGAATCTGGTCCACACTAATCTGGTATTTTGCATTACTTCGAGAACAGTTTTATATAATAACCACAAGGAAATGCTTTAGTGAATAAATTAATAATTGAGCCTCATTTTAAGGTGAATTCTTAACCTGCACAAAACAGTAATCTCTTAAACTGCAGCATTGTATACTTCGTTTAGGCTAAGAACAGGTTAATTGTTCACTAGAGTAGACCCAGTCTAAACCCTCAGGCTACAATTTGTCCAGTCTATGCAGCCATTTAAATGTGCAAGAGAAAACTGTGCTCTTCTTTATAATCCTCATAAATTTAAAATGTGGATAATCTAAATGGGGATTCCCTTAAATTTTATTCCAATTCTGATATTTTTCTAAAGACTCATTGTCAGGTGCCAGTTCCCTGTCTCTTTTAGCTATTTATTTTCCATTAGAAGTCAGTGGTCCTTATTTATGAATTTCCCTTAGATTTTTGCTGAAAATAATCATTTATATGTATTTTATTTTCCTTTCCTTCATATATATATATATATACTTTCAGCTTAAAAAAAAACTTCCAAAATGACAACAAAAAAAACCAAACAAAACTCCTATTTAATACATTTATATGCTTATGTTTCTATATTTCCTGAGCAGATTTTATCCTAGGCAGATGACAGTGCCAATCACTGAGAAGCAATGACTGACAGAACTCTATAAATCCAGTGATTGTTGCGTGGGCCAGAGGCAGAAGATTCCCTCTTGCAGTTCTATGCTTTTCAGGAGCCAGACAGCTGCTCTGAAGTGAACATTCGTTTTATGTTAACAAGAGCCAGACCCCAGAAATTTCCTCATATCTTTTTAAGTAGCCTGATCAAAGCAATCTAATATGGCTTAAGTGCTACTGGTTGACATTTTGCAATCTTTTATTGCTTTCCATTTTTATCTACATAAAAAAATGGTGATAACTAATATCCAGTTGATCTTTTCATTCTGGTGATAGAATGGTAATACAAAGATCTTATCTTCCACTCCAGACATCCATCATAGTACATTTTCCATTAACAAACTACCTCAGAGCATTTCTTCACTACGTCCAAGTGAAAAGTGAGGTTCAGTTCTCAGCTTTAGATTCCCTTTCTCTCCAATACTTAGAAAACTGAACTTCAAATACAAGGAGTGGGACCTCATCACTATGTCCACATTAACATCATCTGCAATTCTGTCATCTCCACCATCTTAGATCAGTCATCCTCTGGGGGAAGCCAAAAACAGTTGGAAGGTCTGCCTACTAAAATATTTTTTAATCCTAGAGAGGTCTTGTTCTTGTTTGAAAACAAGAAGAAAAAGAACAGGAGGAAGCGATATTGGAAAGGAAGATGTAAAAAGAACAAATCTGGGTAGGAAGAGCAAGCAAGTGGGCGGAAGAGCAGACATATGCATAAGGCATAAAGAAACCAAAACAATGCAAACGAACAACCTTCCTGTGGCCAAGAAGAAAATTCTGTAATTATGCCATTGATTCGAAAAAGACAAAAACAAAAAACAAAGAACCAAAAAAAAAAAGAAAAACGACTGACAAAAACAATAGCACAAAAGTCCTCCTGCATGTACTATATATTTAAAATAATTACTTATATGATGGTTAGGGCTCACTTAGAGTTGATAGGAGAAAGTTTAGTTTTCAAATTTCAATGTATTTAATCCTTCAATGCACTAACCATTTTTAAGGTTACTAGAAGAGGAGGGACAGGAAAAAAATTGGGATATTTAAGCATGCAATATCTCACTAGAAAGGCCAAATTTTCAGAAAAATAAGTAAATTGAAGAAACACATAGCCTAATTTCCTTAGATATAATGTATTATTGGGGATAATTAGGCACCAGAGTTGAAACTGGGATTGTCTTGGTGACTGTCCCAGAGTTACCAAGATATTAGACTCTGTACTTTGGAAGACAAAAGAATACAGAATAGGACCAATGGCCTGTACAGATCCTACTAATAATTCATTTGAAAATTTCACAAGGAGTAGAAAATGTCTTTTCATTCTTTATGGTTTTTAAAAGACTTATTAAGTCAATTAATACTATGTACTATGCAAGAGACTATCCCTCACCTTTTCATGCAAATAATTTGTTTGTCACAAAAGTACTATTCATCCTGACTTGGATTCTCTTGATAACAATTTGATAATGATTGGTTTTATATTAGTATATATTTCTGCAATAATTATTTTTTTGTAAAATAGTCTACAGCTTCTTTTTTTGATTAATTGAAGTATTTCTTTTCCCTCTTTATGTTAA
Organism: Smutsia gigantea; assembly: GCA_032199065.1. Lineage (NCBI taxonomy): Eukaryota > Metazoa > Chordata > Mammalia > Pholidota > Manidae > Smutsia > Smutsia gigantea. The sequence goes on from JAVSCE010002435.1 coordinate 27,648, forward strand.
AAGAATGTGACTTTGCAGAGTTTCCCATCTACTTTTATGGAAGTACTCTTCACTCTCTAGGGAAGAAATTATCTGTCTTAAAAGATGGTGGTCCTTTTAGCAATGCCATATAAAAGTATTCTGTTGTTCTCAATATTGAAGTCATTTGCAAAGTCAAGAGTAATCTGACTGTCTTGTTATTCATATCCTGGACAGAGCAGAATGGAGAGCGGTAGATAATATACTTCTCTGCTCACCCTCTAGTCTATGGATCTGCAAAAACTGATCTAAATTTAATTCCAGGTTATGGACAAAAAACATATTTTAGTAATGACACAAACTAATGGATATCAAAGAGCTGAGATTGGTCTGGGATTGAGTGCAGAGACATTCCAATTCTAATCTGAAAGATCAAAACACACATTGTGGCACTGACATGGCCAATATTTATAGAGTTTCATAGAGATGGTTCTTTTTTATAAGTACCCTCTCCACCCAAGAAAATAAGCTTTTGATTTTTAAATGTAAACAGGCTCTCTCCTTCCGTGTAAAGATTCTTGACAGCTTTTCCTGTTGGGGGTGGGATGGGAAATGGTGGCAACAAAGAGTCTGATAGAAATGGTTCTTGGGATTCAAATGTGCCCTTTTCCCAAAGAAACCTTAACAAAAGGCTGTGCCCTAGTCTGTCCTATTCTACTGCTGCATCTAAACTACTAACACAGAAATGGCTGGAAAAGAGACGTATCTGCCATCTCATAGTCCCACAGGTCTGAACACATGCAGCTGGATCCTTTTTCCTCCTAACCTACTACCTATTCTTCAATAGTCTGATACTACATATATTTTCTTTTCTATGTCAAGAAATCCACTGTAAACTGGCAGGTGGGCGGGGATGAGGCAGACGGAATGACAATACACCAGAGCAATTCTGAGTAAGTATAGAGAAATCTGAGAAGGTTTCCACTCAAACTTTATAACTGAGAGTTTGATATTAATTCTCAGTGTAAGATAATCTTTCATGTTACAGCTTATATATTTCCTGTGGAAATTTTCTTAAAATATACCAATTGAGGTATTTCATATTGATCTGACAATATGGTTGATACCTTAGATGTGTATAGTTTTTAAAGACAGTGGTGGTATACAGCTGTGACTTAATAAACATACATTCATTTTGGTTTCAGACAAACTTAAGGCTCACAGGGGATATATGTAATGAATCAGCCTTTCATTAAACTACAAGTTATCCTGAGAGACGGATATTTTGATTTATTTTTTTATTGGGTAGAAAATGCACTCCAGGTGGAAATCTCTGCGTTTTTAATCACTGTGGGTTTGATTTGCATTATTTGATATGCAAATTTCTCCCTTTCCTCCTCAAAGTTGAGTAGTAACATAGATTCTTGATGGAACGGGGGGATCTTACTAAATCTGTCCACTATTCCCCAAATAAAACAAAGGCAAAATGAAATGAAAATGTTACCTGGTCACTGAATGTTCTTTCCAGTGACTGCTATCAAGTTAAGGCATTTGAAGTCCTGTCCAAGGTATGCACTGAAAGCTCGCAATCATTTATTTAATTCAAGTAATTCAAACATAACACATACTCCTTAAAAAGGGAAAAAGTCCACTTAACCAGCAAAAACCTTTGTCCTCAAAGATATATTTTATGGAATATCCAGAGGGAAAAAAGACTATACTTAATATCAGAGTTTCATAATATAATAATGAGGAAAAGTGTGTCTAATAAGACTATAGTAATTAGACTATAAACATATATATTTTAAAAACATTAAAAGAGCTAGAGAACACAGAATCACATTTAATTTGGTTAATTTCCATCAAATGTCATAGTTATACTTGGTAAATTTGAAAATCTATGCTTTATCGTATGCTTAATGTAAATAGAGTATATAAAGCAGATGTTTAGAAAGGAATATTTTCCTCATGTGGATTTTCTAAGCTTCAAGAAGAATCAAGGCCATTTCTCGCTGCATTGAGGCACAAATTTGTCTTTGGGGGAGTATTTTGTGAGCTGCTGGTTTGCCTGCATCTATGCCCCACAGCTCAAAACAAACTGAACCACAGTATCAGTTAGACTTGTAAAACCTATGCTCCTTTTCAGAAAGTGTGGAAGAGATGGTGAGTGAGAGGAAATAATATATTCTTGAAAAATTCCACTTGTGTGAAAGCTTTGAGAGATTATTTCCGGAACTATTCTGTTTGAGATGATTTTTAATGCCTTGTATAATATTTTGTCAATTTAATTTTTCATAGGTCATGATTCAGTTACCTTTTTATGGCTATGGTCAGAAAGCCTCACTTTTAGGCTACTTCAAAATGAGTATTAAAAGTATTTGTTAACTGAAGACAAATTTGAGTTATAAAAAACATGATGCTTGAAATATTATATATTTATTTAGATAAAGCTTCTTGCTTTTTAAGCTTAAGACCACCATTTTGTTCCTCAGAGGATGGCTTATTGTCATTTGGAAACACAGCTAATAGTTTTGGAAGTAGACTCCATCAACTCACATCCAGCATTTTCCAAAGAATATAGAATTTTTTTTTGACTACAACAATAAGAGATTAGAAGCTTGTTAGAGCCATGTTATTTGAGTAGCTAACAACTTTGTTATCATTAGAAGAGGTTCCTTAATGTTGTCAGCAAAACCTGGAAAAGAAAAACCTAAATATTTATGTAAACAAATAAAATAAATTCACTCTTAAGATAATGCTACAACTCAAAATAAAATCACAGTCCTTATATCCTTTCACATTTTCTAGTCTACAATCAAATAAAACTCAGTCCATGCATCTTTTCTGATTCATCATTTAGCATGCATATCACAGATTTGAAGGATTTTGGTTATTTTTGCAGATATATGATTAGGATGTAAAAATTCATGTAAACACTCTTAATGAACAAAAACAAAACTCTTTCAACAATTTTCTTGGAAAAATGCATTTTCCTATGTAAAATTTTGGTTAACATAGAAGGGTAGTCACTCTCAAAATGAAATGAATTCAGTGTTTTTTTCTATATTTGATTTGAGGTAAAAAACAGAAAGTGAAAGAAATAAGACCGCAGTATTTTCCCCGAATTTGGTCATGAAGAGAGCTACTGGAGTCCAATATCAGGCAAAATACAAATGCTACTTGTACTTATATAAAAGTCTCTAGAGACATTTACACCTTCTGTTTCAAAATATTTAGCACTTCTTTTCCCAACTATAGGTAGGAAATGCATCAGGAAAGTCTTTGGCTGAACAGATTTTAAAATGAATTTTTACAACCCAGATGATGGACTGGGTATACTTCAAAAGTGAATTCATGAGTTTTTATAAACGCCTTTCTCTTGCTATTTTTTTCTTCACTAGCTTACATCATAATGGAGGAATAACATTTTAAAAATTTTGAATAGGCACTTACTGGAATTACAGTTAATCCTGATACAATCTAGATGGGGAAGAATAGATGAAAAATGAAAATTTATCCTTCAAGGTAATAGCTGCAGACATCCAATAAAATCACAGTCCACCCTTCCGGGGACAGACACATGCAAGTATGGCCACTCCATATCATTTATTCTTTACATACTTCTAGAACCCAGATTCATTGTTATAAAACTTCACCATTGGAAACAACAATAGAAGGTTTTAAAAAAAATGGCCAATTCAAACAAAGCTACATGGTGACAAATCTAAGTGAAATGAAGAACTGTTAACTGTCAAAGGTGCTTGGCTTAGACTGGCTGCGACTCTCTCCCCATCTGTGAAAGAACATATCATTGTTTTCTGCATAATTAAAAAGTGCTCCGTCACAATGGGGTACAGCGCAAGCTCAGCTATGCTCAGACATCTTGGACCTTCAAAATCTAATATCCCACAAAGGCCAACAGAATCCTTTAGAATTGTGGTAGTCAAAAGGGAAGCAGATTGAAATTATTCTCATCTTATCCTAGTGTTTTTCTTTTTTTTTTATTTGCTTGAGAACAAAAAGGTAACAGATGTTGGCTGGATTCCATACCTTGTATTAATTGGAGGAGGAAAGAAACAGCTCTACGTTTCCTTTAGAAACTAGTGGCTAAGGAGTCGTGTCCTTCAGAGCACACAAGCAAGCCTGTGCCTCTCTGAGGAGCTGACAATCTCTGTGTAGTAAGTATCATGGTTAACACCACTATCGGTTTTCCTTTCCTTGTACTTGCTTCTGACACAAAAGCAGATACTCATAACAGAATGTCTGATCTGGATAACACAGACTGTAACTATAAGGTTTATCTTTAAAGGACTATGTGGGATGTTTTGTGCTTATTTTATGTATAGATATATATTTGTTGGTTTTGGTTGCAGTATTGCCTTTGGGGAACATGAAAAATACAAACCTAGATTCTGTTTCCATATAGCTGAGTTTGTCATGTGTCGTCAACCGCATCAGAAAAGTGGTTGCAAACAGCCAAGGACCAGCACCTACACAACTCTTTCCACAGAATGCTTTGCTGTTGGGCAATTCCCATGAGTTTTACGCTTTGGCTAGCGGCCCCTTTACTGAAATTCGGCAATTTTATTCTGATTGGCTTGCAGTAAGCTGTCATTGCCACTAGAGGGAGTGCTAACAGAGCAGTAAAGGAGAGTGCGATGTATTCTTCAGTGATCTTAAAAAAACCCTCTAATTATTCAACTTCATTTAATTAATGTTAATTGAATGTGATTGTATGCAACGAGCCATCAGTGAAATAATTTTATATTTTATGAACTAACATTCTTCCCAGGATAATTTGAAAGTGTAGGTGAGGTTTTCACAAATGCCTTAGCTAATCACGTCACTACTTTTTGTAAACCTATGTAGAGTCAAATTTTATTCTTCTCCCTCTGTTCGTTAATTTGTGTGTGTGTTTAGCATTTCCAGGAGATACAGTAAAACCTCATTAATTTGTACTCCTCTTAGATTTAATGATAATATTGAACCTTATTGGGCAGACTATTTATATTTCTTCATGTGCTATGAACAGAGATTGCCTGATAAAAATTAAACACACAAATAAACAAATTGTGAAAGGCCAAGTTCGTGAAGAAAACTGATTTCAAGTACTTTTCAATACTTTGATGGTACAACTTGCATGAAACAATGTGCTAATTAAGGATAATTTTTATCCACCCATTAAAATCAGCCTAGTAAGACCTTTCCTCAACAGTATTCTCCAGCTATTAATTTGTGTGTTTGAATCTAATTGAAAACAAAACTTCTCAATTTTTTTTAGTCTACAATTCAGATTTTTTCTTATTTCAGCCTGGCTGTCCCCTATATTTCATCCAGCTTGTTGAGGTTTTACTGTAGTGACTCTTTCCTAATGCTACACATAAGCAGGAAAACATTAGTTTTCTGTAGAAGAGTCTGTGTTTTTAGTGTTCTCATGGCTGTTTGCTGAGGGCCGCAGACTTTGGGCATTGAAGGGTTGTGGATTGCTGTTTGAGAGCAAAATATCACCACACAGTACTACCAAACAGAAAAGATGGAGTACCACAAAGGTGATGATTCAAAGGAGAAGCCCAAGGAGTAGAATACAAGCAACTGTTTATCTAGATCACAATGTAGAAATTTGGTATTTGTGCATATGTTAGCTAAGTAAAAGTTGATGGATTTTTATTTATCTGAAAGGATAGCATGTATAACCAATCAGAAAGCCAGTAAACATAACAACAGAAAATTGTTTGAGGCATCTTCAGGCCTAATAGTTTATATTTAAAATTAACCTCATGGATACATATGGCTTCCCTTTTAAGAACCCTCAGTGGTTGAAACTGCAAAACAGTAAATTATGTCAAACAAAATGAAAACATAAAAAGATGCCCCAAAAACCTAAATTAATTTAAATGATGGAAATGAGACCATTAAGTGTTTTAACTTTTCATGGCAAACAGGCTACTCAATATATGTTTGCAGGCAAAACTAAACAAAAAGTGAAAGTGTTAGTTCAATGGGGGAAGGTGAGCTGTTACCTAGATTGACCGTCAGTTTCACACGCCCTGCATCCAGCTCCAGGCGGAGGGTGTCCGCTGAGTCTCTGGAGGTGGTTGCCATGAGAATGCCATATGCACGCTGGGATCGGAACCGTAAGGACACATCCTCAGCCTCTGTGTGCATCACCACTGGGAGCTGGATTTTCATAAACATACTCCCATCATAGCTCAGAACCGTTGCCTCTATAGATGGGAAATGAAAATAAAAGTTCCCAGTCAGTTTAGTATATTTATACTTTGAAAAGGAAAGCTATAACCTTATTTTTTAATTGATATTCATTCTTACATTAGTTTCAAGTATACAATACAGTGGTTCAACAGTTACCCTTACTATTAAATCTTCACCCCCACTAGTACAACTACTATTTGTCAACATAGGAAATGTTACAGAATCATTGGCTATATTAACATGTGACCTATTAAAGGGCAAATAAAACACACAACTGCAAACTCAGCTCATCTTCTTCAAAATGAACTTTTTCTTTCTTAGTCTGGGAAGAGAAATCACAGTGAAGAGAACTTCCTCTGTGAAATGCGGCACAGAAGCAGCGGTGGCTGCATTCCTCTTTGTTCCCATGGCACTTTCTACGTACAGCATGAATGATGTTGGATTATCAGTGCTTATGTATGTGTCTCCCTTCTGAAAAACAGAGATCACATTCTTTTGTGTAGCTGCACTGTAAGCCTGGTTTGAAGCACTAGGGACTATTCAATGCCTGTTTATGCAGGGACAGGCCATTGGCCAGCTCTGTGAAATCAGCATTGGCTCTGAATTTTTCATCAGCAAAGCGAGCGAGTGCTACAAGAGGATCCCTAAAGCCTTCGCCTGCCCTAGAAGTTCATGATTCTAAGAGAAGTTATTTTCATCATCTCTTTTTTCATAATTTCTGCCCTAATAGGATTTAAAAAAAAGAAAAATAGAAAATATATACTGAAATATAGGAATCAGGTCAACACTTTACCAAAGGTAATGGTCAAAAAGATAAGAAAAGTTGATATTATCAAACAATAGGTGATGATTCTTCTGAGTCACTGTGCTTAAACACAGTAATTTTTCACAAAGACACAAACTGTAACTTCATTTTAGGGTTTATTTACAGGTAAGGGGTAACTAGAATATCCATAAGCACCACAGTGGTGTTCTGAAAATATTAATTTATCATCAAAAAGTCAGCACCTAGGTACTTTAATAACATTGAATAAGGATGAGAGTTGGACTGAAGAGCTCTGTGTGCGTGTGTACGGCTAAACTAAAGTGGGTTGCTTTAATAGAGAAGTTGCTTAGTACTGTATTAAGGACATAAAGAAGCAAATAACTAAGACTGTTGATCACAAATTGACTGCTTTAAGAAGTAGTCAGCCACCCCTTAATGTCAAACACCATATGGTGTGGAGCATTGCAAAACAAGTATGAGTCACTTTGCTTTCTCACTGGTTCTGATAGTTCAGAATACTCCTTAATAAAAGAAAAATTACCTGGAATTAAAATTAACTAGGAAACTTTCATTATCTTGCCTATTTACATGGCACAGAGATCAACCTTACTCGTCTAAGTATGCTTATTGAAAGGACTATATTCTGGAGTTGTGGTTTTGCAAGTTCATCTTTCAAAAAGTCAGGAGAGACAAGTATTGCTTCCAACAGACTTTAATCATTAGTTCCTGTCATCATGGGACTGAATGCATATTCAGAACTGACCAGCACTGAGGGTCCCAGGCCTCCCTCCTCAGTGTTCTTCTCTTTTCCATCTACCTCTTGATTTTGGTTAACTCATATGCTCACTTCCCTTAATATTTATTAACAGCCCTGACTTCTCTCCTGAGCTCCATCATCCATCCATCATCCATTATCTATTTAACATTACCAATTTGAATATTATAGGCACCCCCAAAATGAGCCAACTCAACATGTTCCCCAAAGTTCTCCATCTTGGTGAATGGTATGACCTCACTGCTCAGACTTTAACCCTTCTGATTTCTCTCTTAACCTCTGCGCCATGTCCAATATATTTTCAAGTCCACAAGTCCTGTAGGCTCTAACACCAATTCACTTCCTGAATTGATTATTCCTTACCCTTAACCACAGTACCTCAGACTCTGCTCCCATCTCTCACCTAGACCACAGCAATAGCGCCCTCAAAGGTCTAGAGGGTATTATGCTCAGTGAAATAAGCCAGGCGGAGAAAGACAAGTACCAAATGATTTAACTCATTGATGGAGTATAATAAAAACAAAGCAAAAACTGAAGGAACAAAACAGCAGCAGACTCACAGAACCCAAGAACGGACTAACAGTTGCCAAAGGGAAAGGGACTGGGGAGGATGGGTGGGAAGGGAGGGATAAGGGGAAAAAGGGGCATTATGATTAGCACACATAATGTGGGCAGAGGGACATGGAGAAGGCAGTATAGCACAGAGAAGACATGTAGTGATTCTATAGCACCTTACTACGTTGATGGACAGTGAGTGTAATGGGGTATGTGGGGGGGGGGCTTGATAATGGGGGTACTCTAGTAACCACAATGTTGTTCATGTGATTGTATATTAATGATACCAAATAAAAAATATATCTATATATAAAAAAGGTCTCCCTACTTCTACTCTTTATTCTTACATACAGCAGCCAAGCTAAACTTTTAAAGAAGTAAATTAGATTACATAATTTCATTGCTTAAACTACGTTCTCTCCTTCCCCCCACTGCAGTTAGAATAACATCTGTAAACGTTTTCTACCTACAGGGTTCTTTGTGACCTGGCCACAGCACATCTTATTGGCCTCAACTTTTTAGCATCTCCCCTCCTTGTTTAGTAAACTCTAGCCACACTGACTCCATCTCTTATCCAAGTATTTGCACTTGTGGATCCCTCTCTATTAAAAGGTTTCACCCCAAATCTTTATATGGCTGTTTCCTCTGACACTGAGCTCTCTGGTCAAATGGGACTTGGAGAGACCTAGTACAAGCACCCCTCTGATTCCCACTCCAGTCATTCTATATCTACTTACTCATTTCATTTTTTAAAATTAGCATTTCTTTTTGTTTGTTATATTATCTGTCTTTACTATTTAGTATATAAGTGTCATGATGGCAGACATTGGGGCCAGCTATTCATTGTTCTATCAGCAGCTGAGTGCCCAAAAAGTGCCTGCCAGCCAGAAGAGACTCAATAAATACTCACTAAATTAATGATTGCACATAGTCCTAGAGATAAATGAAAGCTTCTTTCATTTTGGATATCAAGATTACATAATTACTAAATAAGTTATTCTGCTTATTGTAAGTGGAACCTAATTTTGGTAATGTATGTGAAGAAAATATTTGCTAAAGTCTACTTTAAAGTCCATAACTGTGCCATAAAAGACTATGAAAAGGGTCCATTTGTCAAAATGGGGGTCCTGTGGCTAAGCAATGACCTTAGCACTGAGAAAATAAAATCAATCCTTTTAAAATACAGTAGTTCTACATCATACTACTTATTTTTCCAATTAGATAAGAAGCTTCCCAGAAGGAAATCTACTAGTAGTTTGCTTGAAAAATAAATAAAACATGATTTTAAAGTTGTGGTGAATTCTAGCAAAAAGCATTTCCTGTATAAGAAATTTGATCTTTATTATTTCTTTTCCCCAAATCTATAGCCAATCATTATCCATATCTCTATAGCAACAAACAACAGAATAAAACTTTAAAGGCTATTGTCAGTTGTTACTTTGGTATCACACAGATGACTCAAATGTTCCTAGTTTTCCTCTTCTATTTACTAAGTCTGTAAATCCAGTTTCTATTATTTAATAATATTTTAAAATGATCTCACATTCTCCTATAAATGCAGCATAATTTTACTGTAAACTAAGTGGGAGGAACATCCTCTTAGAAATATAGAGGGCTGACAATGGATCATAAATATAGTATGAAATAGAATCCAAAGTTGGAAAATAATCACCATTATTGGCCTTTAACATTTTCCAAAAAGCTGCAGGAATGAAATAACACAGTAAAGTCATAAAACTTGAGTGCCTCTGAGTGTAATTTTACACAAATTCTCAATGTGAAAATAACTTGTTGATAAGTGATAAATGAACACCTAAATAAGTCCTCATAATTAGAGCTAATGCCTAATTAGATAAGAAATGGAAAATGCACGAGGCTGTAGTCTTCAGTTGCCAAATAAATGGTAAACAACACTCTGACATTTGAAGGTTATGTTATTTGGCAGCATCCTTTAACATTAATAAAATTATTTTATTGCTTAGAACACAAAGGAGTTCTTTAAAAGGCTAATTCCAAAACAATACTTCCCAGTAGGGGAGAAAATGTTTCAACTTCGTCTTCTATATCTCCTTCCCCCTTGTCATTAAGTTTGATAAATTTGCTTTTCTATATTACTCCTTCTTACAGTCTAAAGCATACACCTGTGCTCAGTTTTGCCGAAAGGCAGTCACATACTGTGATCACGGATGAAAATCAGACAGGAAGCCAAATTATATTGCTCTGACATCTGTCCCTCCATCTGTTTGAGTTTCACCAAACAAGTATAAAATAGACTTCTGATTATACTATATACATATAACCAACAATAATTTATATAACCAAGTCTCCACAAATTCTCAGTTTTATTAAAAATAAAGTGAGAGGTAAGGTAGTGAATTTAACTTATATTCAATTGAACATTATTTCTACATCATTCTTCCTTATAGGATTAATAGTTATAAAACATAATACTATTTTCTATTTGCCTAAGTCAGCAAATACTCTGTTCTCTCTTATAAACTCCTTTACTTAATGCAGAATGAAGATTTCCTGTGGTAATGTGATTGCAATATTATTCCCCATGCTGCACTGTCCAAAGACTTGAATATGCTTTTTAATTACTTAGAATAATTATCTTTATAAATTATCAATTATTGCTCAATAATAGTAAAATAGAAACTTTATTAGTACCATTAAAAAAAAATCTCAAGGGCTGTCAATCAACTTTTATATGATCAACAGCCTTTTGTGATCGAGATGGTAGCTGGAGAAGAACCACAGCTGAAGCTCTTTCTTTTGAATTGGAAACCCTGAGGGTTGGGCGTGATCTTGTGTTGACTGAACTAGGGTACAGCTGGGAACTGGACAAAAGCCAAATTTTCTGGTATTGAGCATGACAAGCATCCCACATCACTTGTTCTCAGGAGAGACCATAGTTTGAGCAAGAAAATTAATTCCAAAAAGCAAAAAGACTTCTAACAATATGTTGGGTAATAAAGAAACAAAAAACACAAAAAATGACCATTTTCTCCTCAACACACAATCAACCTGGAGACAAAGAAATCTGCAGAAATTTCCAGGCACCTGTCAGATTATGCTGAATCCCAGTGATGAACTTTGCCCTTAAATTCTCATTTGCAAATCTACATATGTTTGCCACTCCTCCTTCTAATTCTGCATACATCAATATTCCCTTCCCCCCATTCTGCCTCAGGATGCTTTACAGTTTCTATTTTTATTTCTTCCATATGTAGTAGCGGAATATTGCCACAGGGTGGTACCCCATGCATATTTAACGGAAGGCTTTTGTAATTCCTGTGGCAGGTCAGTGATACCTTTGTCTAGCTTCACTTAAGTAGGAGGCATCAGAGTGACTGGCAAGTCTCTGAGTGATTAAAATAAAAACAAAATCTTAAAACATACAGGTCTGCTAATCTCAGACATGATGCCTAACCATGATATATCTTGAGAGCTTCGTCACTTCTTTTTGTTGTTGCTGTTGATCCCTTTCGGCATTTTCTAGATATCAAACTACACAAACAAACTGAAATTAGAAGGGAAAGTGAGAAGAGGAAACTTAGAGAATATATACCTTGCAAACAAAACTACAAGACAGCGAACGTCTAAGGACAGTTCATAGGAATTGCAGTCAGGTATAGGAGAATGAATGAATCCATGTGATTAAAATACTTACCCATCAATTGACTTATCTAATTGTATCACAGAATAGTGATAGCATTTTGGTAGGTAATTTAAGATCATTATTAGATTATTAAGTTATTATTGTTAACTTTTTTATTAATGTAATGCTAGAACTGATAAGTTGATGAACCCTAATATCAAGTAAGATAAAGAACCGAAGTCACATTTCAACTTTGCATTCTAGAAAAATCACCACTTTTTCTCTAGGAAGTTTTAGGTTAAATGGATTAAACAATTCCAAGAATGAAGAAGCAAAGCGAGAGAGAAAAAAAAAGATTAAATGTGCATGGCTAAAAAAATAGATACCAGGTGATTTCAGGCTAAATGTCCAATAGAGCTGTGTTTTTTGGAGCATGAGAGGACAATAGAAAAACTCATCAATATTTTTTCATATTAATTCTTTGTTCCATTGTTGAAAATGAGTGGCAATGGGTGTCATGACTAAAGCATTTATCTGAAACTCTTAGGTTGCTGGAAGCATATGCTTAAAATTATTTGTTCTGCTATTTCTTCATTTAGTCTGGTCTGCAGATGAACAGTGGTAGCTATTGCCCTTCACTGTTCTTTTAATCTTCATTCTTCTATTTGGAGAAGGCAAGAAAAAAAAATGTAGCTTTGCCTCCTACTAGAAAAGGAAAGGGAGTTTCAACAGACACACTAAGCCCTAATATCAAACAGATAAATGCATCTTCTGTGATCAGTCAGGTCCTAGGCAAAAGTGCCTTTGAAATTAGGGTACACTTCCGACAATTTTGGTTTAATTTAGATGATTTAAAGTCAGCTTACTTTTCAGATTTCAAAGTTGGGTTAAGTTGACTGAAGTGAGCAGGCTAACTTAAATCTTACACAATAGTGTCAGGGAAGTTGCAACTTAAAGCTTAGCTTGCTTCAAATGTTATTTTTTGGCATAAATATTGGCACTGGATATCATTAATATGTCTAATTCATGCCTTCTTTACTTCCTAGTGTCCGGAAATTAAAATCTGGGCAAAAGAAACAGCAGTTATTGTCTATTACATATCTCTGGCCCACATCCTAGAGGACATAAAAGGCCCAAATATCTGTTCCTGCCGCATACTTAACAATCTGTGTCTTCTCAGAATCAGGCCCTTTGAAAACCATTTCGGACTCATCTAACATATCAGGTGTGGCTGCTCGGCTTCCAGAGAGATAGATTACTTAGCAGAGCATACATTATGTCGAAATGTCAGTTTAAGGTTTGAGGTCAACATTGAACACACTTTTCATTTCAAGGGAATCAGACGCTTGGTTTTTGGAATCCTACCTCGCTCGCAGGACCTGCCAAGGTAGCCTGTTCCGGAACAATCACAGACGTATCTGTTCCACCCATCCCTGCACATGCCATTGTTTTTGCAAGGGTTGCTAAGGCACGGTTTTGCTGTTTCCCTTGAGCAGGAGGGCTTCACTCCAGCAGTACTTTGAACTTCAGCCATTTGCCGGATGTCTTTGCTTTGGCCGTCGATGAACAAGTCTCTTATGCAGCCCACATAGCCATAGTTGAGCAGAGCAGTCCACACTTCGGTGGGGAAGACGAGGCCGGCCTTATTTTCTGGCAAGCCCCCCAGGTACAACTCATCATCCAGGTCCAGAATCTCACTCTCGCCAGGAGCGGTATAGGGAGTGCGCAGCGTGTTGACAGAAATGGTACCTGTTGCAAAGACGAGAGAACCACAGGTGTTGACGGAGTCCATCCTAAACATCCCCTTTTCTCTTTCATATGCCTAAGGGTGAACTCCTTGACGGCGCACAGCTTTTCTTTTTATTTCTATTCGTTTTGTCTTTGCTTTTCAGTGGAATTAACAGAAATCTGAGGGACTAAGTAACTTTAGAAATAAGGCAGACTGTAACGAAAGTGGTTCTATTTGACTTTGACAAGGAAAACCAGTGTACAGCCAAGAGTGTTTGTCATTTTCTAACAGTTTAGCCAAGAAAGAAAGAAAGAAAGAATAAAAGGAAGGAAGGAAAGAAAAATGGCATTCTCTATCACTCTCTAAGAGTTCATTTAAGAAAGATAAAAGAGAATAAGAAAGAGAAATTGACGTTCTGTATCCCTGTGGAATAAATTCAGACTCACTTTCGTTAGTGTTCATTTTCCAAGCTGGTAGACACCTGAAAACTGAGGAAAATTTGTTGCCCCCATTTTAACTGACTTGATTGTTTTAGTTGAAAACAATAGTTTGTCAGATTATCTATGTTAAAACCTGACTTTATCATTCTTAACTATTAATCTTTTATTAACCTCTACGGTCTCAGTTTACTCATCCATATTATGGCCATCATGATAACGTGACCTATCTCACATGGTTGCTCCGACTGTTAAATAAAATAATGCTGGTAAAGTACCTGGTTTATAGTAAGCATTGCATAAATATTGTCTATCACAATTCATCACAAGAACCAAGTCAAACTTGCTATTTACTTTTATTTTAACCAAACTAGCTACTATTCTGAATTGAAAAGTTTTTCCCTCCTTACTCCAAATCTAAAAGGAAAATAACTCTTTTAGTTTAGAAACAGGAACTCTGGCCCTAAGCATAGGATGAACAGGTAGACATTCACATGGAACTGATTGAGGATCACAGAAAAAAATATTTGTAGAATCTAGTAAAAGAAGAACAAATGAAAGGAAACAGTTTTTGATCAAAACTTCAATCTTGTATCACCAGACTACTCAAAATTCTACCAATACTCTCTCTGCAGAAAGATCTTTATAAAAATGTAAATATGATACCTGAAAAGGACACCACCAGACCAATTACCAGATTATCACAGATTTATTTTTCAGGACTACACTATAATGCAGAATAGGAAGAGTTTAAAGACAGAGGGTGGATTAAAAAACGTTGGATGCCATCCAGCTTCTGACATAAAGCCTCAGGGGTTTAGGGGGCAGACACACAGAGAGCCCAGATGACAGAAGGTGGGGAACAGAAGTAGGACAGAGGGAAAGTGCGGCGGGGATGGGAGCGAGGCAGGAAGGTGCGGTTCAGTTGTCTCATAGAATGCCCAAAGCCCGCCCCAAGTGAGAATGGGGCCAGGAATGAATGTGAAACGTGCACCCAACTAAGGATAGAGGGCTGCTGGCCCTGTGCCGGGAGCATTTCACACCCCGCTGGGAGGGGATCTGTCTTTGGGAGGGAGAAGGGCACGGAAGCCACCGACAGAAACGGCACTGCGGCCAAGTCAGTAAGAGGACATTTGTCTCTCTAGACTTCCACAGAAAGAAATGGAAAAAGCTCCCAGGGGAGAAACACCCAAAGGCGTTGTTGCTATTTTGGACTTCCAAAAAGGGAAGTGTACTAAGGATTTCAGAGAGAGGCAGCAAAAAGGGAAAAGGATAAAGAACTCATTTTTACTGTTCACATTTGTGCAAATGTCGAGAAGAAAACTCATTTAAGAACATAGAGGTACCATAAATCCTACTTAGAAAAATATTTTTAAAATATCATTTTGGGGAAATGAAGTATATAATTTTGAGAGAGAATGGTGACACTTGAACAGAATTCATTACATGCATTTTTAACTGTCCAAAATGCCAAAGAAGTGAATTAATAGATGATCCCTATTCTCTGCAGCAGCTAATGTACATGGGAAAATGATGAGAAAGAGTATTAATGACCAAAGGAAAGGTGGACATTAAGTACATACACATATATATACGGAAAGTGGAGTTATACGGAATGACCACAGTGACTTACATTTTTAAGACAAAGGGGAGTGGGATTTTATGCCCTGTTTTCTAATTAGTTCAAGAAGGTTTTCTAGAAATGAATATATAATATTGAGAGGATTATTAGGAGACACAGAGCAAGTGAACAATGACAGTTTTACAAGAGTGGTGTATGTTTCTCCATGTCTTTTTATTCATGAAACAAGCTTAATTTATCTCAGGGGGAAAAAACTGTTGTGTCCTTATTTATGGTATTGTAAGTCTGCCACTAAGAGGATGCTTGGAGGATTCCTGAGGGACTCTAGTAGCTCGCATAACACCCGTGCTCTCTGGCTCCTCCATGTGGTTTGCAGAGCTCAGTATATTATGTAGTTTCCATATTCAGTGTGCTACTCACAGGGGGAAAACTGCTGCCAGGTATTTCAGACAATCATCCACAAGTGGTTTGTCTGACTGTGAGAATGGAAAAACTGGGTCTTTTAATTTTTATTTATGGTGTGTCAGTGTCTTCTTTGAACAAAATATTATAAGAAAGTTTCACATATGTTTTTATGAATGTACTTGCTGTGGCCAGAGTAAGATATAAACTCTAACTTTGTGACTGGACTAGAGTTTTCTGATGACAACACCTAAAGTTAATCCACAGTTTTCATATAGCCCAGCACACATATTTATACGCAAACACATGTGCACACATACACACTGAAACAAAAGTTAAACAGAAAATATTTAACTTCTACCTCTGAAGTACTCTGCCTTTTTTTTCTCATTATATGATTTATTAATACAGATGCTAGACATGACCTACCAAATTGATTTCAGGAGCAATTAACAGGTTGTAACCCATAGTACATAAAAAGTGATTGAGTAGTTACTATCATAAAGGACAAGGATGTTTCTCCCATAACTCCTTACTGTCCTTTTGAGAGATAATTTTAGAGTTCTCATGGGAGGAAGAAGCAATGAAAGTTAGGAGAGAAAGCAAAAGCTACATAATCCTAACTTCAACTCAAATATAATCCAAGAACTAGAACTTTACTTTAGCCTGGAATCAAGGTAAGGAGTCACTCCAAGCATATACATGTATCAAATATCATTCATTGAAATATTCTGCAAACAAGCATAACAGAATGAAACAACCATGACTGAAAATCAACTACTATTTTCTCTACATGTTTTGCCAATCCAAATGCACTTGTATTTTATTTTTAATTTTTTGATACTTTTTATTGAAATATAGTTGATATACAACATAGTGATTTCACAGTTATATACATTATTAAATGCTCACTCAACTAGTGTAGTTACTATCTGGTCAACACTAGAAACATGTTACAGAATTATTGATTATATTTTTTATGCTGTACTTTCATTCCTGTGACTATATTATGACTGAGATTTTGTGGATTTTTTATCCCCTTCACCTATTTCACCAACCCACATCAATCCATACCCTATGGTAACCACCAGTCACTTCTCAGGGTCTATGAGTCTACTGCTGTTTTGTTCATTTTGTTTTGTTTTGTATTTAGATTCCACATAAGAATGAAATCATACGGCATTTGTTTTTCTCTGCCTGGTGTATTTCACTTAACATAATACCCTCTAGGTCCATCCATGTTGTGGCAATGGCAGGATTTCTTTCTTTTTTATTATGGCTGAATAATATTCTATTGTATATATGTACCACATCTTCTTTGTCCATTCATCTATAGATGGAGACTATTGTGGTTGCTTCCATTATCTTGGCTACTGTAAATAATCATATGCACTGATATTTTGGAAAATCTTTGTACAAGGATGGACAAAGGGAAAATATACAACTTAATTTAATTGGGAAAGGAAACAATTATTTTTATATTCTGAAGATACACAGAGTAAAATTGTTTTTGAAATAATAATCACATTTTATTACCAAGTCAAACCCAAATAGATAGTCATATTTTAGCCTACACATGTGCAAATGTCCTGAAATACACACATTTCTGATAAGGGATTTGAATCCCCAATTCTTTAATGTCTGTCTTATTAATATGAATCAAAGGATTTTTTTCACATCACAGAATCACTTAATTCATTTAAACCAATTTAACATACATATAGGCACTGTGAAATTTTAGTATTAACGTTCCCAAGTGCCTATTTCATTATAATATAAAGGCAGTGGTTATGAAGGAAACATTTAAACTTTGTTCATGTATAATTAAAGACAATTGAGTAATTGCCACAGCTACATATATATCCACAGAAATAATAACTTTCCAAAGACCAAGATATATCTGCATGTAAATAAATTTTTAGGAGAAAACAATAATCTGGATATATAATTGGTTTTCCTCTATCTTTTTCCAGGAACTAATAGCAATACGTTCTTTTTGGAATAGTTTGAGTATTTCATACATTCTACTTTCTTCCACTCTACTTACATTTGAATTTTCTGGTAAATTAAACAAATATTTTATGTAAACATTGCTATATTTAGCTGTTAAAAATCTTTAGATCTTAGTCATATTTGGGGAGTTATTTGGATCAGTGCTTCATGCTTCAATATTTAAGAATCAAAAGTACCCTGTCATATTATTTTACTTTTAAAGAAATACATTTTAGCTAAAAAACTATGCTTGTATACATATGACTTTTATAATTTTAATATAGAAATCATATTAACATATATTAACATATAAACCTGGTTGTTTTCATGGCATATGAAAAAGGTAAAACAAGGGTGATAAATAGACAATATTTAAGAATAGATTCACATATCAATGATACTTCACTACAAAAATTTAAAAATTAATAGATCACTATTTAAGTAAAACTATACATAAAAGGGGACAAAATGGTAAACATAGTTCTTAGTTTTAAAAATTGAAATCAGCTTACAGTTGGTCTGGTATTTATAAACTGTTAGTTTTTGCTCTTTTTTCCATCAAATTTTTGTTGCTTATTCCACTTCTGGAAGATTAACTTATAAGGTGAGAAGAAAGAGTAAAGGTGAGATTTAAAATAAGTTAGTTTGGTTTCAAGTTTTAAATTACTACAAAAGTTTGACTGACTGGAAAATGAGGAGATAGAAAAATAATGTGCTGTAATGGAAATGCTTCTGCTTGATCAGAGGAACCAATTTTCATGTTCTAGCTTTGCAACTAACTAGCTGGTGAGTTTAGTCAAACAGTAGATTAATTAGGCATCAATATGGCTCTTATGCAAAATAAAGAATTAATTGGATGGTTATTAAGGTTCCTTTTATGAATAAAATTTTTGAAATAATGTCTAAAATATATTTTACTTAAATATTATTTTTTCTCATAATTCTGCTTCACCCCTCATTGCAGAAAAGAATTAGACTCCACAAAATTGCAAATTTAGTTGTCAAATTCATATTCTCCTAAATTCAAACTCAATAAAAAGGCATAATGTAAATGATAAAAGCAGAATGAAGAAGCATTGATGTATATAGCATGATCCAAAATGCAAAATGTATAATTCCTCTAAAATAGATAATTTAAAAAAAACCTATAATTTTAACAATGTGAGTTTTGGAGGAGTGAGATTGAGTAGATGGTTTCTGTTTTTTCTTTCTTTTTTAGTTTTCTGGAAACTTTTAAAAAAGAATGCCATGTATTAGGTTTATAATAGGAACTGAAATAAACTTTAGTTGAAAACAAAATAGAAATACAATTTTAATATTCTGTTTTTCTGTTTATTACTACATACTTTCTTCTTACTTGGATTCATCTGTAAGCCAGCAATTTCAGTAATTAAATTAATATACAAAGAAATAAATCTTCAAACAAAATTTAAAGGTTTGATAATATCTAGTGATGGCCAAGCATGAGGGGAAAAAAGACACCCTATATACTGTAGATGAGTTAGACTGAAACAGCCTATTAGTAACATAACCTGTCATTATCTTTCACAATTAATAATGAAATTAACCCAGCAATTTCAGTTCTCAGAATCTATCTTACAAAAATTCTGAGCAATATATGTAAAGATGTAATATGAAGACTTTCTTTATAAATCAGTTCCACAGATTTCCACTCAGTACTTCACAGTGAGGGTCACTATGGCTAGGTATTGTCAGGTAACTGCCTATTTCCTGAGGGTGCAACGGATAGCACGTCCACATTGTGCCCCTTAGCATGGTAGACTTTACAGCAAGAGCTTTGATTGATTTAGAGAGCAAGGATCTATCTCTCAGGGTTTGGCTGATATTTATCAAGCCCCCAAGACTGATGTATAAAATAAGAATGCCAAGTTATCAATTCTCTATGAGAAGTTAACTGTCACAGGATATGGAATGTTCCCTGGGATTCCAATTTACAACCCAAATGTTTATTTATTCATTTTATGATGGGAAGTTAAACTGTTAAAGGAAATTTAATCTCATCTATATCTATATAATTGGTGTATTTTATCCCTCTACTGCAATCAGAATTACAGTGAGAGCTAAATCTTAATCAGAAGAGTAGGGAACATGGATTCTGACAAGGAGAGTACTTAAGGTGAGATAATATGTAGTAACATAAGCCTATCAGCCTGACACCCTCCTTCATCTCAATCAAGGACCCCTGCCTCTATCTCTACAGTTAGGGTAAAATAGTCGAGTCCCTAGGCAGTTGTTAGATGGGTACTGTCAATGTTTGTCTCCGTGACTTTCTTTCCTATAGACATGTTAATATGCTTGAGTCCTATGAGTCTGGGAAGCCTTGTTAAGGTGCCTCTACAATGCGCTGCTCTGATTTTCAGATGATGTTTTCATAACTCCCACATAATAAATTTTGTTACTTAGGTATTTTGCACAAAAAAGAGTTTATGACATCATACTAAACAGCCTGAAGAATTAACTTATACTGTAATTGAAACTATATAAAATACATATACATGTTAATAAAGATTGGAAGAAAATGTGTGAAACTGAAAATGTTTTAAGCAGTGGGGAGAAGACAATATATGACTATTTTTTCTTTTTAAGCATATTTAAAATAAAGATACATAAGCATTGATTTAATAAAATTTGATATAATTTAATACAAAGTTGACTCCATCTCGTCATCAGGATACTCAGATAATTGACAGATTATTGATAAGGTATTTCTGTCTTCTCAGTGATGGGCAGTTTATAGACATGGATACAAAATAAAATATTATAAATTGACTTAAGATTATTTCAATATATGCAACAGGCTACTAGGTAGAGGCATGGGAGGAATGTTTATAGTCAAAGAAAAAGTTTAAATCAAGATCTGAACAGAGAAATTGTCTAATGGTTGTTCAAGCAGAAATGTTTAAGTGTGGTGACTCATGAATGGCATACACAGAAATCAGTGCTGGTGATAGATAGCTAGAAAGTGCTGTTCACGTCAGACAGAGATTACTATGAACCTCTAATCATGTGCTCTGGAGAAAGCCTTGTGCCTTTCCCACTGTAATTTCTAGTTCTTAAACTGGAACTCTATGACTTCAATTCAAATCTCAATGGCTTCTTAGCTGTTAAATGTACACTTACCCATGAATAACCACTGATACAATCTGCTGTACCCTGCTTACACAAGCAGATTTGACAAGAATAATGAGTTTTCACTTTGATTTCAATACATAATGATGGTTTGCCCAAGCCAAAAAAAAAAAGGCGGCATTCTGGTATAAAAATACGTGAACTGATACCTTTGACTGAGCCAAAAAGCTTAACACAAATTTAAACGATGTTTGGGCTCCAAGAAAACAGTCATTAGCTTCATCCTAATTTTAGCACAATTCACATTTTAGCTAGATACCTGGGCACCTGTTTTGTGTTGGGTTTGGGAGCAGTAGAGAGTGAAGGGGGAACCCTGGAAAGGGAGGGAGGGCTGGTAAGGAAATGTTCAGCTGTAAGCCCTGCAAAGTTTTAGAGAAATGAGCCTCTTCAATCATATTTACTACCTCAGCAACTTCGGGGTTTTGCTCTACAGCTAGGCTATCCATGGAAGAGATTCACTTTTTGAGCCATTCAGGTCACTCTGATCCTCAAAATCATGCCAGCACTTTGTATGCTTCCTCCTTTGCCAGTTTGGGGCAGGTTCTGAAAATGCGGTTCATGGCTCAGCCCCCTTGGCCTCTCATGTCATGGTCAGGGACTAAGCAGGCAATGGAAGAAATACGCTGTACTGAGAGGACAGCTGTGGCTAAGGAGTATTAGTCCAAATGTGGGAATTAAAGTGCCTCTTTCTTTCTCACATCCTAGAATGGAAGGAGGGACCCATATAACCCAATGCAATTAATTATACAGAAAATAAAGTTCTAGAAATGTATTCTGATGAAGGCAATATTTCTCATCAAACAAGGGGCTCATATGTCCACCTTTTAGTGAACAAAGTTCTGAAGGGCAGATCACCAAGAAGATGGACGGTGTGGGAGCCTACCTTTCTTGTCACTAGTTACTCTGGCTGCCTATCCCAGTCCTCAGAAAGCAGTGAGTACCTTCTCTCATGATTAATTTTCCTTCTACCTACGTGTTTGCTAAATGACACAGGGATCTCATGAATAAGCAGGAACCGCAGCCCTGTTCTCAAAAGCGCTTGTCATTTTTGTACCAGGCTTACCACAGTTCTCTAACAATTGTTTAACTTCCTCACTGCATTTTTTCAGACATCTGGGCTTGGAAGGCCGCATTATGTTCATAAAAAAGGGACAGCACATGCTTTCCTATGCTGTGTAAACTGCTTTCAGGAAGCAATGTGATTCCTTTAAAAAGTTGCTGTGGAGAAAGTGAAGGTTCCTATGGCCAGGATTCTCACCTGGCCCTGGTCAGCTTGCTCACTACACACGTGGGGGCTGTATGTTGTTACTGACTCTGTATAAAGAGCTCCACCCAGTGCTCTGGGCAACAGGGTGGCACAGCTGCAGGAGAGCAGAGGCTAGAGTGGTGGCAGAGCCGAGGACACAGACTGAGGTGGCCACAGGGGCAGAGGGGCCCAGAGTCAGAGACTGGCTTGCTGGATGCAGACTTGCCCTGAGTGGACAGGATTCTAGTGATTGACCTGCCACCATGGGAATAAAGTTGAATATTAACCCTTTCACCCCAAGAACATTCCATTGTCATTTTTCAGTCTCATTGAATCCATAGTGAACTTGTCAGGGGCTGAAACCCACTGGCAAGACAGTTGCCTTTACAACCAAGAGTGCTTATACTCTTCAGTGTAAAGGTAATGCTACTATTTATTTAGGATATCAGGGATGGGTTGGCCCTGAGCCATTCATAGGTTTTATTTTTTATATTTTCTTACACCAAATATTTATTGAATGACTCTATTGCACAAGAAAGTACCAGGAAGAAATAAAAAATAAAAAATAAAGAAAGTACCAGGATCTGTGGATATAGACATAAATAAGATATCCCCTTTCATAAATGGATTTCCCTTATAAACTGGGGAATATTAAAATTCAGTTTGTCCACCAAATATAGTTTTAACCCTATCTCTGGCCAAAATAACCAATAGCTACTGGTATCAAATTAATGGCCATAGCTTTTACTCCTATTTACTTTAGTATGGTCAACAGCAAAAATAATGACTCTTAGGTCTGGGCTCCCTCTACTGCAATAACAGAGGTAATATGGCTCATTAAATGTTTTTAAATATTCAGGCTAAGAAATATCCCAGGCAACGTTCATTGTCCATGAGTCAGAAAGCAGCCCACACTGCCCTCTTGTCATAGCAGTATTGTTTTCCCACATTATATTAAGACTAATTTTCATACAGCTTCTGAACATAACTGGTAAGAAAAGTGGGTAAAATGAATTATTTCTTGAAACTCTATGTTTCTTAGTTTTAGCTGAACTATAAATCTTAGTATATCACCAGTCTAACTCAGAAATGTCCTTTAAGTAAAATAAAAGCTAGTATCGCTATTCATTCAATTTTTAAAAGACTGCTTTATACCAAACCAATGCAGTGTGCAAATATAGAACTTAATTAAAATACTATATATAAAATATTAACAGCTGCAGTTATTAAAATTACATTAAACTCCCTTGAGCTAGGCCAACATAATAGGAGCTCGCTCTCTTTTCTTTCAGTTTAGTAAAGGGCAGAACTTGGTTTACTGATTGAGCTCTTGTGTTTGTATTGTTTGTTCCAATTCACTAATCTGAAATTGTAATCATATAAAAGTGCTTTACTATCAAAATATCATCAAGCATACTAACTTAATCCTTCCATTGGACTCCAACAAAAATTTCATGTTTATTTTATTATTCTTTTTCTTATTGCTAATTACATTCTCTTAAGGCATCTCTCTCTTCTCATCCAGCACTGAACTTGCTATGTTAAAGCAGATATTCTCTGCTTTTGACCTTTTCCAATGGGGATATAAATAGGTCAGTTAATAAACTATTGGCAAGTTGGATGACTAAAGAACTTAAACAGAAAAAGTAGATTTTACTCTGCTAGAGGATTAAGGTATTTATTTGCTCCTTATTGAATGGGTCATCCAAAGGACTTGGGAAGCTAACTAGAGTGCATCACCACTTAAGACTGGAAAGAAAATCCAGGTATAAATGATCATTATCAAATGAATAATGGATTTTTTTACTTTCTTCTGTATTCTTCTGCATTTACTAAAATTTCGACATGAACCATTTATTTCTTCATATAGTTAGAAAATACCTCACTTCGAGGTGAATCAAATGCAACTGATCTGAAGTGTGGCAATTTTTTGCCCCACTGAACTTCTAAAAGATGTCCTCTTTATCTGATCAGTTATATTTTAAGCTATTATAAAAATCTGACTAAAACTACATATATTCTTGGAAGTCATTTGCAAAATTTTACTCTTGCTGTATTTTGATTCAAATTATATAACTCACAAGTCAACATTTCAAAGCACAAGATTAGTCCATGCTCCCATCCTCTTTTTAAGTCTGCCATTTGAAAGTTCCTAGGCAGGAAATCAACTGCTAACTCTTGTAGAACTAGGTTAGGGGGAGTAAGAGGGAGGCACTCTATTGCTGTATCTTCCCTTCAGTGTTCTCATCTCAGTTTAAATCAGAAAAACAAAGAGGAATACAACTTCTAATGGAATCGATACAGTACAGCAGCAGGGCAAAATACATACATACATACACACACACACACACACACATATATATGTGTATTTATATAGATAGATACAAATATATAGTCTATGCTCTATTATTTAAGAAAAAATGACAAAATAACATAGATGGCATAAAAAGGTAGCTAGTATTTAGGGAAATGAAGAATGCAGGGAGATTTGGTTTCAGGAAAGGGAATGATCAGAAACAGTCTCTGAGATATCTGGGAATCAGAGCAATAGGTTCTGACCTTCCTTCAATTTTCCACTGTCAACCCCAGCTCCCTCCCAATTTGCACATATTCATATTTTATTGTACAAAAAAAAAATACTTCTAGGAAATCACTACCTGCTTGATCAATAAACAGGAAAACAAGGCATGAATAATAATAGCACAATAGGAAACAGTTCTGCTACAAAGAAGCAGGGAGTAAGCAAGTGGCCAGGGAGCCTGTGAATAGAGGTGTGAAAAGAGAGCTCATCCCCAGGACTGCAGCCCAGCCCTTCTAGTAGGATGGTGAGCACAGACTATTGGACTTGACAAAAGCACTAAGTGTCATGGGGTCTATGGCTCCCAGATTTGGCTGATCATCATGTCCCCTAGAAAGCTTTGCAGAAACATAGGATTCTAGGCCTCATCACTCTTGCTCTCCCTTCACAGGGTCTGGAATCCAGTGAATACTACATCTTTCCCAGAGTCTTACAAAGGAAGAAATTTCTACCAAAAGATCATTGGCCAAGCTCCATAGTGGAAAATTCAGAGTGATAGCACAGTGTGTACCAGGCAAATAAGGGAGTGAGGGGAGGGAAAGGAGGAAAGTGGCAAGGTCTAAATTCAGTTGTTTTCTATTACAAGAAGGTAATTTGACTTATAAATGAGAGGGATAATCAAAGCATGGGAGCATAGGGTGAAGAAAGTAAATGAAATAGTATATAGTTGTAAACATAAAACAAATTGCTTTTCTCTCTCTCTTTCAGTGTCCAAAACTGCTGTTTCCTCTGCCTGCATGATTCTTGTCTCCCAGAACTAATACTACTCAACTCCCTAAGCCCCCTGATTCATTCCCAAATGTCAGAGTAAGTCAATGTTATTTCTTTAGGTCTTCTCTATAATGTCACCTCCTTCCCCTACCACACACACATACCTCCAGGGTAAACAAGTGAAGCAAAAGGAAGCCAGAAGAATGAATCTCTGTTGATGGAATTCCAAACATCTTTCATCAGAAGGAGAAGCTATTTGGAAGGCAGTGGAGTGTTGCCATGTCCCTGAAATCCTACTGTATTGCTGAAAGTGTTTTTTGATATCATAGATCCACCATGGATAAAAGCTGTGTTGCATTAAGCTAGGATTTTATGTGTGCATCATTTAATTTTTTTCATATTTCATATTTGTCACTTTGGGTACCTCCAAACAGCCAATAATATAAGTGATAATTGAGAAAAAAAGATCCCTGAATTTTTTCATTTGTAAATTCAAGGCAGAATTTTTTGCACGATTTGGCACTTGATTATCCAATAAATGTTCATTTAAGAAGCTATTCCAGAAGCCATTTGAACATTTGGGGTTTGATGCCCAACTATCAGGATTAACTATCTCCTGAATTTTATATGATGTGAAACAGAAATAATAACAATTGCCTTTACTCTAAAGACAGAAGTGCAGGATATCTTCAATATGTCTTGGCTTTAATCCCTTAGGAATGGCAAGGGGTGGATGGAGTGTTCCAGCAGGTAAACAGCAAAGAAAAATGGTACATTACCTGACCGTCCATCTCTCTGGAAGTCCACATGATACCATTCTCCATCATTCACCTTCTTCTGCAGGGCTCTGATTTTTATTGTACCTGACCCCATGTCCAAGAGCAGGTAGAGGTGGCCGTCTAGCATCTCAATAGCAAAGAAGTCAACCTTTATCATCTGTGGGTGCTTGGCATCTTTTTGGTGCCGTGGCTTGCCATGGCTAAATAAGATGAGGCCATTTGGCTCTGTTGTACGGAAATCAAATGATATGGAGCCTGTCTTCTTTGCATTCCATTTAGGCAAAGAGATGAAAGACTCTGGTGTTTCAAAGGTGATTGGGTCCAAAGTTGCAACATTCTCACATTTAAATGCCACCACTCCATGGATCTTCATTTTAGGGTCTCCTTGCTTGGCAAGTCGAGATAATTCCAACCTTACATCATTATTTTTATATACAACCTGTGGGCAAAGGATTAACAGTGAGAAACTAGGCCTGTATTTTAATATTCAGAACTTGTCATAAGCTCATGTAACCTGCAAGTGGTCATGAAAAGGTGCACAATGTTTAGGGCATTTTGATGTATACGACAGCTTTTTCAGCCAAATAAAGTTCAAGTATCAACTCATTGAACAGTAACTATTCCAAACTAATTTCATTCAAATAATGTGTACATATAAACTCACAAACTACCTGTTGTTAACTCAAATAATTTGAATAAATCTTCATACAGCTTTCATTACTTCAAGCATGTATATGCTTGAACTTATAAAAGCTAGTTTCTTTTGTCACTCGGCTATTATATTTTATTAAATATAGGTGTTGAGGTTTCTCAGTTTCCCATCAATAAAATATTTGAAATAAGATACTTTTGTATAACAGTATCCTAAAATACACGATCTCATCTATGGTCTATATTAACTTTGGAAGATAATCACAACAAGCTGAGGTAGAAAATATCCTGAATTTTCTCAGGAAAAATCATAAAATACATATAAGATGCAGAAGCTCTCTTTTGCCGTGGCCTACGTTAATAACTGTTTGAGTAATGTTAGTTAATTTTGGAATATATCCATTTATATTACTGGTGTTCCATTTCACTTTGAATGTATACAAATGTGGAGCAAAGTCTGCTCTGTACTCTCATTTCCCAAGGCACTTCATCTCAGTGGGGGTGGTTCTGAGGGCTGTTGATAGCCCTAAGCCTTTTAGGCCTCTAAACAGCACAGTGGACAAATCCACCTGCAGGGCTCACAATGTCATGCATCTGTTATCACGTCACCTTAATCAGTTCAAAGCTATTTTGACAAAGATAAGATTCATACCCTTTCTCTACAGAATGCATACAACAGATAATTACATTTCCAAAAGATATGCCTTACTGACTTAAGGATAAATTAGTTCTTTATGTCCAGATAAGTATCTAAACTCTTTTAAGAGGCACTCAAAAATTCACAGAAGCCTATATTTACAGCAGTCTAAATTCCTAAATCTAAATTGATTTATCCACATATAAAAATATATTTATATGGCAGAAAATAATAAGACAGTCTGAGTCTGATTAGTGCTATAAAGTTAACCAGGTCAATTCAGCAGTTATTTCTTCCAAACCCAGGACCAAATGAGTTGACAGTTCTTGTGGCTGATGAATTTTCTGGTATGATTTGGATACTTTATTTTTCAGAGTGATTAAGAGTGAAAGTTGTGCTGTCAGACTCTCTGAGTTCAAATTCTGGCTCCAGAATTACCTAAATGTATGATCTCTCTAAGCCTTGTTTTTCCTCCTCAAAGAGAGATATGTTACAGAATGGTTATAATGATTAAAGAAGAAAATGCATGTAAAGTGAAAGAATCTATGTAAAGGCAATCAGTGCAATGCCAGGCATATTGTAAGATTTCAATAAGTATCAACTACCTCAACCTGCATGATAATAAATATCATCTCTTTATCATCATGTAGTAGACACAGAAATACTAGTTCTAAATCCATTATAAGAAAATTTTTAGAAATTAAACACACACATATAACTGGTATTTTATGCTTGTGCCAACCAAATAAGGTACATTTTTCTAGTGCTAGTCCTGGTGTTTCAATTTATCTATATCATGAAGAATGATTATTATAAAAAATACCTTATCTGTTATTATTTGAACAAATATGTATAATGGTTCAACAAGCATATACTGACAACAAAAGAAGAGGAAATTAACTTTAAGCAATAACAAAAATGAATTAAATTAATTCTTAAGTATACTTTCTTGAAAGGAGAAAGAGGTATTAAGCCTTGGGAAAGTTGATTTAGGATTGTCTTTCTTGGGGATATTTAGAAGTGGAGAAAATGCTTCCTTATGGATGATTTTCCAAGTTTTATAACTTGTCACCATGACTTTGAAAATACCCACATCTGTATTTAAAAAAAATTTTTGATGCTTTATATTTTAATATTTGTGGATTCTTGTGACATGGATACTGATAGGGCACAAATGTTTTCAGACCCAAATGACGCAGATGACAATGCTGATCAATGCTAACACATTGCCCAAGCCATAGAACCGCAGTAGCAGAAGTGGGTGTTCCTGACATAAGCAAGTTGGTGCAAGGCTAGGTATATTGCCTCATGAGTCCAGTGTCAGCTACCAAAAAGTTGAAGGATGTGGGATTGGGAGAATTCTAGTGAGGATTTCAGTGGGAGATTTATAATCTCATGAGTGAGCTGGGTGCCCTTGGGATAGGAAGGTTCACAGCAATGTAGAAGAAAAGTAGGGATTCCTTTGATCATATTGCTTAGTGTTAGCAATGCACCACCCCCACCTCCCAAAGCCCCCCACAAAAAAAGAAAGAAAAAATGAATCTGTACTAGAATCTAAACTTCATGTAGGCAGGGACCTTGCTCACTATAGCCCTGTGCCAAGATCTGTGGCCTGCACAAAGTAGACATCAATAAATATTTGATGACAGTTGAATAAAATTCTTGCTTCACTTTTATTTAACTTAGTTCCCAGATTATAGACTGTTATTAATAACAATATTTCCAAATATGGTTAAATACAGTAGGATGTGAAATTATGGACAAATCTCATAACTTAGCTACTATATTTTGCTTATTTCTCTAGGAAAATATGGAAACATCTGTGCACATTCAGTTACAAAGGGCAAGTTAGCTTGTGTATTAGGAAACCAATTTCAAACTCATTCTCTGCAGTGTAAATTACTTTTGAGTATAAAACACCTGAGTTAAAATTCTCTGGAAGTAGAATTGTTCTCCTAGAAGAACTATGTTGAGGAGAAGCACAGTGTGCTTTTTTTTTTCCTTCTCATATTGTATAATTTGAAAGGCAGCTCTAGAAGACAGAAGAGCAATTTTGGATATGCAGGCTGATGGCTTTCAGATCTACACTAGTACTTCATCTGACCCAGATTTCATGTTCACCCTACTTTTCTAAAGTTAGACGTACTCTTAAAATGACCTGAATATAGTTCAGTTATAATAATAAGTAGTAACCAGTACCATTCCAAATCTAAAAATCCACATGCAAGCTATTTTTTTGCTTCTTTCTGAGATAATATGGTTCTCAATTATTTACAATTATTCATGCACTTTTTTTCTTATTTATGTGGAAAGTTGTAATTTAATAGTTTCAAGTTTTAACAAATTTGTATATACTTTATTATTTTAATTAATGATGGTATTATTGCACACTCATTTGGATCTGTTTGTACAATCAAGATTTCTTTTAGGACATTGGTTTTGTTTTAAGAGTAATTCAGAATGTTGAATATCTATTTCATGGACTTATAAGTCCCAAAGGAACAGAAACATAAAAGCTTTAGGTTCTTTGTTATTTATTTTATGTTTTGTTTTGTTTGTTTGTTTTTGGCTGCCATATGACTTCCACACATTGCTATAGTGATGTTTTCCCTTTCCTCCAACATTTGTTAAATTTTTAAATGTCCCTCACACTTAAAATATACAAGAATAGGAATAATATATTTGAGTTTTTATATTCCTAAGCTTGAAATTTGAGGTGGACAGTCACTGAAATTTTATTTGATCTTCATAATAATCTTAAAAAGGCAAGACAGATAAATAGGCTAAAGAATAGGAGTTTCCTAGTCTGGGTATAAACTATAAACTTGGTTTAATCACAAAGCTATTCTCTACGTTAAGTTGCCTAACCTTTCTATGCATCAGCTTCTTAATTTCTAAAAAAAAAAAAAAATCTGAAAAGGAAAATCATGCCATATTTACAAAACCTTGAGCTTTTTCCCCTTAATCTATGTAATACGGGGCAGAGGTAAAAGATGGCCTATTGTTCCTTTCTTCTTATAACTTTTTCCAGTTGTGGTTTCATGCTAGGAAATTTTTGTCTGTTCTAATATACTGAAACACTAATTCCTTTGTAAAGAGCATGTTCACTACATCTTTGGGCACATAAACATACACCAGGATTATAACTATCTAACATCTGTATAGATAGTATTGAAGAACTGGTAGCTGATAGATCAGGCTCTTTCCACAGGAAGTGGAAGGCATGAAATAAAATCAGTAGGAAAACACTTGCCACTCAGATAATGACTTTTTTTGTTGTTATAAATATATGTTTCATCTTAGAAATTTTAATAAGGCTCTTTAGTTAATTAACATGCATTGAACAACGCTTTTTATACCTTAACTATGTTTCATACCTTCATACTATGAGAGTATGCATAGTGGTGAAATGAGCACTGAATTTAGATAACAGAACTATGGAGAGATCTCAGTTCTGTTATGACCCTCCTTGAGATAACATGAATGGCTCATTTTAATCTCAGTCTTGGTTTTCTCTTCCATTCTTGGGAATAATTACTGAGGGCTAAGAATCTGGTTTTCAAGTCAGATTTCACAGAAAATTGCAGCTCATCCACTTGTAATCTGTGACTTTGTGCAAGTCCTTCAACCTTGAAGAGGTTTACTTTTATCTGTAAAATGGGGTAAGAATATCTACCACATTAGGGTTATTGTAAAAAATAAATTATATTGCAATTAAAGTGCTAAGAACAGGGCCCGGCATTAAGTTCTCTACTAAATATTACTGTTTTTATGAATGCTGTTATAATGAATAACAATATTATTGCCACCGCAAATAAATGGAGATACATAATCTAAATGTTATAACAGCAGTACAGCTAACATGGCCCATGATTGGTCAGTGTTTTGAAGTAATTACTAGAGCTGAAACCAGCAGGATCAAAAAGATCAAAGCTGGTTAGGGCTTCCTTTTGTATACTTATATTTACATTGCAGTTTGAAGTGTACTACAGGCTTTCTCTGTAGATGAATTGTTTTTTCCCCCAGAAAATATACACAGAAAGCTAAAGATCCTAGGAGATTTACTTTCTCTCAAGGGAGAATTTCCGTGGCATCTAAGCGTCAACAGAAGCCACCGCTACCACCACCACAAGAAGCAGTTATGATTTACTGAGTGTTGTCTTTCTGTCAGGCCCCATTACAAAGGATTTATATATATTATGTTTACTCCTCACAAACATCCTAGGAAATAGATAACATTATCCTATTTTATCAATAAATATATGGAGGCACAGAGCTCATTAAATATCTTTCATCAAGACCACCTAATACTCTGAATATCTAATGATGTTAACTTGAAACTTTGTCTCAGCAGGAAAATTCACTTAGTGTTTGACAACTGTTGTTAAGTAGGAGATTCACAATCAAGCAGCTATTTGCCACCATGCAAAAGGATAGTCTTGCTATGAATTACATGGATTATAAAAAAAAACAACAGTATTTTTCCTTCCTATTGTCCTCATTAAATCTCTGAATGAATCAAATACCACAATTGAGCACAGGAATGTTTCATGTACTGATTAAAATGTCTCTGTAAGTCTACTTTAAGCTAAGTGCTTATATATCTCTGTTTCCAGGGGTATACTGTAGATTTTCAATACATATGTTATTTAGGACAATATATATATATATATATATTCTTAAAGTACATGAGGTTTAAGAATTATCTAAGGGAACTGTTGCTTTAGTTATACTTTTTTGTTTGTTTCCAATACATTTAAATATATTTACCCTATTAAGGAAAAGTGAGAACCTTTCAATTGCCCAAATTTAATTCTTGTCTCCTCTCTGTGATCTTTCTGTACACCAGTTATTTATAGCAATGTGCTTATTTCAAAATACATCAAAAACTCAGCCAGTAAAAGAATAGTACAAGGGCCCAAACAACAAGTAAGAAGTATATTACATTTGTTTTCCCATGGCTTAAATAAGGAACAGTTCAAAAAGGGAAATAAAATGTATTACAACTTGCATCCCCAACATTACCTTTTTTATTATTTTGAAATTATTTTCAACCCCACACTTTCAATTTAGTCAGACAAATATTTGTTAGGTACTTACTAAGGTAACGTACTTAAGAAAATGCAATTTTGATCACTCCCATATGCATTTGCCCAGTCCAGTAGAACATGATCCACTGAGAATAAACCAGTTTAATTTCCCATATTTTTATTGAGTTGAAATATATATGTGTATGTATGTATATATATATATATCTCACACACACGCACAGAGTTTATACATTACTCAATGGAATTGTGCTTATGTGTTATCTGTCAAACCTATCATTGATGTCCAGAAAAAACATATACATATATTAGAATATATAATACATCTGTAGATACACAGATAAGTAGATAATACATATGTATATAATACCATACACACACCAAAATATAAATATAGATACACAAATAATATTTAATGATTTCAGAAATTAGAGAGTTCTTGGCTAAAACACACAGATGGTCTTACTCATTTGGACTTAAAAATGTCTTGGACTAAAAACAAACTTTAGCACTTATAACCTTGGCATACTCCAAAGGAAGGGCTGTAGCCCCAAAAAAGAGATTATATTATAATTAAAAAAGTAGAAAATCAAACATTTTCCTCAATGTTCCTACCACTTTGTCAAGTTGATTTCGTAAGTATAATTTTATTATAATTATAAATTATTTATAAATTATAAAAGAAGGGCAGAGACAAGGTGGTCACTTTTTAATTTTTTTTAATCACTGCATTCATTTTTGTCCTATCTTCCATCCAAGACTGAATTTCTTAGCCTACCGCTTTTTTCACTGAAAGCCTAGCATGGAATCTGCTTACAATGAAAAAGTTAAAAAAATAAATGTTTGTTGAACTCAACTGACCAAGACACTAATAGGATTATAGTTTTTCAGAGAATGTCACACCACAGATGATTTCATCTGTAAACTGAATATGTCCACTTAAGGCAGATGTGCATCTTGTTGCAGGGACTTACGTGTTTGGGGTGGTTTGGAGAATGGGTAGCAGATAGGAAGAAAAATGCAAGGGATTCACAGTGTAGTTATGAATAACCCCTGTACAAAGTAACCGACACCTCTTTAAAAACATTACTTAGCATTGAAGAAATTTGATTTTAGGAGTTACATGATGAATTTTGAAAGATAAGAGGGTTTTTTAGGGGGGAGGAAGGGGTAGAGTTGGTGTTTTTTTCCATAATCTAGTACTATTTATAGATTATATGCAGATAAAATTTTCAACTAACTGAAACTTTCCCCATACCCAAACAAATAAAATGATTATCAAAAGTAAACATAGACTAAAATAACATCATTTCTCAACAAAGGCATGTGCCTCATTTAATTTGAAACAAAAAATTAATTGAAATTTGCAGAGGAAAGAAAGATAACAATGTTTTGTTTAAGCAATAAAGAGCAAAATCTTTTTGCTTAGTTCCAATTAAACATGACCAAATACACCCATTCATAAAAAGAAGGGAAAGGAAAAGGAAAAGAAACACCCTCTTGCTCTGTCTGTCCTTCCTTAATGCCCGCCTCAGTGAACTGCCTAAAGTTATTTAGACAATACTGGACGCCATCTGTACAAGTTAGCTGTGGGAGCTGAAAGACTGTGTTGTCCTTGGGCTAACAGCTCTATTTAATGAAGCTTTCAGTGGCATATGGGTGTGTGGCAAAATAAGTTGAGTTCCATTAAATAGGAATGTCTAGTTCTCTCACATGAAAGATTCAGTAATTCAGTAATGCCTTTGGGAAAAAAAATGGATAAAATGAACCACTACTGTTTATTATCTGAAATTTGAGAGGCTGATTTTTAAAAAGAAAAAGCTGAAAAGTAGATCAATCCTCTTTTTTTCAGATAAGGAACCTGAAGCTTATATAAGCTAAGGGATTGTCCCAGTTGGCATCAAGCTCCGAAGTATTGAGGACTTTGGATTCGTGCTCTTTCAATTTTGTTAAAAAAAAAAAAAAAACAGAGCAACGAACCATCTCACCCAGGGGCCCAGGATTCCGAGAGGCCCTGTAACAATTAATTACAAATGAAGAGCAGCAGTCTTTTCAGCAACATGGCAAAAAGGGAACCGTAACTGATTTAAAGGCAATTCTAACTTTTAAACAGTGTTAGCTTCATGATAAGCTGATGCTCAAATATAAAAACAAAAGTCCTGAGGGGAAGAAATCTTGCAGTTATTTCCCCCACTAATGGCATTCAGAAATACACTGACAAAGTTAACTAGGAACAGTAAACTTGAAATGTTTACCGTTATTTTGCAAGTAAGTGATGAAGATATTTTCAGCATCAGTCTTTCATGATCTTGCAGAATGTAACACACCATAAATTAGAGTTTAAAACTTCTATTCCAAGCTGACAGATGCTGCTAATAAGGGCAACGCATGTCTGCTTTCTCCGAAAACTTTTAAATCCTCTGCCAGTGTCAATGTGGGAAAAGTAGCCACTATTATTAGTTTTTTTAAGGGAACCTATCTTCCCATGAACCAAGAACCGTATCTCCAAACTGATCATGACAAAATAGTGGCACCAAATGTTATGTCTAGATTGAGCCATCATGTTCTTCTGCATCCCCAGCCTCTGAAGCTCTGTGAAGCTCTCTCCATCACTGAATTTTGCATTTTTCTAAGGGGGTAGACATTATTATATAATATACCCTTCAGGATATATATGTTCACATAATGCATGGACACACAAATACAGAGAGAGACATAAAACACCATTGACTATATTGTCTGTCCTTCCCCCTCTGACTTGTGATGACATACTGCATGCTGTTTTGGATCTACTATCACTTTAAATCGTGTTGATACAGCACAATTTGGTTTAGAAAGTACTCCCCCAAGAGAGATTTGATAAACACATATTCATGTAATGTATTTATTACTTCATTTTTATATTTGTGGGTGTATAATTTTTTAACCTTTTAAGAAATCTTTTGTCTTCTAAGTTGAAAATCCAAACTGAGTCCTCCAGCTCAGTGTAGTTACCTGCATGAGCCAGCACAATTTTTGAACAACTCCTCTTCTTTCTATTGATTTGTAAGGCCTGCTACATATTAAACTCTTACATATAAAAGGTTCTATTCCTGAATATTCTATTCTGTTGATCTGTTTTTTTCTTGATCCAGTTCTATGTCATGTAATTATCATAGCTTTAATAATATGTTCTAATACATGTTAGGTCCCTCCTACAAATCATTAGCATTAATTATTCTAATAATGTTTATACATTATATCATATAGAGTTTTTTATTTTCTGCATGGATAAGATAAAT
Source organism: Smutsia gigantea (assembly GCA_032199065.1). Classification (NCBI taxonomy): domain Eukaryota; kingdom Metazoa; phylum Chordata; class Mammalia; order Pholidota; family Manidae; genus Smutsia; species Smutsia gigantea. Next base: position 63,736 of record JAVSCE010002435.1, read on the forward strand.
ATATATAACATAACTATTGAAGTTGCTGTGATCTAGTTTTCCAAAATGTAGCAGCTAAAGCTGGTGACAAATTATTTCAGCTCACTTAGAGAGACTTTTGAATAGTAAAAGGAAATGATATCTTGCTTAGAATTACATTCCTGTTATAATTATTTGTAAGGTTGTCACCATAAGTGATTATAATAATTTTGATTTTAACACATCAGAAAACCTGGCCTCATGTCAGAAAATTATATCATTTATTAGTTGGTGAATAGGTATACAACTATAGATAGAAAGAACAAATCAGAAAAGAAAAGGAGAATGCAGTTATAAGCACAGTAATTCTATTCTAATAGTCACAAGGCCATGGGAGAGTTTCTTATAGTAAAATACCACGAATGTATGGCCAGTGTGTTAAAATGATCTGAAGGGCAGGGTAAATGATTCTTAGTGCTGGAGAAAGCAAAGCACCTTCCATTTTAATGTGGCTTTCTTTTAGAGGTGAGGCCACTTGCCTGAGGACACAGGCCAGTCAGTAGGGGACAAGACAGAATCTGAATGCTGGACTCTAGAGTCAGGAATAGATTTTATTTTTTATTTTCTTTCTATGGGAATGTTTAATTAAGTTCTCTTCAGCAATAAAAACTGCAGGACTCTATTAAACCTCCTCAACTTGAGATTTCAAGAACTGATTATCTAATTTGTGATTACTCACATTGAATGAATCCCCTTTCTTGCCCTGGCTGCTGGCCTTTACTTCTCCAACCACACCTTCATCTTCATCTGAGAACCCACAAAGAACACAGGGGAAGCTGACATTTAGGACAGCCAATGCTGTGGTTTTTGGCATTCACAATTAAAAGACTTTGCAAATTAGACTTGTTCCTTTGAAATTTTAAATCTATTCTGTAATTTTAATATTATCTAAAGGTAATACATTGTAAAAAATATAGATGTATGGGTATGGATATGGATATATACATATATATATGCATTTAGATTCAAATAGCCTTAGGTTTGAATCCCTGGTCTGCTACTTAACTAGCTACACTGCGTTAGGCAAGCTTCTTGGTTTCTCTGAAGTAGTTTTTCTCTTTATCAAATGAGGTTATTAATACTTATTTGGTAGTGTTACTTAAGCACATGCAGTACTAAGAGCTTGGTCTTGGGCACTGTGTAAAAAGTAACCAGTAACCACTATTGTTACTATTATGATCTTAAATATATAAGATCTTAAATGTGTAAGAGGGGAGTGCCGGTCATTTAAATAAATAAGTGGATCCTCTAAAAAAACAAAGAAGCACTCTATGAAGTAATCACCTTCCCGTCTTAATGTTTACATGTATACTTCCCAAATTTCATAACTCAATTTCTTATTTCTCACAAACTATACAAATTCAAAAGATTTCATCTGATAAACAAAAAGTGTTCATTAAGGAATATTTAGTTTGATCATTTTAAATGTACCAAAGACATCTAAATGATAAAATGAGATAGCCTTTGTAATCACACTAACTTGATAGAATTACAGCCTGAGGCAGACAGTTGTTATTTAGCTTGTGCTAAGAGGGGGTAAATATGTAGCCTTTCCTAGGTTTGTTCAAATATTGAACATATATAACTGTTCTTCATTTCTAATGTCAAGGACTCTAAAAAAGTATAAAGACTCCAGGTTGTGAACTGTTAGTTTTCAATTATGACTGCTAAGCGCTGGGGTAGTTCTTCTTAATGCATCTTTAATTATTTCCTTTGGAAGGTTCCTAGTGCTTCAAAAGTCAGATGGGTTGTGCCTTTTGCCAAGGGTTGCTTAGTTAACTGTTTATTTAATGAATGGGGTTTTATGTGCTGTTGAATTTCTCATGGCACATGTTAGGAAATTCTTGGCAGCATTTAAATTGGAGAACTGAGAAACATATTGGCTCTGTGGAAGCTCAATCAGCTCCCAGGCAGGAGCAGGGCCTTTGCCAAGGAAAATTCACTAAAATGAAAAATACAAAGACCAAACTCTCACACAAACCAAGGGAAAGTGACTTCAGTGTCTAGTATTAAATGAATGATGGATCCAGGTATCTCAGGTGGCCCACGAACAGAAGAGGGGAAATGCTTCACAATTTCAGGAGAGAAGTGGGAACAGGATCTCCTTGCTTTAGAGGATGATATTATGCTTAAATTTTTTGATTGCTTGGAAAACTCAATTTGCTACTTAGAAAAATAAAATGGGGAGTCTTACATAGTTTCTCACACAGTTCATCTTTCTGGATATTAGTCTAAACCTATATTTATAGGTTATTAAAAGATATAATCAGTTTATTAATTTAAATTAAGAAAGAATCAGTAACTGAATTTTTTTAAATAGTAGCAATAGTTACTGAGCGTCCTAAACCAAATATCCAGATGGCTACATTTTTTAAATGTTTTGGCCAGGTATCTAGACATTGTATAAGCCTTGTTTACCAGGTGTGTTTGCTCTGAGCACTGAGATGAAGAAAATGCCCTAAAATGCTTTCTGGGTTCTGAGAAGTCCTAAATCCACTAGAAGATATCTATCTATCTATCTATCTATCTATCTATCTATCTATCTATCTATCTATCTATTACTTAATAATATTAGAGCATGAGGAGGGGATTAGATATTTTTAAAAGTAAACACTAGTTTGAGATAATAAAAATAAGAATGCCGCCTTTAAATAACTTAAACTAAACAGCACCAGCCTACTTGTCATTACTGTAAGAATATCCAGAGTGTTGTGTGGGATAAAGGCCTGCTGCAGTCATCTCTTCCCCGGTATCACTCTAATCAGCTCCTTCCTTCAGTTTTCTGCACGCTGCCAGCCTGTGTCCCAACCCCTTTCCCTCTCTGGAAGAGCAATTTTCTGAGTCAGCCCGGCTCTTTCTTTCTCTGCAGGCTTACTGTAGACTCCCTGCATTCTCGGGCAATCAGAGGCCTGGGTGGCTCCTTGAGTTCCTTTCTGTTTGGTGCCATGTTCTTGCTTTATTCAGGAGTTAAGAGAGCTGGAATCATCAGCACACAGATGATGATCCAGTGCTAGACTGGTTGCCTCTCAGGTCTCTAAATGGACACATGTTCTCTCCTGGCCTAATCATTTGGCTGTCACTTATCCCAGCTCAATACTGAACCCCCGCCCCCCATCCCTCCCCAGCAGACAGTTCACTGGGTTTGGCCATCTACATGTACTCGCTCCTAATGCCCTTGATCGGCTGGTCTGTTGCTTGACTCACAAGAGCACCAATAACCAACCCCCAAGCACCTTCTCAGTGCCCCATGCATTTTTACCTATATTATATAAACACTTATTTCTCATTACAGTCTGGTGAAGTAGGTAATCCTTATACTAAGACCCAGAGAATTTAAATATCTTTTCCAAACTGCACAGCTAATAGATGTCTGAGCAGGAATCCAACTCAGCCTGTATCTGATTCTAAACTTCAGATGTGATTTTTAGTTCACGTTCCTCATCATCCTTTGGGCTATTTGGCTGAATTCCTGTTTAGTTAGCCAACATGGTCCAGCCACATTTCGTCAACCTCATGATCAATAGTAAAGAGACATCTTATGCCTTTTCTGATCTTCCATCAAGTAGCTCATAGTTGTGGTTCTCTTAACACTCGTGGTAAAAAATTATCCTGCAAATGTGCCAGCCACATGTAGACTGGGGACATTTTTTTTTTCATTATAACAAGTGAATCCAGTGCAGCAGGGCCAGGACTAGGGTCAGATGTTTGAAGAGAGTGAAGTATTCACCTGGGATGCAAAACATAAGGGGTAGAGGAAATACTAAAAACTCAGTAATAGAGACAAATACTATTTCAATGAAATAATTAAAAGAAATAATGCAAAAAAATCTGTGATGAATAAAGTATTAAATCTTAAATAAAGGATTATTATTCCTAATTATCCTTTTTTCTTCAGTCTCCAATATGGCCTGGTACAAGACTGCAATACAGTATTTTTCTAGGATTAAAGAGCCCAAATTATTGGAAATCCATTTATTAGAACAACTACCAATAAATAGAATTAGTTTTTGGGGGAAAAAAGCCATTATTAGATATCATTAAAATTAGAACCAGGATACACTTTTAATTCTTAAGTTATACTAGTCATTAATGGAACATCTTTGACTGAAGGATAATGACAACAAACATTTAGAGAGTGCTTAGTCAGACACTGTTTTAATCACTTTACTCTTTTAGTCCTCGGGACAACCTGCTGAGATAAATACACATGCCCACTGCTGCACAATTCCTGGTGGCATGTCCATTAGGCCACACTGTCCATGGAGCTGTGCAATATGCTGACTCTGCTAGAACTGGAGTCCCCATTTTATAGATGAGAAAACTGAGCTCACATAATAAGTGGCCAAACCAAGTTTGAAAGCCAGACAGTCTGTAACCAAGTTCTTGTTTTTAACACTATTATAGAAATAGACCAAGCCCCTCAAACACCAAATAATCTAGCCTTATTTCTACCTTAACCTCCTGCCCCACTCAACCTTTCAGTGCAGTTAACTTAAATAATAATAATTACCCCAAGAATAAAGATCCTGCTATGAACTTCTATAGAAACTAGTAAAAATTTCAAGTCTCAAAACTATCTATCTATATCCTACTTTTTGTCTTGCCCTTGAAATCACCTTGAGAGTCCATCATACCAACTTGAGAACTCCAACAGACCTTTGACATTTACCAACCTACAAAACTAGAACACCCACTCAAAGTACTGTTACAGAATAGTGATGAATAAACAAAAATTCAATAGCTCACAGGCACTAAGGCCAATAGTACCCAGTCCCCTAGCCTCTGTGACAACAGGTAAACTAACTTCTATGGAAGTACTGCTGGTATTTTTTGCATGAATCAGCACATATGATCAGAATATAATCAGCATAATATAATAATTATATGAATTTCATTTCTTCATGCTCAACAGCACTGTAATTATCTAATAAAACTAGGGCACTCTAAAGGGTTATAAACAAAATAAAGGATTCAGAATAAAGCCTTTAGATCATGTCTAATACCTGGACCCTTTCAAGTAATCACTGTCACTAATTCATGCTTCTCATTCATGCAGATTTCTACTTAACTGGTTTTCTGGTAAATTGAAGAGCAAATAAAGAAAAACTTTAATGGCCCAACTATAGAATACTACTATTGATGTATTTTCAGGCCTACAATAAGCCAGTATCAAAGTAGGAATATCTTTGAGAAGCAAGATAGAGCTTGGCTCTTGGAAAAATGCTGTTCCAGAGAGGGGGGGTAAGAATCAAAGGCAGAAAAATCCAGAAATTGAATATGAAATGCATTTATTCCACACAGAAATAAAGCACTGGTAAGTAGGCTGGTGCATTGACTATACATTGTTCACTGACATTTATAATCCACTTAGAATTAATTTCCTAAAAATTTAGTAAATCCAAAAATCTTTTCCTTCCTCCTCATGTGCAGGATCAATGAGAAACACTTTTCAGTGGATTCAGGAGCATTTTCATTCATACATGACTTATTCAAGAACTCTCACAATAAGCTCTTCAGTGTGAATTTTTGCTTTTCTCTATGGCTGATTTGCAGAAAGCAACCCTAAGCCCTGGCCCACAGGTCACAAAAGAAAATAGATATGAATGTGGCTGTATTAGAATAAACCCTTCCAGATGGGAGGAAAAATAACTAAATGGGCACACTTGACCAGTGGTGGGAGGCTCAGAAGTATTCCTTTTATATATTATTATTACTGTGCAAGTATTTTATGATAATTATGATGCATTTAACAATGTTCATATGAAGCTGAATTTTGTTAAATAAAGACTCAAAGTGCTTCTAAGGGCCACAGATGTGATTTAATTTGAAATCATAGTGTTTTTTGTAGCTTGGTCACCTTTGTGATTGGATTAGAGAGAGGGGTATACTCTACACCATATTCTGTGTTAGGCAGATGTAAATCTCTCTGTATTTGTTGAATAAATATTCATGGGATAAAATGGTTCCCTCAAGAATGATGATAATATAAATGTTTTTCCTGGCAATTCTTCTAAATGAGGGCAGTAGAAGTAATGCCTTGCATTGTGACTAATCCATACCAGCAAGTAGAAGTGGAGGAAGGAAGGGTGGGGATGAAAGGAGTGGTTTGGACAGTCACTATTAGCAACATTAGGCTGTTTTTGACCAGGTCACAAGAGAACACTTAGCAAATGAAGACTCTCTTGGGAAGCAGGCCTAAGATTTAAGCCCCAAATCTGAGTGTCTACACTGGAGCAATAAATAAGTGTTCACTAGTCATAGTTTTAGCTACAAACCCAAGGATCTGTTTCTTGAAAAATCTTTTTGACACCAGGAAGCCTCTAAAGGAGATGGTAGTTTAAATTAACACAACATAAAATATTTCCCACAGTGAGGCTTAAAGGAATAGGCACACGAATCTAATAGCTAATTGCTTCAAAAAGGTAAAACATACATGTCCATTCAGGAGACTAGGTTTGTGTAGGGAAGGAAACTTAATCAGTAAGTTAGGAATTTGGGGAAAATTGCATTAAGTCTTCTGGGTCCTGAGAAGGCCAAGAAAGAAAAGTGACTTTTACATTCTTAGACACAATGGAGATAAAATGTGTTAGAGGCTAAGCCTGTATAATGTCATCCTTTGTAATCTTAATTCCTAATTGTCCCAGGACATTTTTACCTGGAGTGATATCTCTTTTCTTCTTGGCTCTTGATTCCCCCACCCTCTAAATCTGAACACATATTAGAAACCTGAAGTCCCGCTCAGTTTTGAGTCTGATAAAAGTTTTCTTCAAGCCCATAGTAAGATCCTAAAACAAGCATTCATTTTATTTATTTATGTTTGTGTGTAAAAGCCCCAAATTTTGAGAGGAAGAGATAACATCTAAAAGGATTTGTGTAGTTTAACATTTCAGTATGAGGTGGGAGGTGCCCATGAATCACAGAGCAAACCACAGAACAGCGCTTAAGGGGACATGGGGGAGTTCCTGCCGCAGAGGAAGGAGACCATTCAGATGCTTGAAGGCAGAGTTTAAATAGAGAGGAAAGCAGGGAAAAGGATTTTGTGGTTACCTTTGATTCGTGTGGGTGCCTTGCCAGAGCTGAACCTTAAGATCAAACACCCAGATATGACCGGAGAATTAAGAAAGGACTAGTGCTGGTGCCACACTCGTCCGGGGAATCTGAAAGCCTCTCAGAAAAACCCTGATTTTGGCAAGGTGCTCTATTCATCAAGGCCTGGGAGTAGTGGTGGTAATGATAGAGGATATACTACAGCAACTTCAGACTCCAAACTATTGCCGAGAACTTCTTGGGATCTGCAGGTGAACCCAGACAGAGTGGGAAGACCAAGGGACCAGAAGAGGTCTGAAGCCCAGAAAAGGAACTTTCTGGAATCTTGGACTTGAAGACAACCAACCACAAAATCCCACATCTTGAAGGGCATATGCCTAACCACAGCCACCCACACCACAGTCCACATAGGATGACTAGAGACGAGGCTGAAAGAGGGAGGCCAGGTGTGATACCAAGGAAAGCCTTCAAACCAGAAATCTCTCCCCCAGATCCTGGAGATGACAGAAAGGGAAATTCCCCCTTAAAAGGGAGAAAAAAACCTCTGAAGCGGACTTTGAAATCTGAATTGACCAAATATTTAGTTGAAACAAATATTTTTAAACAAGATGAAAATAAGAGACCAAAATTGGCAAGTTTCTATACCACTTGCCCTCAAAGCACCATCAACAGGAATGGGAAATTAAGAACAAGATGAGTACCAGAAAAATAAATAATTTACATTTTTCTGCATATCTTCTTTAAATTATATGTTTTTATATCTTTCCTACTCTCATCCTGCTATGGTAGCAAGGCTGTCATCTGTGAAATTAAAGCTTTCTGATGCCTAAAATATGTGGTCGACACCAGACAGGTAATAAATATGATGGGCCAAATTCTGCTTCTAGAAATCCTTTCTAATGCACTCTGGGCAAGAAGTACATATTTATACTACTTTCTTTTTTAGATGTTAGGGTCTTTTTTGTCTGGTCTGGCTTTCTCTGCTTACACAAACACAGTTCTCTCATAAAAATAAACTTTTGTAGCCCATCTCTTATAAGGGTGATATTACTAATCATATAATCAATAATAACAATAACAGCCATTGCTGATTAATGCCAGAGTTTGTGTAACTTTTGCAAAGTCACACAGCTAGTAAAAGCTCATTCCATTGTGTCACAATAAATTCCAACAAATGAGTTCTAATAAATGAACCCTGACAACCTCTGAGGAATGGAGAAATCTGTGGAAAAAAAGCCTTCTTTTTCCTTATCCAGCTTTCATCTTCAAGATGATTCATTTCTCAGTAGACAAAACCTAGTGGGTATTGGAATGAGTTTCAAGGTATTGAGATATTCTAGTTCTGGTTTCAGCACAGCCATTAATTGTGTAAATTTGGGTAAGGACCTTTTCAGTTTTGTCCTCTGACCAATAGGAATAACAAGTGTCTTACTTTCTTCCCAGTATTATGAGTATTTCTAGCCTTGCCTAAATGATATAGAAATGGATAATATGCAGAATACTTTTATGGTACATCTAAAATGGATTATTTTATTCATACGTAAAATTTATATCAGATATGACGATGCCTGGGGAGACAATCTCAATTTATGGACTTTGTTTTAGGGGATGGGCCAGTTTCTAAAGGCATAATGATTGAAAAAAAGAACAGTCCCTGGCTTTGAGGAGCTCCCAGCCTGATGGAAGGAATGAGGGATATAGCTGAATAGAACATGACGAGACATAAACAGAAAGAAAGAAAAATAATGTTACATACCCTAAATCAAACATATGGATCCCTGCCTGGGTCTCAGAAGAAGGACCTGGATAACAAATGTTTTACCCAGTCATGTGGTAATTTTTGAGTTGGTTTGTAAGAAATGTAAACATCCTATCAGTTATAAGCATAGCTATTAGATAGTAAAAGGAAATCCAAGACATATTAAAGGCTCACAATAAAATATGATATTTTTATCCATATTATAAGCAAGTAAAGATTAGGAATGAAGCAGCTACTCCTTGAAAGTGGAGACCTATAAGAATGTAAAACTGTGTAGTTTCAAAAAAAAATGTGATGGAGAGTTTAAGTTTCCTTGACAATTTGAGTTTCTTACCTGCATAGTAATAATAGCTACCATTCACTGGATATTTTCTGTGCACCAGGCATTGAACAAAGAAAATGAGATATTTTCATTTCATTTTTTTTCTGATAACTCTCTGTGGTAAGTATTAATATCATGCCCATTTCACAGATAAAGTAAACTGAGGGTCAGAAAGCTAAAGTGGCATGGACCGACCAAGTTACAGTTAAAGAGCTAATAACAGGAAGAGAGACTGGATCCCAGACAATGTGGCCCCACAACTCTTCCTTCTACTTCTTAACCACTATATATCACACTGCCCCTGGGCTAGGACAATTTTAAAACTACAATGAAGAAAAAATGAGTATACTTTGATGAAAAACTACTTTTGTAATTATGGGGAAGGAATAGGAGGATAAATTTTCTCCACTGTATCACTCTGTAACTACACATATAAAAGGTGGCTGGTCATTAAGCCACAGATCAAACACAAGGATTAACTTCCCTAAAAACTCTTCTAGTATTTCCTGGAGGTAAGAAGAAAACACCTACTGTTCTAGAGAATCTAGCAATAAATGGCTTTTCACTGACTTATGCAGAATACAGTAGGATCGGCCCCATAACAAAGATTATATTCAGGGCACTGCATCTTCAATGAAAGAGCATCAGGGACTTTATCACAAGTGACACCACTATAACTTTGGTGACTTTTGCTATAACTTACCTTGAAGAATTATATATATAGATATGGTCTCATGTTATCAGATAACAAACACATGTGCTGCTGAAATGTCTTTTGTTACTTATGTTGTTACACGCGCAGAAAAAGCCTCCAAAAGTTTTTCCTAGCATGTATACATAGCACGGGGTTTTATAAAGCTTTAATCTACTGACAGAAGATTCATAAACAATAGTCCACCTTTATTTCTCTTCTTCTAGTATGTCAATCAGTGAATACCAAGGAACAGCTTAGAACCCCTGCACATATAAAATGTCAGTAAAAGGAAGCAGGCCAAAATGCCATCTAACCAACAGAAACAGAATAAACTGATGGGTGTCTTACAAGTTCACTTAAATTGACAAATGATCTAGAGGATGTTCCTCAAAATTGCTTGATATATTGGCTTTTGTCAAGAAAAAGTACCTGAAGTGAAATTTGAATATGCACCAAAAGATTCTGTCTTCAAGGACTTTTCAGTTTCCTCCAGTTTGCAAGTTTAGAAACTGATCAGTTCAGCATATCTCTAATAAAAAATCATCTCCCAAGATTCCTTTCTATGTGGGCAAAATCAAATTAATTTCAAACAGGAGAGATTTGGTGCATACAGAAAGGTAGTGTCAAACTGTAACATCCTCTCTCTCTGGCTCTCTCAGGTCTCCTAATATCTACCTGGGAGAGAAATACAAATATTAACTTCACCCAAGATCACTCTGCAAAATCTAATGAGGAGAGTGATTTCCAAAAGGGAATGTCATTGATTGAATTATTCCACTGTGCTGTCAGGGTTTCCATTGATGAAACTATAGTTCTCTGGACTTTTACTTAACACTTGCTGAGAGCCAATAGGATTCCAGGCTCCTTTTAGAGCCCGCAAATAGCAAAGCACCCTTGCCTTGATCGCTGAGCAGCCACTGTATCAGAGGGTCCCAGTGCTTCAGCTGGATCTGCTGAAGTGATGCTCTGTGCCCTCTGGGCCATGGACTGCCATGTGTGCACCTCCCAGCCTCCCCCAGCAATGATGCATTACACTAATATGCTCTTGAAGCACACTCACTGGGATGTATTAGAGTGATACATCACTAAAATGTTTCAGCTTCTATGATGTATGGTCATGTGAGGTACAAATGGCCACTAGAGGCATGTTTTAAAGACATAATTTCTAATGTTTTGTATTAAATGATGTCTATGGGCCCTTTTTGGTTGTTTGGAAGATTCATTTTGGGATTCTCTTATGGTTAATCTTTGGGATTCATTGCTTTTTCCTATCATGAAAAGCATTCTGACTGCATAACATTATTAAAGAGGAATACTCAGTAACTGAGCTTTACCTGAGTGTGACACAAAGTGAGAGAAGACATCTGTGGGCATGGCTGTGCAATCAGCCCTGAAATCCAGTCCCCACCATGAGACCTGGTGCTGGGTTACATCTTCTCCAGGGGTCACCATACAGGCTAGTGGTGGGCCCTGAGCGAGAAACATGGCAGCTAGTTGGAGATGCTTCCTAGAGGCAAAAAAGCTGTGTTCCAGTTCTGCATGCTCTTTAATGACATGGTCTGCATGGCTAATGTGTTTATTACTGGAGTCTGATCTCTTTTTTCATTGCCTAGTTTTTAGATGAAAGGGTAGAGTAACTTTTAGAAAACTAGCAAGTTACAAATTCTAAAAATAGATATTAGACTTCTTTCTATTATCATTTTTTTGGATTATCCAGAATGTGTTGTTAGATGCACATTTCATGAGGGCAGTTGACCACATCTGTTTTGCTTATCATTTTACCCTCTGCACCATGCTTGGTTTGTAGAAAACATTCAATAAATATTTATTCAGTGCATTAACAGTCATGCTTCCCTTTGACAGTAGAACTATTTCATCAGCAAAATTTTCTTCCAAAGCAAAGCATGATTTCCTTAAATGTAATTGCCCTTTCTCATAGTCAGACATTAAATTGAATCTAATAATGGTAAATAACGGCAGTTCTTTTTAAAGAAATGGTTCTAATCTATAGATCTTGCTTAAAGCCAACCTAGGAAGATGATCTTTACTTAAAATGTGTGAAAAACATACAGGGAGAGAATGAGAGAGCAGAGGGGAGTCAAAGGACAGAAAGAAGGGAGGGAGAAACAGAGAGGAGAAAATAATTTGATTATCAACAGGACTTACCAGTGCATTTTTCACACATATATTTTCAGAATATTTTCTAAAGGGACATCCCCTATATAGTTTATGCTGTGGGAGTGACTATAAATAGACAAGGAAATTTACATATGAATCATAGAATTAGTGTCATTACTTTACAATCACATTTTGTATATTGTAGTTTTTAGTGACAGAATTTCCAGTGTATTTCATTCTCAGTCACAGACTTCACTGGCTATTTCTGACAGTGTCATATATTCTGGGGTCCAATATAAACAAAACAAAACACGCACGTGCAAACCTAAAACTTATTTTTATATTTGCATTTCAAACTAAAACCAGTGCAATCCTGAATGCCTTCCTGTTGAATCAAGCTTTTACTCTTCTTTTTTCTCTCACGATATTGTATACCATAGGTCTCCAAACTAGCTTTAAGTACTGAGGAAAAAAATTTTACTTGTAAATTTAAGTTTAATAGCCTCACTTTCACTAATTAGCAAAGACAGACATGCACCTTTAAAACGCCTCCAAATTTCCTTTATATATTCCATGTAAATAGATGCAGGTCCTACAGACAAACACTGAGTTTGTCTGCATCCAGCATGGTCCGTGCACGGAATCACAGTAGCTAGCTTTTGAAATTAGCACTGCCAACTCCTACTCCTCACAAACTGAGGTTCATTGATGCCTTTTTCATTTTCTCATTCTCTTCCCTCTTGCCTCCTCCCTTCTTCCCCCCTCCCTACATGTCTTCTGTGGTTAAGTAGCCCTCTTTTGGAGCTGTAACTTATAAACGCTGTGCCTCTATGACAGAATCGGCTAAACTCTTGCTAATTCTTTCTGCCATTTTAATAGTAAGCTGTCTGTGGTCCATAGCCATTCTCTCACCCAGATCTTGTACCTATATTTCCATCATAGCAAGTGATAAACCATTACCTATTGGTTGTGAATATTCTGAACCATTATTTCATTCCTAATCTCAGCATTTTTTTTCATTTACCGATCATTCCTGGTGTGATTTTTCATATACAGAAGCCAGTGACTAAATAATGCCAGCCAATGGACACCTCTGAGAATGGTGTGGATAAATAAGAAATGAAATTCTAACTTATTTTTTCATTTTTCTTCCTGTTACTAGCATAAGTAAAAGACTTAGAATCCAAAACTAAATGTTTTTATATCTGTGAACAGAAGTCTCACCAGTATAATAGATAATTAGGAGCTTTATATACACTAGCTAAAGATTTAACCAAAAAGAGATAACTGATTCTCTAATTCTATGCCGACTTTTAGACTGATTTTGCCTTATCATTAGTGCCCTACAATATTCTATATTTTAGTTCCTAAAACAATACAAGGAATTCCAGTTTTACTTTAACTAAATGTTTACCTGAAGAACATTAATAGCTTTATAACCTGTGCCTAAGTTGAACATTACATAAAAATACCAATGAGAATATGCAGATGTTATAACTATTGTTATAATTGAAGACAGATCAAATATAAAAAAACCTCTCCATAGCATATATAGTCAAGGTAGTTGTACTTGACTGATTTATTTTTTAATAGATGCCCAATGGTACGTCTTTCTGAAGAAAAAAAAAACTAAATTGAAGTCACAGCAACATAACATAGTTATATTTTATTGGGAAGCTGAGATTTTAGGAGATGGAAGAAATTATTACAACAGGTAATAACTAATAGGTTTATCTGTAGTATGCAATAATGTGTTCTAATAATCTTTTTATTTGGGCATTTGTGTATTTTATTGGGCATTATGAAGTCTGGTCTGAATTCCTCAAGTCATATTTAAATGTACATTAAAAGTGAATTGAGCAAAGAAGGAATTATTTTTCTTGATATTATAAAATCATTAAAGGCTAATATTTGGGGCTACCCATCCCTTGACAAGTTCATGAAGAATATTAGGAGGAACACAATGGTCGTGAACATTTCCAGCTCCCATACTGAATTCAATTCCCTAGATTTTCTTGGGCTTTTCATTTTTAGAGCCCTTGTGTAAAACAAAACAAATTTTCTATTTCTCATAAATTATTCTTTTTATATTTGTTCACAGCAAGAGAAGAGGGCCCAGGCTCAGGCAGGGTCAATCTAGAATGTCTATTATAGAAATGGTTAGGATACACAGTGTTTGAGGGGGATGCTTAGGAGGCTTGTTTTAAAGTTGCATTTGCACAGCAAGCCAATAACTTTAAAAATTTTTTTGTTTTGAGATAATTGTAGTTTCACATGTAGTTGTAAAAACTACAGAGAGATCTCATAATGCTCAATTTCCCCTAATGGTAAGATTTTGAAACATTTTGTTTCAATATCACAACCCAGATATTGATATTGATACAATCTGCCCATCTTATTCAGATTTCCCCACTCTCTACTCATTGGTAGGTATGCATCTGTGGATGTGTGCACCTAGTTTCTACATATTAGTCACATGTAGGTTCATGTAGCTACCACCACAGTGGTAACTTTATTTTATTGTATGTTACAGTATGTAAAAATATACTAATTATATTTTTTAGATTTGTGCTCTAGATACATATGAGAAGATATAAATTGTTCCTATGAAGGAATTGTATTGGTAATGATTTTAAGAGCACTAAATCCACCCTCCCACTATTCACCTTCTCTGACTTGCTTTCAACACTGCGGGCATTTGGACTTAGCTTTGGATTAGATATCATGAAATCATCACTTCTTTACCTTAAGCACATTTCATTTTCAGATTTCTTTTCCCTTAAGCTGCATTTCCATTTTGATATGTTCCTCTGCAGAGAACATTCAAAAAATTAATATTTTATTGAAGTCAAATGATTCTAATCTTAACAACATAAACCCTATTCACCCAACTGTGTGCAGAATGAAATGTGATGCCTAGTTTTCTATCATCTTCTAATGCAGGGAAGCTGCCATTCAATTTACAGAACAGGGAGGAAAACTGATTCTCAGTTACTGTCTTCAACAACTAAGAAGTCTGGGATGGAACTGAGGGTAGCATGGTTAAACAGGGAGAGGTTGTATTAGACTCCTAAGGAGACCACGAAGTCACAAAAGGCCCCGATCTCATCCAGAGTGAGGGGTGGGGGAAGTGAGCTGGGAGCTTGATGCATGACTACAAGATTCACCCGGGTGGCACTCCCATCATCCAGTTATTCCACAGATTTGCATGCGCTAGGACAGATCAACTAACAGGAAATACGACTGACGGAGTGTCACTAAAGTTATCATGAGAGGGTTATATTTTCTGATAGTGGGCTTTTAAGACAAATGTTTCAATGTAGAAAGGATGTTTTCTGCCCCAAGTTATTTGTTTTATTTTTCCTCTTGCAATACTCTTTTTCACGAGGTTTGAAAACAGGTTTTGTTCCTTCTTTATATGCCCTGCAGATTTTAGACTAGCAAATTGCATGTAATAATCAATAAACCATGAAATAAACTTCAGTAAACCATTCAACAAACTTAGAGAAATAAACCATGCCTAAAATTCCTATTTCCAGAAAAAAAATCCATGTCGATATTTTGAAAGGAAAAAAAGGGGGGGAAGGGGATTTTAAAACACCCTGCAAATTATAAATTCAGGGATGAAAATTCCCCGAGCACCGGGCTGGGTCTAACTTTAATTTTAGCTCTATTGTTTATTGGTAGCATCCAATCTTCTTATAAATGCCCCACACCCACACCCATATCCAAAAGTAGTCACAGGAATCTGGTTTTAATATATTTTAAAAATAAGAGCATTTAAAAATGATCTTGCATTAATCCAACACATTGGTGTTAATTAATTAATTATGGTCTGAGAATATAATTATTTTTAGTGGTTACTTGATTGACATAGGGAATTATATTATTATTTTCTTTAGAAACAAAACTGAGAGGCACAGTTTTCAGGAAAATTATGACTCATCCATTTTTCTAAGAGATGCTTGAAGAGAGAGCTACAGAGGCCCAAGACATGTGACAAGGGAAGGAAGGCTGGGAAGAAGCCTGGGGAAGCACCTGGGCTAGAGGCCATCCAAAGCAGGAGGCCACACATTCTGAGTATCTGAAAGCTGCGGCTCCTTCTTCTCTGGAAGGGAGCCTGGCTCTGCGGTGTGGTGCTCTCCCTCCATGGTTCATCATCTTCTCATGATTGAGGCCCTGAGCAGGAAGACTTGTGTCTCTGGCTGTGTTTCCAGCTCTTACATGGTCTAGAACACTGTTGCTTCCAAATACTTACTAATGAAAATAATGACAAGGACTTAAATGAAAATCACTAAAGTCCCAAGAGACCTCTAACTAAATGACCTTAATTCAACATCATGAAATCTTGAAAATATGAAAATCCCTTCATTACAAAACAACAACAATTTTTTGGAGAATAGTTTATGTTGAAACAAATCAACAGATTTAGGAATTTTGGATTTGAGATTTAACCTTCCCATATATATATTTGGCATATATAAAGCAGAAACACAAAAATCTATGATTAGAAGCTGTATAAGCACAGAAATTTTCATCTGTTTTATAAAATGCTGTATTTGTTGAACCTCAAATACTGCTGGCACATAGTAGGCACTGAAAAAAATTGATAAAGAATTAATGATTTAAAAGATGAATGCTTGACTAATGGAAATATTCTTACTTGCCTATACATGCCAAAAGCCTGGTAATAACAAATCCAAATAATAACTAATACTCATATTACTACACCCATTTTTATGGATAGCTTATTCATCTCCCTTCATAATTCAATATTCAAATAGTTAAAGTCAATTATGAAACAATTAAGCCATTAACTTAATAATTCTAATTCTATATGCTTTCTAATCATTTTAATCCAATTACTAATTATTAATTAAATTAATTAAAAATAATCAAGTGATTTAAAATCAAATAAAATTGGTTTTATCTCACATCTCTGCCATATATAGGTGATATAAAGTATAAATTTGTAGCCCAGTAAAAGAAAACTAAGGGGTTGAATTTAATCATTGTCTTTAACAGGTAAATATGTTCTCAGCTATTAAAAGTTTTCTGTGAAAATCTTTTATTTACAAAGGGAGTCAATAAAAAGAAACAACTTTAACATGAAATAAAATAATCTGGAGGGTTTGCAAGTGAGAATACCATGATTATGAGGGGAAAAGACCATAGGAACCTCTAGAGGTCTCTTGAGAGTGCCAAGGACAGAGTGTGTAGCTGTGTGTCCTGTGCAATAAGACATAGCTAGGAATGGTGAAACCAAATTGGATTAAATTTAATAGCCAGGATGTAGTACTAATTTATCCAAGAACATACAGTTCTTTAGAGGGAAAACCAAGACCATGAACCATGTATTATAAACTAGGTGTACTTTGAAATAGATAAACCCCTAGACAGACTTATCAAGAAAAAAAGAGTCTACACATGTAAATAGAATCAGAAAAAAAAGGAGTAATCACAACAGACACCACAGAAAAATAGAGAATACTGTGAAAAATTATATGCCAATAAATTGGACAACCTAGAAGAAATGGACAACTTTCTAGAAAAATACAATCTTCTAAGACTGACACAGGAAGAAACAGAAAATCTGAACAGACCAATTATCAGCAATGAGATTGAATTGGTAATCAAAAAACTATCTAAGAACAAATTTTCTGACCCAGATGGCTTCATGGCTGAATTTTATCAAACATTTAAAGAAGAGCTAATACCCACACTCCTTAAAGTATTCCAAAAAGGAGAAGAGGAGAGAATACTTCCAAATTCATTCTATGATGCCAGCATCACTCTAATACCAAAACCAGACACAGATGCCACAAAAAAAGAAAATTATAGACTAATATAGATGCAAAAATCCTCAACAAAATATTAGCAAACTGAATTCAAAGATACATCAAAAAGATTATTTGTCACAACTAAGGGCGATTTATTCCAGGGATGCAAGGATGGTACAATATTAGTAAATCAATCAATATCAAACATCACATCAACAAAAAGAAGGACAAAAATCACATGATCATCTCAATAGATGTGGAAAGGCATTTGATAAAATTTAACATGCATTTGATAAAATTTAACATCCATTCATGATAAAAACTCTTAATAAAATGAGTATAGAGGGTAAGTGCCTCAACATAATAAGGGCCATATATGACAAACCCACAGCCTACATCATCCTTAACAGCAAAAAGCTGAAATTTTTCCTCTAAGATCTGGAACAAGATAAGGATGCCCAATCTTACCACTTTTATTCAACACAGTACTGGAGGTCCTATCCATGGCAATCATACAGCAAAAAGAAATAAAAGGCATCCAGATTGGTAAGGAAGAAGTTAAACTGACACTGCTTGCAGACAACATGATATTATACTTAGAAAACTCTAGACTCCAACAAAAACTACTAGAATTAATAACTGAATTCAGCAAAGTTGCAGGATATAAAATCAATACACAGAAATCTGTTACATTCCTATATACTAATGATGAACTAGCAGAAAGAGTAATCAGGAAAACAACTCCATTTACAATTGCATCAAAATGAAATAAATACCTAGGAATAAACCTAACCAAGGAGGTGAAAGACCTATACCCTGTAAACTCATGAGAGAAATTAAAGAAGACACAAATAAATAGAAATCTATCCCATGCTCATAGACAGGATTAAATATTGTCAAAACAGAATCCTAGGATTTCCGGGAAGATGGCGGTGTAAGCAGGGTGACAGAAATCTCCTCCCGACACTATATTTATCTACGAAAATACAGCAAATACAACCACTCATAAAAGAAAGAACAGAATACACAAGAAAGCACACAGTGTGCAGTTACACCCGAGAGGACTCGGTGCCCCAAGAGGCGGGTAAGATACGGAGCTGCGACCTGGCAGGACCCGAGCACTCCCCCACCCCAGCATGCCGGCGGGAGGAGAGGATTCAGAACCAGAAGGGAGTGGAAGAGCAGGTCCGCGAAATAACCAGCCCCGGTGGTCTGCACCAGGAGCGCTGACACACATCACGTGGTGTATCCGTCATTGGAGAGGCAGAAGGTGCAGGTTTAGAGCCAGGAACGTGCCGTGACCGTGCAGCCAGCGCCCAGGGACAAGAGAAAAGTGCGAGCCATTTGCAGCGGTCTCGGAGAGGCAGGGGGCCCAGTGAGGGAGCACCATTGCCCCGGTGAGCTCAGCCCTGCAGGCTGGAAGTCCTGGGGAACTTCGGTCCCTGTTGCTGGTGACAGAGAGAAGGAAGCAGACACGCTGGAACTTTATAGAGAAAACAATAGCCTCCCATTCATTCCCAACCCAGCCAAAAAGCAGCGTGGCCGCGACTGTGGATTAGTGGAGCAACAGCGACACCTACAGCACGCTTAGAGAATCCACTCCAGGTGGGCTTTTTATTTTTTTGCTTGTTTTACTTCTTGCCTTTTTTTTCCTCATTTGTTTTATTTCTTGCCCCACCCCTTTTTTTCCTTGTTTGTTTTATTTCTTGCCTTTTTTAATCTTTTTTGCTTGTTTGTTCTATTTCTTGCCCCCGCTTTTTTTTCTTTTTCCTTTTTCACCTTCCCTTTCTTTCATTTCTTTCTTTCTTCTTTATCTCTTTTCTTTCTCTTCCTTCTTTTTTTGGCTTGTTTTTTTGGTGGTTTTTTTTTTAAAAAGCCCAGCTGACATACATGGCACCTACCAGCGACTACTCCTATCAACATGACAAGACAGAAGAACATGATACAGACAAAAATCAAGACCCAAACACCCTCTGAGAAGGAACCTGAAGGGATGGAAATGCAGCATCTTCCTGAAAAAGAATTCAGAATAAAAGTCATAACCATGCTGATGGATCTACAGAGAAATATGCAAGAACTAAGGGAGGAAGTGAGGGAAGTCAGGAAAGATAATGCAGAAATGAGACAAGCCATCGACGGGCTCAGCAGCAGACTGGACGAGATGCAAGAGACTGTTAATGCAATAGAAATCAGAGAACAGGAACACAGCAGCTGAGGCAGAGAGAGATAAAAGGATCTCTAGGAATGAAAGAATATTAAGAGAACTGTGTGACCAATCCAAACGGAACAATATTCGCATTATAGGAGTACCAGAGGAAGAAGAGAGAGAAAAAGGGATAGAAAGTGTCTTTGAAGAAATAATTGCTGAAAAGTTCCCCATGCTGGGGAAGGAAATAGTCTCGCAGTCCATGGAAGCCCACAGATCTCCTAACACAAGAGACCCCAGGAAGACAACACCAAGACACATAATAATTAAAATGGCAAAGATCAAAGATAAGGACAGAGTATTAAAGGCAGCTAGAGAAAGAAAAAAGATCACCTTCAAAGGAAAACCCATCAGACTAACATCAGACTTCTCAACAGAAAACTTACAGGCTAGAAGAGAATGGCATGATATATTTGACGCAATGAAACAGAAGGGCCTCGAACTAAGAATACTGTATCCAGCACGATTATCATTTAAATATGATAGAGGGATTAAACAATTTCCAGACAAGCAAAAGCTGAGAGAATTTGCCTCCCATAAACCACCTCTACAGGACATCTTAAAGGAACTGCTCTAGAGGGAAGCATTCCTAAGGCTAAAAAGCTGTCACCAGAGAAAATAAAATCATAGCAAAGAAAGCAGACCATCCAAACACTAACTAAAGGCAAAGAATAAAACACCTAGTATGTAAAGAATGGAGGAGGAAGAATAAGAAGGGAGAGAAATAAAGAAACATCAGACTGTGTTTACAATAACTTAACAAGAAAGTTAAGTTAGATTGTTAGATAGTAAAGAAGCAACCCTTGAACCTTTGGTAACCACGAATCTAAAGCCAGCAATGGCAATAAGTACATATCTTTCGATAATCACCCTAAATGTAAATGGACTGAATGCACCAATCAAAAGACACAGAGTAACAGAATGGATAAAAAAGCAAGACCCATCTATATGCTGCCTACAAGAAACTCACCTTAAACGCAAAGATATCCCCAGATTAAGGGTGAAGGGATGGAAAAAGATATTTCATGCAAATAACAAGGAGAAAAAAGCAGGTGTTGCAGTACTTGTATCAGACAAAATAGACTTCAAAACAAAGAAAGTAGCAAGAGATAAAGAAGGATATTACATAATGATAAAGGGGTCAATCCAACAAGAGGATACAACCATTTTAAATATATATGCACCCAACACAGGAGCGCCAGCATTTGTGAAACAAATACTAACAGAATTAAAGGAGGAAATAGACAGGAATGCATTCATTTTAGGTCACTTCAACACACCACTCACTCCAAAGGACAGATCAACCAGACAGAAAATAAGTAAAGACACAGAGGCACTGAACAACACACTAGAACAGATGGACCTAACAGACATCTACAGAACTCTACACCCAAGAGCAACAGGATGCACATTCTTCTCAAGTCCACATGGAACATTTTCCAGAATAGACCACAAATTAGGCCACAAAAAGAACCTCAGTAAAATCGAAAATATTGAAATTCTACCAACCAACTTCTCAGATCATAAAGGTATTAAACTAGAATTAAACTTTAGAAAGAAAACAAAAAGGCTCACAAATACATGGAGACTTAAAATTCTCCTAATTAATCAATGGGTCAATGACCAAATCAAAACAGACATCAAAGAGTATATGGAGACAAATGACAACAACAACACAAAGCCACAGCTTCTGTGGGACGCAGCAAAGGCAGTTCTAAGAGGAAAGTGTATTGCAATCCAGGCCTATCTAAAGAAAGAACATTCCCAAATGTATGGTCTAAAGGCACAATTACTGAAATTGGAAAAAGAAGAACAAATGAGACCCAAAGTCACCAGAAGGAGGGACATAATAAAGATCAGAGAAGAAATAAATAAAATTGAGAAGAGCAAAACAATAGAAAAAATAAAGAAACCAAGAGCTGGTTCGTTGAAAAAATAAACAAAATAGATAAACCCTTAGCCAGACTCATTAAGAGAAAAAGAGAATCTACACAGATAAACAGAATCAGAAATGAGAAAGGAAAAATCACCATGGATCCCACAGAAATACAAAGAATTATAAGAGAATACTATGAGAATCTATATGCTAGCAAGCTGGAAAACATAGAAGAAATGGACAACTTTTTAGAAAAATACAACCTTCCCAAACTGATCAAACAAGAAACAGAAAAACTAAACAGACCAATCACCAGCAACGAAATTGAAGCAGTAATCAAAAAACTACCCAAGAACAAAACCCCCGGACCAGAAGGATTCACCTCTGAATTCTACCAGACATATAGAGAAGAAATAACACCGATTCTCCTTAAAGTTTTCCAAAAAATAGAAGAGGAGGGAACACTTCCAAACTCATTCTATGAAGCCAGCATCACTCTAATACCAAAACTGGGCAAAGACCTCACCAAAAAAGAAAATTACAGACCAATATCCCTGATGAACGAGGATGCAAAAATACTCAACAAAATATTAGCAAACCGAATTCAAAAATACATCAAGAGGATCATACACCATGATCAAGTGGGATTCATCCCAGGGATACAAGGATGGTACAACATTCAAAAATCCATCAACATCATCCACCACATCAACAAAAAGAAGAACAAAAACCACATGATCATCTCCATAGATGCCGAAAAAGCATTTGACAAAATTCAGCATCCATTCCTGATTAAAACTCTCAACAAAATGGGTATAGAGGGCAAGTACCTCAACATCATAAAGGCCATATATGACAAACCCACAGCTAACATCATACTGAACGGCGAGAAGCTGAAAGCTTTTCATCTAAGATCGGGAACAAGACAGGGATGCCCACTCTCTCCACTGTTATTCAACATAGTACTGGAGGTCCTAGCCACAGCAATCAGACAAAACAAAGACATACAAGGCATCCAGATTGGTAAAGAAGAAGTCAAATTGTCACTATTTGCAGATGACATGATACTCTACACAAAAAACACCAAAGACTCCACTCCAAAAATACTAGAACAAATATCTGAATTCAGCAATGTTGCAGGTTACAAAATTAACAGAGAGAAATCTGTTGATTTCCTATACACTAATGATGAACTAACAGAAAGAGAAATCAGAAAAACAATTCCATTCACAATTGCATCAAAAAGAATAAAATACCTAGGAATAAACCTAACGAAGGAAGTGAAAGAACTGTACTCTGAAAACTACAAGACACTCCTAAGAGAAATTAAAGAGGACACTAACAAATGGAAATGCATCCCATGCTCTTGGCTAGGAAGAATAAATATTGTCAAAATGGCTATATTACCCAAAGCAATCTACAGATTCAATGCAATCCCTATCAAACTACCAGCAGCTTTCTTCAATGAACTTGAACAAATAATTCTAAAATTCGTAAGGCACCACAAAAGACCCCGAATAGCCAAATCAATCCTGAGAAGGAGGAATAAAACAGGGGGAATTATGCTCCCTGACTTCAAGCTCTACTACAAAGCCACAGTAATCAAGACAATTTGGTACTGGCACAAAAACAAGACCCACAGAGCAGTGGAATAGAATAGAAAATCCAAACATCAACCCAAACACATACAGTCAATTAATATTTGATAAGGGAGCCTTGGATATACATTGGGGAGATGACAGCCTCTTCAGCAGCTGGTGTTGGAAAAACTGGACAGCTACATGTTAGAGAATGAAACTGGACTACTGTCTAACCCCTTACAGAAAGGTAAACTCAAGGTGGATCAAAGACCTGAATGTAAGTATGAAACCATAAAACTCTTAGAAAAAAATATAGGCAAAAAGCTCTTGGACATAAACATGAGTGACTTCTTCATGAACATATCTCTCTGGGCAAGGGAAACAAAAGCAAAAATGAACAAGTGGGACTACATCAAGCTGCAAAGCTTCTGTACAGCAAAGGACACCATCAGTAGAACAAAAAGACTTCCTACAGTATGGGAGAATATATTCATAAATGACGTATCCGATAAGGGGTTGACATCCAAAATATATAACAAACTCACGCACCTCAAGAAACAAAGACAAATAATCCAATTAAGAAATGGGCAGAGGACATGAATAGACACTTCTCCAAAGAAGAAATTCCTATGGCCAACAGGCACATGAAAAGATGCTCCACATCACTAATCATCAGAGAAATGCAGATTAAAACCATAATGAGATACCACCTCACACCAGTGAGGATAGCCAACATCCAAAACACAAACAACAACAAATGCTGGCGAGGATGTGGAGAAAAGGGAACCCTCCTCCACTGCTCGTGGGAATGCAAATTAGTTCAACCATTGTGGAAAGCAGTATGGAGGTTCCTCAAAAAACTCAAAATAGAAATACCATTTGACCCAGTAATTCCACTCCTAGGAATTTACCTAAAGAAAACAAGATCCCTGATTCAAAAAGACATATGCACCCCTATGTTTATTGCTGCACTATTTATAATAGCCAAGATATGGAAGCAACCTAAATGTCCATCAACAGATGAATGGATAAAGAAGAGGTGGTACATATACACACTGGAATATTATTCAGCCATAAAGAGAAAATAATTTCTGCCATTTGCAACTACATGGAAGGATCTAGAGGGTATTATGCTCAGTGAAATAGTCAGGCAGAGAAAGACAAATACCAAATGACTTCACTCATTTGTGGAGTATAAAAACAAAGCAAAACAGAAGGAACAAAAAAGCAGTAGACTCATAGACACCAAGAAGGGACTAGTTACCAAAGCAAAGGATTTGGGAAGGGTGGGTAGGGAGGGAGAAGGGAATTAAGTGGCATTATAATTTGCAATCACAATATAAGTTGGCCACCGGGATGGTAGTACAGCACGGAGAATACAATTAATGACTCTTAACATCTTACTATGCTGATTAGACAGTGACCTCAGTGGAGGTGGTGGTGAGGTCTTGATAATATGAGTGAATGTTGAACCACTGTGTTGTGTATGTTAAATCATCATAAGTTGAATATCAATGATACTTAAAAAAAATCAAAACTCACTGGTGTATAAAGGCTGAGAAGCCTTTCCTGATACTCTGCTCTGGGTATCTCATAAAACCAAAGGATTTTCCCTTATCAGAGGACTTAAAATGGAACACTGGAATTGTCTCCTTAATCTTCCCGTTCCTACAATGAATGCATATTTACGGAGATTAGAGACTATGTCAACTCTTATATCTTAGCGTATAGGACAACATGTGTCATATATAGTAGTATTCCCCAAATGATGAGCACCTGAGTAAACAGCCAAAATTTACTGAACAGCTTCTATATGCTAAGTATATCACTCCTCTGGCACATGTAAAAACTAAGATAATGATGCTGAAAATAGTACATTAAAATGATTATGAGTATTTTCCCCACTGTATTTTGTGTGCTTTAGATCTCTGATTCCTGCTCCTTATCTTGAGCCCAAGTAATTCAGTGATGAACTGGACATTTGGCTGGAACCCAGCAAATGCTTGTTGAATGAAACATATGGAATTGACAAAATTCTAATCCTCCTTTTCCTCTCTTAAGTATGTGGAAAGGAGAAGTCCACCCAGTGCACTGCATTAAAATATCCCTGAAAAAATGTCTGATTTCAGTTTTGACCACAGAATACTTTGAAGGAGACTGAGAAGTTATGTGTTGGAGTCAGCACAGTGTTAACTTCCTCCATCAATTCCCAAAGTTAATGGCTTCAAAGGTCAGTTGCCCTAAGAAAATTCATTTAGTTTTGTTTAAGTCAAGCCAACAAGTATCCTTTAAACTCAATATGCTAAAAAGGGAAAATACCAAGTTTCTTGGGTGACCATATGTTCCTATATTTCTAGGTCAGTCTTGATCAAATAGTCTCTTCCATGCACCCTAAAAATACACTTGTCCTCATCTGTCCGTCTGTCCTGGTTTTATTGGTTTGGAAAATGTCACTGTAAAAGTTCTATTTATTTCCTACCAACCATCCATGGTTTCTCTTTTATGTTCAACAATTTAAACATTATCTCAGTTCCTTTTCTGAAAAAAGTAAGGTAAAGAATACATGGGCAGCTATTGGCATCGAAAATGAATATGATGCACTATTCTTGTTTTGACATCAAATGACTTAGAAATATGTAGGTGGTGGAACAAGGAAGAACAAATTTCCTTCTATTAGATAAGTGGCTTTCTTTCACATAAGGTTAGGAAAACAAAATGAATCTGGGCTATCTGGGCTTGGCAAGCATATGGCCAGCATCAATGCAGTCATTATAGTTTGCTATGTTGTGTCAGATGCTTCAGTCATAGTATTCCTGCAGGAAAGTGATAGAAATATGAAAGAGGTTCTAAATATCAGCCCTATGTGAAAATGAAAAGGTCCATGTGTCAACCAAGACTAATAGGTAAGGAAGTCTGGGATGTTCTTCAGTTTAGCATAAAGTCACAGACATAGCCACTTCTGTTTGGATGGGTGTTTCTCAAACCTGAATAGTATGTGCAAATTTTTGAAAGGAAATAGAATATTCAAAATTCTCCAAGAATAAATCTATATAGTTCACCCTCTTCCCACACATTCTGAGCATTCTGTTTTGAGAAAGTGTAAGGTAGTAGTAAAGCATACGGATTCTAGTAGAAGATCTGGATTTAAGTCCTCAGTGCCATTTAACTGAATGGCTTCAAGGAAGTTAAACTCTCTATACTGCAGTTTCCTTATGTATAAAACTGGGATTAAAAACAAAAGCAGTATAAACAAAGCTATCTTTAAGTGGAATAAGCTAGTCACAGAAAAACAAATCATGTATAATTCCATTTATATGAGGTATCTAAAGTAGTCAAACTCACAGAAACAGGAAAAGGAGAATGGTGGTTACCAAGGGCTGGGGAAGGTGATTCAGAGTTGTTCAAGGATACAGTTTCAGTTTTACAAGACAAAAAAGTTCTGGATATCTGTTAAGCAACAATGTGAAATACTTAACACTACTGTACTGCAAAGTAAAAATGATTAAGATGGTGAATTTTGTTATTTTTTTAACATTTTCAATTATAGATAGATATCTAAAAATTGACTATATATTTACACCTATGTATCTACCCACTAGGATAATAGTGAACTTCAAGTTTAAAAAAATGAATATAAAGCTCTTTACCAGTGGTTGGCAAAGTCAGTGTTCCTTATAAGTGGGAGTAATTATTCTTTTTTCAATGAAATAATCTAAATTTTCAAAAGTACCAAGTGCACAGAAATTCCTATTGATTCAGTGAATGTTTCCTTTCTCAGTCACCGTGTTGGTTGGTTGCTGATGGGTCGTCAGTCAAGAACGATACTCATTCAGATCATTCATTCAAGCTGCCAGCTTTACTGATCACCAGGACTCTTGTCTGTTAGTGAAGTGGTAAGTGGTGATTGGTGAAAGTGCCAGTCTTCTAAGAGGGGCCGTTCAGTTAGATTGGGTAGCATTCACCCAGGCATTCCAGCCCACAACAACAATTTCTAAAACCTACTGAGAACAGGGCCATGCAGATTTTCTTTCTGGAGAAAAGAAACTGACATATGTGCAATTTGGCAACAAGAAGGCAAAGTTCTGCTCACACTGACCTTCACCCTCGCCTCTCTCATCCATCTTCAAAGTCTCAGTTTGCTCCGGCCGCACTGGCCTTTGTGCTGTTTCTGGAACACCCCGACCTGCGCATCCTTTAGAGTGCTTGCACTGAACTCTTCTCTCTACCTGGACGCTCTTCCTCAGTGTAGCCACAGGGGTCACTTTCTCACCTTTTTCAGGTTTTTGCTCCCACATCATCTTCTCAGATGCCCATCTTATATGAAATTGCTACCCTCCCTCCTCTCTTGGTCCAGGGACATTCTACTTGATTTTTCTCAAAAACCGCATATCATTCATAGATGAATTCTATATTTTTAAAATTTTAGTGTCTGACTCATCCTAGTACGGTATAACCTCCATAAAGGTAAAACATTTTTCCCTTTCTGTTCACTACTATATTCTATCCTAACATAGTATCTGCCACATAGTATGCACATACTCAATTTTTTTTTGAATGAATGGGTAAATTGGTTAAAACATTATTCAATACAAAGAGTCAACAGTGGCCTAATAATCAAGAGTCCTCCTTACAAAGGAAATTTCTAAGAACTATTACTTAGAGGCCCAACAGCATGCTCCTACTAAAGTCATTTTATGTTAACCTCAAATGCCTTTCCATTCCAGGGAAAGTGAGAGTTCTTATATCTGTTTTGCTACCATTTCCCAAATTGGAAGGGGATGGGGCACACAGAAGCTAATGTCACAACAGTTGTTGAAAACAACTTATGAATTTACAGGAACAGGTAGACATTTAATAAATTGTTGATAATAAGTTTTCATTTGTTTTAATATAAATCACATTATGCTAATTAGCTCTATGAAAATATACCTTGGATTCTTGGCTTATGCTGGAAAATGAAATATTTATCAATATCATTATACTTGCAAGAGGTACCAGTGTATTGCTTCTGTTCTGCATTAGGAGAGAGAGCTTTCAAAAAGAAAGAGTGTGCTAGAAAGACTTTACAAAGTCTAGTGAGATGTGCAACTGGATCTAATAACAACTTTGTCTCCATCCAGTTCCCTGACCTCAGGTGAGACATAGTCTCTCCAAGTCTGGCTATAAAGATTGCGTTGTACTACAAAAACCTTCTTAACTTTTTTCAACTACCTCATTGAGGAATTGAGTGTCTTCACTGGGGAAATGAGTAGAATAACCCCCATTTTGCCTGTTTCTCAAAGTTGCCTTGTAACTCTGAAAATTGGGACTCATACCCCTGTGATGTTCTAGATGATGTTAGTTAGTTGAAAAACTGCATTCAATTTCCAAGTTACATTTATTTGGATGTGTACTTGGAAGAAAAAGGTATAACTTGCATATTAACATTGTAATTTTATGGATAATATTACTTAGGATGAGATTACAAAAGTAAATTCAGTTTAGATATAAAATATTAAGTAAATGATAGTATAAGTAACACATAAATATGGCATAATTGTGGAAGTGGTATACAGACAACTGAGCTTTAGAAGAAAGTCTTGTTTGAATCAATTATGATGATATGTGAATGTCCTTTTCAAAGTTAACAGTACCAACCATAGTAAGATGGTGTTAGTATTAAATAAATGTAAGTAAAATAAAGTATTATAATTTTTATTTTAGCAAAACTTTTCTTCTTTTTTCAGTGCCTGCTATGTTGTGGGCACTCAATAAAAGATGCACATTTTACCTATAAGTAAAATCCTGACAAACAAACCTGCAGGAAGCTGGGGCATATTAGTGAACTCTTTCCTTACATCACATGTCCAGGTCATAAATCCAGTTCTGCTGATCCTAGACCATGCTCTAGGAGATGTAAAACTTCAAATATGACAATGAGAATTATGCATATATATATTATTGTTTGCTTTTGAAAAAAGGCAAACACTGAGGAAGCTGCTCTGTTACATGTTTCTCATGTCTCACTACGCTGTACTATGGGAAAACAGAATTAGAGTCTTATTGATCAATGTATAATAATAAAAGTAGCATTATTAAACTCAGATATAACTGTGATATTGGGCCTTTCCCAGAAAGGGCTTAAAGAATCTAAACCTCATGAAACCATATATTTAATGGGTAGTATATATTATAAAATGTGTATAGTGAGTATAAAAAATATGACAGTGCAGCAGATATGCAATCGAACACCAGCATCTTGCTCTCTGAGTTGCTCCCCCTCACCCATTCCTGCACTGGTGTGGAATGTTCACACGGACATAATACTCCATTCTAGTCTGTTCTCCTCTACTTACTGGCTTTTCTGAGTTTACTTAGACTATTTTTCTCTGACTACTAATATTCTCAGATTAATTAGAAATTAATTACATCTATTCTGAAAATAGGCAGGGATCTAATTGTTGGTTTTCTAGAAATGCATCTCATCCATTAGATTGTGAACACCACGGGAAATCAGAAACCATCTAGCTTTATTCAGTGGCACATTTACAGTGCCATCATATAGCAGATTCTTCAAAAATATTTGAATGAAATGAATGAATACAAAGATGAATAAATGTGATGATGGACTACCTGTTATGTGTCAATTACTGAGTAAGATTCATTGTTGCTCAAGTATTAAACATAATAAAATAAATGAGAACACTTTGTAAACGTTAAAGCTCCCTGTAAATGTGGGATGTTACGAATGCATTTTTTGTTGTTTTTTTTTCATCAGTTACTTTCATGCAGTTCTCAATCAGAACCATTGGATAAGTTCTCCATCTGAGAGTTTTATCAAGGTTGTATTTTTTTAATGGAATTTTATGCTGCTATGTAAGAAATGTGCCTGTATAATACATACACTGTTACATGTAGCTCCGTAAGTGCTATTTTTTATAATATCACCTATGAATTATTTTCAGGGATGATACTGTACTATGAAACAATCCAGAGCATTCTGTTACTATAAATAGCTTTTCCCATGAACAAACATAATGCTCCTTCCCAGTGAGAGCATGGGACATTATGTGGCATTCCCCTGGACAGCTAGCACTAGCTCACCATCCTCTAAATACTCTCAGGAATTGGTTCACTATACTCTGAATACTCTAACTCCCTGTCCTGAATCCAGAGTGTTCTGTGCCAGACATGGTCTCCTCCACTAAAGCCTCTGTTTCTGGTGAACAGTTTTGACAAAATGGCTGACAAAGAATGCATGAATTCTAATCAGTGTGCTGAAAAGAGGCAAAGAAAGTGTCCACAGCATTTCAGGGCTTCAGCTAACAATTCGGTGGGGAGATAAGACAGAATAGAGCCAGCTTTCTAAGGTCATAGACTGAAGTTTGTTTGACATTTTATCTCCAGCTCTATGCTTGATTTCTTGCATAAAGTAAGCACATAATAAAGGTTTGATGAGTGGATGAAGGGGAAAAAAATAGATACCTAAGGTAGGAAGGGCTATTTAGTATAAAGAGTCTGGAGCCAGTTCTCTTTTCATAACAGTAAAGGAAGGCTCTGCCATATTTATACATTTAAAACCTTTAAAGAAGGGCAGATGACCATCTGCAGAAAAGAGAAAATAGGACAAAAGATGATAGCATCCTAACAAATGCAGGGCTGGGGAAGTTCTGGGTTATCTGATTTTAATTACAGTGATGCCTGTGATTTCCTTCCTCCTTGCTGTTTCACTGAAACTTATCCCAGTTCCCTTCCCTGCTGTTATGATTCTTCCCTGCATTTAAGAGCTCTTCCTACAGGGCCTGCCATCAGCATGGTCTCTGTGCTGTGCAGGGGAAGAGGGTGTCAGCCAGGAGGGAGAGTGAATTTTTTCATCTTGCTGTAGATGCCCCAAAGCTGAGCCAATCTGCATGTTAAACAGGAGTCAAGCGCCCTTCAGTGAAGATTCAGGCTTGGCTTCCTTCCCTTGGTTATTAAGCTCCATTCCCACAGAATTACTACATGTCTGAGGTTTCTAAAACCCTTTGTGTGGATCTCAAATGGTTTTTGTGTTGGATCCAAATTCCTACCTTGGTTAACCAGGCCCCAGAGCCGTTCCAACCTTGACCGTGGCAGTGAAGCTCCAAGAATATATAGTAACGAAGGGGAAAAATAATAACTTCTACAGTTTAGTGATAACTGATTATGTGCCCACCACTGTGCTAAACATTTTGAATGCAGCACCCCCTCAAATCCTTACTATAAGCCCTGCCAGTATACTAGATACTATGATTATTCATTGCCTCTATTCTAAGATGAAATAAACTTGTTTTAGTTACAAAACTACTAAGTTATTAAAGCCAGATTTGAGACCCTGCAGTCAACTTTCAGAGTTTGCAAGGGCAAAAGACACCAGGAACATATAAATAGGCTTAATCACAATGAAAACCATCAATGAAGCACAAAAACTGAACCTTCTACAGTACGCACATCCCAGAAGAGTTGTGGGCCATGTTTTTTTCATGCACTTAGGTAGCAAAGAGGCACTGTGAGAAGAAAGAGAAGTTTCAAAAATAACAGCGCAGGAGAGTTCTGGCTTGTGGTGGCAATGGAGTCAGGAGTGGCAACTTTGAAAACAGAGCTTGCTCTTGGTTGAGGTGCAGAGAGTGAGAAGACTTCCAGGACCCCTTCGGGCTCTCCTTAACCAGGGCAGAGAGGGAAGAGAGGGCTACAGGTTTCAGAACACAGACCTTGTCTGCCTGTAAAGACTGTAATCTGTGATGGTGAGTTTGACTCTTTCTTTTAAATTGAAGTATAGCTGATATACAATCTTATATTGGTTTCACAGATACAACACAGTTGTTCAAGAGTTACTCGTATTATTAAATCCTCACCCCAACTGGTATAGTTATTATCTGTCAACATAGGAAGATGTTACAGAATCATTGGTGATATTCTCTAAGCTGTATTACGATCCCTGTGACCAACTCGATATAATGACTGAGAACTTCTGTGCTCCTTTATCACCCTCCCCTTCCCCACCGACCCACTCCAATCACTTCCCTATGGTAACCACTAGTCAATTCTCAGCATCTATGAGTCTACCGCTATTTTGTTCTTTGTGTTTGGTTTCGTTTTTAGATTCCACAAATGAGTGAAATCATACGGTATTTGTCTTTCTCCACCTGCTTACTTCACTTACCATGATATCCTCTAGGACCATCCACCTTATTGTTGCAAATCGGGGGATTTCTTTCCTTTTAATGGCTGAATAATATTCTATTGTGTATATGTACCACATTTCTTTATCTATTCATCAGCTGATAGACACTAGCTGTTCCCATATCTTGGCTATTGTAAAGAATATGGTAATAAAATAGGGGTGCATATATGAGCTTGACTGTTTAATACCATTTTTTTGTTTTTTCAAACAGGAATCTAGTTCAGTGGAAAGAATGCTCATAGAAACACTTGTATATAGTGTATGCCTGGTCACAGGCAGATTTACAGAAAAATTTCTGGGAAAACAATGTCATTCAGGTATGGAAGACAAACTGTCATTAAAACACTAGCAGCAAGAAGCTTACCATAAAGATGGGGAAGCACAGCAGTTCCCTAGGGTATTTATTTAGGAAGGCATCCTAGCTAGATGGGACAAAATCAATGTAGACATCAATAGCTGCCAATCTTGAAAAGTCCCTGGCAAGGGCCAAAGGAAACACTCTTTTTCCTGCTCTACCTTGGTGCTCTGTACTTGGTCATTTCAAAATGAAATTCCCTTACATCAGATTGTGCAGTTTATCTGAATAACTCAATTTTTTTTATTAAGGTATTATTGATATACACTCTTATGAAGGTCTCACATGAAAAAACAATGTGGTTACTACATTTACCCATATAATCAAGTCCCTACCTACACCCCAATGCAGCCACAGTCCATCACTGTAGTAAGATGACACAGATTTGCTGATTGCCTTCTCTGTGCTACACTGTTTTCCCTGTGATCCCCCACAACATGTGTACTAAACATAATACCCCTCAATCTCCATCTCCCTCCCACCCGACCCACCCTCCCACATCCCTCCCCTTTGGTAACCACTAGTTCCTTTTTGGAATCTCTGAGTCTGCTGCTATTTTGGTCCTTCAGTTTTGCTTCATTGTTATACTCCACAAATGAGGGAAATCATTTGGAACTTGTCTTTCTCTGCCTAGCTTATTTCACTGAGCATAATATCCTCCAGCTCCATCCATGCTGTTGCAAATGGCAGGATTTGTTTCTTTCTTATGGCTGAATAGTATTCCATAGTGTATATGTACCACATATTCTTTATCCATTCATCTACTGATGGATACTTAGGTTGCTTCCATATCTTGGCTATTGTAAAAAGTGCTGCGATAAACATAGGGGTGCATATGTCTTTTTGAATCTGACAAGTTGTATTCTTTGGGTAAATTCCAAGGAGTGGGATTCCCAGGTCAAATGGTATTTCTAATTTTAGTTTTTTGAGGACCCCCCATATTGCTTTCCACAATGGTTGAACTAGCTTACATTTGCACCAGCAGTGTAGGAGGGTTCTCCTTTCTCCACAACCTCACCAGAATTTGTTGTTCTTAGTCTTTTCGATGCTGGCAATACTTACTGGTGTGAGGTGATATCTCGTTGTGGTTTTAATTTGCATTTCCCTGATGATTAGTGATGTGGAGCATGTTTTCATGTGTCTGCTGGCCATCTCTGAATTTCTTCTTTGGAGAACTGTCCCTTCATATCCTCTGCCAATTTTTTAATTGGGTTATTTGTTTTTTTGGGTGTTGAGGCATGTAAGTTCTTTATATTTGTTGGATGTTAACCCCTTGTTGGATATGTCATTTACAAATATATTCTCCCATACTGTAGGATGCCTTTTCATTCTGTTGGTGGTGTCCTTTGCCATACAGAAAATTTTTACTTTGATGT
The DNA here is from genome assembly GCA_032199065.1 of Smutsia gigantea. Taxonomy (NCBI): domain Eukaryota; kingdom Metazoa; phylum Chordata; class Mammalia; order Pholidota; family Manidae; genus Smutsia; species Smutsia gigantea. The sequence goes on from JAVSCE010002435.1 coordinate 98,048, forward strand.
AGTCTCATGAGTTCATTTTTGCTTTTGTTTCCTTTGCTTGAGGAGGTGCCTTCAGGAAGAAGGTGCTCATGCTTACATTCAGGAGATTTTTGCCTATGTTATCTTCTAAGAGTTTTATGGTGTCATGACTTACCTTCAGATCTTTGCATTATTTTGAATTTACATTTGTGTATGAGGTTAGACAATAATCCAATTTCATTCTCTTGCATGTAGATGTCCAGTTTTGCCAACAGCAGCTGTTGAAAAGGCTGTCATTTTCCCATTGTATGTCCATGGCTGCTTTATCATATATTAATTGCCTACATATGGTTGGGTTTATATCAGGGCTCTCTAGTCTGTTCCATTAGTCTATGGGTCTGTTCTTGTGCCAGTACCAAATTGTCTTGATTACTGTGGGTTTGTAGTAGAGCTCGAAGTTGGGGAGCATAATCCCCCCAGCTTTATTCTTCTTTCTCAGAATTTCTTTGGCTATTCGGGGTCCTTTGTGGTTCCATATGAATTTTAGAATGATTTTCTTTAGTTCGTTGAAGAATGCTGTTGGTATTTTGGCATTGAATCTGTAGATTGCTTGAGGCAGGATGGCCACTTTGACAATATTAATTCTTACTATCCATGAGCACAGTATGTGTTTCCATTTATTCGTATCTTCTTTAATTTCTCTCATGAGTGTCTTGTAGTTTTCAGAGTACAGGTGTTTCACTTCCTTGGTTAGGTTTACTCCTAGGTATTTTATTCTTTTTGATGCAACTGTGAATGGAATTGTTTTCCTGATTTCTCTTTCTGCTAGTTCATTGTTAGTGTACAGGAATGTCACAGATTTCTGCATATTAATTTTGTATCCTGAAACTTTGCTGAATTTAGATATTAGATCAGGTAGTTTTGGAGTGGATTCTTCAGGGTTTTTAATGTACAATATCATCTCATCTGCAAATGGACAGTTTAACTTCTTCCTTGCCAATCTGGATGCCTTTTATTTCTTAGTGTTGTCTGATTGCCGTGGCTATGACCTCCAGTACTGTGGTGAATAGAAGTAGGGATTGTGGGCATCCTTGTCTTGTTCCCAATCTTAAAGGAAAAGCTTTCAGCTTCTCACTGTTAAGTATAATGTTGGCTGTGGGTTTGTCATATATGGCCTTTATTATTTTGAGGAACTTACCCTCTATACCCATTTTGTTGAGAGTTTTTATCATGAATTGATGATGAATTTTGTCAAATGCTTTTTCAGCATCTATGGATATGATCATGTGGTTTTTGTTCTTCTTTTTGTTGGTGTGGTGGATGATGTTGATGGATTTTCAAATGTTGTACCATCCTTGCATCCCTGGAATAAATCCTACTTGATCATGACGTATGATCTTCTTGATGTATTTTTGAATTCGGTTTGCTAATATTTTGCTGAGTATTTTTGCATCTATGTTCATCAGGGATATTGGTCTATAATTTTCTTTTTTTATGGTGTCTTTCACTGGTTTTTGTATTAGAGTGATGCTGGCCTCATAGAATGAGTTTGGTAGTACTCCCTCTTCTTCTACTCTTTGGAAAAGTTTAAGGAGGATGGGTATTAGGTCTTCACTAAATTTTTGATAAAATTCAGTGGTGATGCTATCTGGTCCAGGGGTTTTGTTCTTAGGTAGGTTTTTGATTACCAATGCAATTTTGTTGCTGGTTATTGGTCTGTTCAGATTTTCTGTTTTTTCTGGGTCAGGCTTGGAAGGTTGTATTTTTCTAGAAAGTTGTCCGTTTCTTCTAGGTTATCCAGTTTGTTAACATATAATTTTTCATAGTATTCTCTCATAATTCTTTGTATTTCTGTGCTGTCCATGGTGATTTTTCCTTCCTCATTTCTGATTCTGTTTATGTGAGTAGACTCTCTTTCTTTCTTGATAAGTCTGGCTAGGGGTTTATCTATTTTTTTTATTTTCTCAAAGAACCAGCTCTTGCTTTCATTGATTCTTTCTATGGTTTTATTCTTCTCAATTTTATTGATTTCTGCTCTAATCTATATTATGTCCCACATTCTACTGACTTTGGGCCTGATTTTCTCTTCTTTTCCTAGTTTTGTTAATTGTGAGTTTAGACTGCTCATATGGGATTGTTTTTCTTTCCTGAGGTAGGCCTGTTTTGCAATATACTTTCCTCTTAGCACAGCCTTCACTGCTTCCCACACATTTTGCAGTGTTGAATTATTGTTGTCACTTGTCTCCATATATTGCTTGATCTCTGTTTTTATTTGGTCATTGATCCATTTGTTATTTTGGAGCATGTTGTGAAGCCTCCATGTGATTGTGGGTTTTTTCATTTTCTTTGTGTAATTTATTTCTAGTTTCATACCTTTGTGGTCTGAGAAACTGGTTGGTACAATTTCAATCTTTTTGAATTTACTGAGGCTCTTTTTGTGGCCTAGTATACGATCTATTCTTGAAAATGTTCCACGTGCACTTGAGAAGAATGTGTATTCTGCTGTTTTGGGGTGTAGAGTTCCATAGATGTCTGTTAGGTCCATCTGTTCTAATGTGTTGTTCAATGCCTCTGTCTACTAACTTATTTGCTGTCTGGTTAGTCTGTCTTTCAGAGTGAGTGGAGTGTTGAAGTCTCCTAGAATGAATGCATTGCATTCTACTTCCCCTTTTAATTCTGTTAGTATTTGTTTCACATATGTAGGTGATCCTGTGTTGGGCGTATAGATATTTATAATGGTTATATCTTCTTGTTGGAAGATCCTTTTATCATTATGTAATGTCCTTCTTTGTCTCTTGTGACTTTCTTTGTTTTGAAGTATATTTTGTCTGATACTAGTACTGCAACTCTTGCTTTTTTCTTTATATATTCGGTATCATATTCTGTACTCTTTGTCTAGCTCTTGATTGACTTTGGAGATAGTTAATTTGGCGTTTGCATAGTAATTAGCTGTTCTACTTTCTTTACTGTGGTTTTATTACCTCTGGTGACAGCTATTAAACCTTAGGAACACTTCTATCTATAGCAGTCCCTCCAAAATACACTGTAGAGATGGTTTGTGGGAGGTAAATTCTCTCAGCTTTTGCTTATCTGGGAACTGTTTAATCCCTCCTTCAAATTTAAATAATAATATTGCCGGATAAAGTAACCTTGTTTCAAGGCCCTTCTGCTTCATTGCATTAAATATATCATGCCACTCCCTTCTGGCCTGTAAGGTTTCTGCTTAGAAGTCTGATGATAGCCTGATGGGCTTTCCTTTGTATTTGATCATATTTCTCTCTCTGGCTGCTTTTAATAGTCTGTCCTTATCTTTGATCTTTGCCATTTTAAGTACTATATGTCTTGGTGTTGTCTTCCTTAGGTCCCTTGTGTTGGGAGATCTGTGTATCTCCATGGCCTGAGAGACTATCTCCTTTCCCAGATTGGGGAAGTTTTCAGCAATTACCTCCTCAAAGACCCTTTCTATCCTTTCTTCTCTCTTCTTCTTCTTCTTCTTCTTCTGGTACCCCTATAATGCGAATATTGTTCTGTTTGGATTGGTCACACATTTCTCTCAATATTCTTTCATTCTTAGAGATCCATTTTTCTCTCTGTGCCTCAGCTTCTTTGTATTCCTCTTCTCCAGTTTCTATTTCATTTACATCTCCTCCACCATATCTAGTCTGCTTTTAATACCCTCCGTTGTGCTCTTCAAGGATCGGATCTCCTACCAGAATTCATTCCTGAATTCTTGAATATCTTTCTGTACCTCTAAGAGCATGTTAATGATTTTTATTTTGAACTCCCTTTCAGGGAGAGTCATGAGGTTGATGTCATTTAGATCTTTCTCAGGCGTTGTATTAATAATTTTACTTTCAACCAGGTTCCTTTGGTGTTTCATATTTGTATATGGCACCCTCCAGTGCCCAGAAGCTCTACTCTCTGGAGCTGCTCAGCCCCTGAAGTAATGTCGGGGGCCGTAGATGAGTGATATTCGTGCCTGGGGGGAGGATAGGGCTGTTTCCTGCTTCCTGGCTGCTATGCCTGACTCCACTGCCTGAACCAGTGGGCTGAGCAGACAGGTATAAGCCTCTATGCTTTGCGTTTGTAGTTGCCATAGACAGGTCTTCTCTCTGGCTGGCCTAACACCAGGGTATGGTTTGCTGGTTTCCAAGACAGGTGGGACTGGATGGGAGAAAGACGTAGTAGGCTGCGTATCATGAACGGGGTCCTTGGAGCTGTGTAGCCAGCCAGGGAGCTGGAGAACCTGAAGATCATGAAAGCTCCCAACCTGCTGGGCAGAGTGCACCCGGACACTTTTGTCTACCTGTCCTTTCTCCTGAGCAGTAAGCTCTGTGCAATTCTTGCCCCTTTAGCAGCCCTCTTGCTAAGGGCCTCCTTGTTGGGATATCTCTCAGACTGCCCACCTTTCTTTTGTCCCAGAGCAGCCGGATATGGATCTCTGCTTTCCACAAGCAGCTGGAATCTCAGTCTCTCCAGGAATTCTGCCTGTCTTAGCTTTCCAAGCCCCTAATCATGACAGTACCATGCAAGCACCATGAAATGTAGGTTTGTGCTCCCATAGCAGATCTCCAGAGTTAGGTATTCAGCAGTCTGAGTTCTCCACTCCCTCCCCACTCCATTTCTCTCCCTCTCACTGGTGAGCAGGGGTGGGGGAAGGGCTTGGATCCCCCTCGGCCACAGCTTTGGTACGTTACTCTGTTCCATGAGATATGCTCTTTTCTCCAGGTGTATGCAGTCTGGTGCAGTCCTCTTTCCTGTTTCTCTTTCAGGAGTAGGTGTATTAATTATATTTCCATATTATATGCGGTTTTAGGAGGAAGCCTCTGTCTCACCTCTCACACTGCCATCTTTAATCCCTCTATTGGTTTTTGATAAAGTATTATTTGTTGTGTATCTTATAACCTAAGTATGATTAGGTAAATAGTTGTTGTAGTGAGATAACTATAGTGATCTGTTTTATGTGAATACACAAGAGATGCTCAGTGTGCATTCCAACCAGCCCATTTCTTCCTCCGTCCTGCACTGACAAGTGGATCAGACATGAAACCATGGAGCTTTTGTCATTCATTTCCAGTGGAAACAGGATGATATACTTAAAGGGCACTGAATTTACATGTATGCACACTGCATGCATATTTTCTCTATTGTTAAAATAATAAAAAACTGTACAGTAAATATATATATTTATGTTTTATACATATTTTAAATTCATATGGTGTATATATATATATATATATATACATATGAAAGACATTCACCTTTTTTCTTTAGTACTATCAATTTTTAAATCCTGACTCATAAAATAAGATTTACATGAGGGAAAGGGAAACATTTTATGAATCAAATGGACCCAAATACAACGTTATATTTTGGGGGTAGATATTATCCATATGGTCAGTGGTTCTAACAGGATTGATTTTGTGTACTAATTATACAATGCAATTTTATTTGTTGCTTACAGCAAGGAAAGAAACCAAAATTCTGTTGACTTATTTAGTAATATTTGTATTTTTGGCCATGTTATGATAAAGAAATGTTTTAAATGGTTAATGACAGTTGATCTTACATCCAACACATCAATCCTGTTGAAACATATTATTGGATGAAACTTAATATATATTAGATCCTTTAAATATATATATTATTATACACTTGAAGTTGTATGACAGTGATACCCTTGGCACCCACACCAATGAAAAAGTATTTTAAAAAGGATGAAAATTGTAAAAGGAAACATTTAAAAAATAGTGAAACATCCTTTAAAATTAGCAACCTGAAACAATAATTTTCTATGTATCATAGCTAAAGATATTTCCAAACTGATAAAGTATATTTCCATTTATAAAAGTATGTTTAAATTTTCTTAGTTTTGTATTTCATATTTCATATCAAAGTATATCAGGGAGTTTGGTCATACCTATTTAAACTGAAACTTTACTCATATGTCTATAAATTTATTCGTATGTCCTAGAAAAATCAAAAACACCTTAGAAATGTCTGGTAACCCTCAATACCTGTAGGCATCAGTGTGGGAAAGTCTTAGAGGGAGCTATTTGCTCTAGATCACTAAATTTGGAGAAAGGCCTCCTGATAACTTTATTAGACAGGGTAATGTGTGCTGTCCTAAAAGATATTTAACCCAAGAAACTAAAGCCTCTATTACAGAGCTGATGCCAGAGAAAAAGGGCTTAGGAATGTATCTTCCTAAAGACCCATGGAAATAGTATAAATGGGCAGTATGTCATTTAATCATTGAAGAAGTGATTTATGTTTGTATCTTGGTCTTTGATTCCATTCAGACTACCACTACCTGAATCTTAAAAAAGGTGCTAAACACGGGATCTTTCTCATTTTCCCTTCTCTCCCTCTTTCACAATAGGGTCCTCATCTCCTGTCTTCCTTCCATCTTGTCACATTAGGGAAAACTCATACTACTTAGGTCTAACCTCTCTGTAATGTTCTAGACCCATTTCATGTGTTCATTTATTCAGCAGATCTGTATTTTGTGCCTATGTCCAACCCACTTTCCAAGCTCTAGGAGGGATTCTATAATGAGTAAGAAAAGATCTGTGCTCTGAAGGAACGAACAAAAATACTAATAAAACACCAGAATGGGGACCTAATGTATACATCCATGTTAGGAATATGCCAGGGAGATCAAGCATTGGGTGTGTATTTTTATGAGGTCCTAGTGGCTGGAAAAAAAAAGAAACACACACATACACACACACACACACGTAATATATTGCAAGGGCTTTGGATATAATGGTGAGACCCTAGTGTACTGAGTGTGACACAACCAAAACAGAGGAACTTCTGCTTAGGCTGTGATCGATTTGATAGAAAGATCTTCTGAGTTTTGAAAACAGGAAGGAATTTGGTCTCAGATTAATTTTTTGAGATATCAGAAATGCTTTGGTGGTTACTCAATTGTTCTCTGAGCTACTTTTTTAAGGGGTGGGCATTTTCTAAATTCTTTGATTATGATTTATAGGCCAGAGTAAGATGAGACCTACCCACACTACCCCACTCCATCCCCACAACCCTGCCCCTGTCCCAAGTGAGGGAAGCACCTTGGCAAGGATGCCAGGGTCAGCATTAAGACTGCATGAATAGTTATCCTAGCAAACAGATGTAAGATTAATGGAAACAGACTGAAGAATAGCATCCATGGTGGGTCCATTGGAAAGGCTGCCTCAGAGAAGGCATGCAACCCGGGCTTCTGCCATAGGAGGGAAGACCTGCAGCGCTAGGCATCCCAGCTATTTTTCAAGTGAGGGCATAGAGTCAAACATGATTTTAATTTCCATTGCTGTTATTATCTGTTCTTAATAGTTTTCCTCCAGCCTACTGTGGCATGGAGAAATGAGGGCCAAAGTGACAGAACTGCATAAATAAATAAAGGCTATAAAAAAAGAATAAACAAATGCTATAGGAGCTATTATCTTCCAACATTTTCAATTTCTCTCTCCTAATGGCTCCCTAAACCTCTTGTAGTAATTTCCTGTAAGGAAACTAATTTTTCAAAAGCATATTTATTCCCCAATAAGATTGGAACTGATTTTCGCATCTGTTTTGATTTCATAGTTATGATCAGGAGTTAGAAACTTCCCTTTAGCATTAGACTTCAGCAATAGTTCATCTCCTCCTGCTCTTTGCCAATTTTCTTTAAAACAAAACAAAAAGCCAATTTATTGTTTCCATCTCACCACCATCCACTTTTTCCTTAACCTTTTGCAATCTGAATTCTTAGGACAATTGATCTCTCACAGCAGCCTGTATCACTTTTTCTCAGATCCTTGTCTTTATCAGAACTTCCATGTCTTATAATATCTGTTACTGTCATTCATAACATATGCCATGTTATTTAAAAAGCTTCTGCTTTTTGGAGCATCCTTTATGAGCTTCTATGTCAATATATTCCATTATATTATTAACTTCTCATGTTATACAGTAAACTTTCATTGAAAATGCCCATCAATAGATGAATGGATAAAGAACATGTGATACATATATACAATGAAATATTATTCAGCCATATAAAAGAACGAAATCCTACCATTTGTCACAACATGTGGACCTAGAGGGTATTATGTTAAGTGAAATAAGCCAGGCAGAGAAATACAAATGCCATATGATTTCACTTATTTGTGGAATCTAAAAACAAAACAAAACAAAACAAAGTGAACAAAATAGCAATAGACTCATAGGCACTGAGAAGTGACTGGTGGAAGGGTTAGAGTGGGTAGTTGAAATAGGTGAAAGGGATAAAGAGGCACAAAATCTGAATCATAATATAAATTAGACATGGGGATCAAAGTACAGTATAGAGAATATGGTCAATAGTTCTGTAATATAGTTCTATATTGACATACACTAGTCGGGGTGAGGATTTAATAATGTATATAACTGTTGAATCACTATGTTGTATACTTGAAACCAATATAATGTTGTATATCAACTCAATTTCAATAAAAATATATCAAAAAAAGGTCATGTAATTTATCAGTAATGGTGTTCTCAGGACTGGAATGCAGATTTGTCTAACTTCAGATCACTAACTTTCTCCATTCTTCCATTGTGCCTGGACTGCAATGCTGTGTAGTTTGCAACAATTTCATCACAATTACTAGAAGAAAGATCTCAGCTAGGTCAAAATTGCAAAGAAAAGGCTTTGTATTTAGCAGAACAGATGGTGAGCTTTGTTCTTTCTGGGAGGAGGGACCCACCTGCCCATCTGGCCTGGCAGCCTTCAGGGGCCCTGCCCTACAAAGGACATAGCAATAGAGAAGCCCTACAAAGGACATGGCAATAGGGATTTCCCTTGAAGATTCCTGTTGGACTGATCCTCAGGTCTCTATGAGGCCTGTGGAAAATTTCCTAGGACAGGATTCTTAGTGAGCAAAGTTACATGAAAGGGCCTGCCTTAGGGAGGGTCATGGCTCTGTGCTAGGCTTGATCTGGGTCTCTGTCTTAGCTGCTTCAGATGAGAATACCCTCTAGCCATATCACAATCCCTTAAACTTTTGGCTGATGTGTCAGCGGGGACATGGTCTCTCTGACTGTCTGCAGCAGCTTGAAAATTTACTTTCAAGAATCTATCTCTTCCTCCCCAGCCAAGCCATCTCCCTCTCAAGCTGTCTCCTCCTGTAGTTTTACCTGTCATTAGGTCACTGCCCTAGACCGGGATAGACCCCTTTCCTTCTGACCTCTTGTTTTCCATCTTTTCTGCCTGCCTTTATTTCCTAACAGGGGTGCCTATCAAGATTCTAGTGGTTCCATTCTGCTCCCATCCCTTCCTATTACCTTTCCGAATGGGCATGCCCATTCCCTAACCTTCAATATCTCCACCTTGTGAATGTCTCCTAATCTCCCTCTTGAGCACATGCCCTACATTTCATACCAGCAGAGGAACGTCTCTGCAGGTTTTTAAGGCACTACAAAATAGGTTTTCTTGTTTGATGTTCAGCAGCCAGTGCACACTGGGAAAGCAGTTCAGGTTTAATATATGTTTGTTGAACAAATAAATGAATGAGTCTCTCCTATCTCTCCTCATTACATCTCCCAAAGAGCAGGTACATTCCCAGGGCTTCAATACCTCCTCCATATGAATCTGTTATAAATCAATTACTCTAAAACAAAGTTTGTTTTTTCCTGCCTTTATCCAATAATCTCACTGCTTCTAATCTGAAACAGGTTTTAGAATGAGACTGAATTAGTTTGAATCCTCCTTCAATCTATTAAGAGGATGAACCCTCAGGCAAATTACTCAGCTTTCCCAAGCCATCTCCTTAAAAAAACAACAACCAAAAAACAGAATAATAATTGTTCTGCTTGTTTATGCAGATTAAATAGTATGTAATTATTACATACTAGCCATATATGTGTTTATCAGTTCTAATTCCTAACACTCCTACTTCCTTTAAAGGTACACTGACTATCTCACTGAAACCTCACAAATACCTCATGGAATAGGCACTTTTATAACTCTAATTTATAGATGAGGTGATGATGAAACAGAGAGACAGAGAATATGACTTACTTGTCTAAGGTCACATGAAAATCAAATTGTATGTAGTATTACTCCAAGGTCCATATGATAAATCAACTCAATCTTAGATTGTAAACTTACAAAGTGGTAGGATTCAGACCTTATAAAAATTGAAAAATAGCATCATTCCAAATAAAATGAGCCTTTAGAAGTTTACCGTGATACTGAAGGAACAAATATGTTTACTTTTTTTTTTTGGTGTACCTATTGTAGGCTTTAGATTTGTGGTTACCAAAAGTTCAAGGATAGCTTCCTTACTATATAACAGTCTATCTTAAATTGCTGATTACTCTATTTCAAACACAATCTAAGGTACTTTTTTTTCCCCCTTCCCCTTCTTCTTCCTCCTCCACACTTTATATATTAGGTGTCATATTTTGTACTTTTTGTGTATCCCTTGACTGATTTTCTGAATAGTTGATTTAATTTTGTACTTGCTTGGTAATGAATTGGTCTACTGCCTTTACTGTGGTTTTATTTTCACTGGTGACAGCTATTTAGCTTTAGGAACATTTCCATCTACAGCAGTCCTTTTAACATATCCTGTAGGGCTGGCTTAATGGTGGTGAATTCCTTCAACTTTTGTTGAAAATTGTTTAAATGCTGCTTCAAATTTAATTGATAATCTTGTGTGGTAGAGTATTCTTGGTTGGAGGTCTTTCTGTTTCAGTGCATTAAATAGTTGATGCCCCTCCCTTCCGGCCTGTAAAGTTTCTGCTGAGAAGTCTTCTGACAGCCTGGTGGGGTTTCCTTTATAAGTAATCTTTTTTCTCTTTCTGGATGCTTTTCAATACTCTCTCTTTGTCCTTGATCTTTGCCATTTTAAGTATTTTATGTCTTGGTGTTGCCTTGGAGAAGATTGGGGAAGGTTTCAACAATTATTTCCTGAAAGAGACTTTCTGTCTCTTTATCTCCTTCTTCTCCTTCCACTATCCCTATTATGCGAATATTGTTCTGTTTGGATTGGTCACACAGTTCTCTTATTCTTTTGTTTCTAGAGATCCTTTTTTCACTCTGTTTTTTGGTTTCATTGTTTTCTTGCTCCCAGTTTCCTAATTAATTACAACTTCTTCAACTTGTAAATTCTGCTATTAAATCCCTCCATTGTATGTTTCCTTTCAGATACTGTGTTCTTCAGCTCTGAGTGACTCTTACAGATTGTCTTTTTGCTGTGGTCCTCCCTGAGATCTTGAATATTTTCCTGTAAATCCATGAGCATGTTTATGACTTTTACTTTGAAGTCTTTATCAAGAAGATTGGTGATTTCCGTTTCCCTTAGGCCTCTTTCTGGTGTTTTGTCTTGTAGTATTTTTTGGAACAAATTTCTCTGCCTCATTTTTTCAGTGTTTCCGATGCAGTAATAGTTTTATGGAGGAAGCACCCTGTAGTGCCCAGAAGCTCAAGACATTTCACTTTCCAGGGCGGAAGCCTCAGCTGTTGGTGTGCAGTGGATGGGGTGCCTTTCTATCTGGTTTGTACTGGTGTGATTTCAGGTGGGCTGTGTGAGATGTCAGCTGGTTGCACAGGGAGATAATTCGGGGCTGCGTTGCGGGAGGTGTTATGAGTGGAGCCACCGTCCAGGAATGGCTGGGGCCACAACTGAGTGGGGCCAGTGCCTTCTGGGAGTAAGGAGCTCCTGAAGCACTTTGCCAGCTGGGCCAAAACAGGGCTGAGAAAGCTGGGAGGGTCTCCCCCTACCTCCCCAGCATCAAAGTCTGACACCACTGCCAGGCCAACTGGGCCAGACTGCAGGCCTCACACACAGGGAGGACACTCAGGGCCGCACCGCTGGAGTTGCTTCCTCGAGTGTCCCACCTGTCTTTGCTGTCCAGCTCCACTAATCAGAAAAGCACCATGTAATGTGGGTTTGTGTTCCTGGAGCAGACCTCTAGGGCCAGGCTTTCAGAGGTCCTGGGCTCCTACTTCCTCCCCACTCTGTTCCTCTTCATCGCACCTGTGGGCTGGGGTGCAGGGAGGGCTCGGGTCCCATCGGATCTTGGCTCTGCCACTTTACCCTTTTCTGTGAGATCTTCCCTTCTTCCCCAGGTGTAGGTGGTCAGTTCTGCAGTTTTCAGATTGTTTTCAGGGTTAGTTGTATTTGCTATGTCTTTGTGTTCTATGTGATTTTGGGAGGAGGTTTTTGCCTTGCCTTCTTACTCCACCATCTTTTTCCCAGAATCATCCAGTACATTTACCTTTTTAACTCTACCTCCCAGTTTGATGGTAATCTATTGCAGAGGAAAGTTTGTGAATATCTCCCACAATGCTAGGTGCAATATATTCAATAAATATTTTTGACTTAAAGATTATAATGTAATAATAATAATAATAATAATAATAATAATAATAATAATAATAATAAAAGTACTTGGCTTTTCGAAAGACATGGTGGGGGTGGAGGGGGGCTGTTACATGAAAGAGGAAATTTAAGATAAGGAGAAATGAGAAAGAGAAGTAATTCAGAGCAAACATTCATCACTAAAAACTGTATGAGTCAGCATCCCAGAAACCAAGTAGTAATTTCTTCATCAAAATACGGTATGAATGATAAGAAAATTTGTTCTGCTAATTGGGTTTGGAGCAATTGTTGATGAAAAGGAAATCATCAGAAATGTTTTGATGCTTTCTAAGAAGCTAGACAATGCAACATAATTCCAGGTTGGGATTGAAATTTATTTTAAATTGTTTTGTCAGTTGGTGGGGTGGATTTTAGACATCTCATAACCATAAACCTAATTGAAAGAAAGTAGAAAGGCATATAAGAAAATCAGGGATGCAAAACCAAATGGAGTAAAGCAGATTGATTGCTTATATGAGCAATTAATATTGCAAGTTACCAAGACAGAGTTTTAGATTAAATGAAGAACAAAAATAATAATTTAGAAGAGATGTACCTGATTCCAAAGGCATAAAGAAAGAACTGTTCAAATATAGTATGTTGTTGAAAAAGTTAAAAAAAAATAGAAAACAAAAAAAAAAGCTGAAGTGAACTATTTATTTTCTGAAAATGGTAAGAACACAACAAAATAACTGCTTAATTAGAGTTCTATTTCTTATAGTTACATAATTGCAGTTAGATAGTATGACTGTACTTTAGCCATGATTAGAGACTAGAAATTTGGGGAGGAGAAGTTCTAAGTAAAAATACTAAATTTTACTCTCTGTGCCAAGGACTAGTAACACATGTGAAAGACATTTTATGGACCCTGAGAAAGCTCACAACTTTACTTAGAAGGACGGTTCCTAGAGGAGTGCCTGTAGCATGATACTTCTTCAACACCACTTAATAAACTTTTTTGTTAGATGATGACAGACAAGAAAGTCAAGGTTAATTTGAGCGATGCTTGTAGCATCATGTGATCATTAATATTCTGGTAAGAATAAGAAAAGAGAAAATGACACAAAAGATTCTGACATTTGAAAACTGGCAATGGGAAAATATTTTTTCACATTCTAAGTTTATCTGTGAATGAAAAATTAAGGAAAAGAAGTATTGGAAAACGTGGAGAGTTATTATTTTATTAAACTGAAGATTTCACTGGCTGCAATCAAGGATACTCAACTTACTAAACACATATTTGCAATAATGATAACAGCAGCAAAGACTTGGGGTGAGTTAGCTGATCTTTCTGCACCTTGGTTTCCTCATTTGTGTCATTAGAGGGCTTTTTTTTTTCTAACCACTAGGATATACATTCCTGTGTTTCCTTCTGATATTAACATTTGATGTTTATGTTATTATGGATAACATGACTATCTAAGAAAGAAATTATAGGGAAATTCAATCAGAGTGCTAGAAAGATCCTACATACTTAGGCATTTGAGAGTTTAACTCTTGGTTCTACCCTTCAAATTGTATGATATTAGGTTTGACATTCATACTAGATATATGGTTTTTAGGACACTACTGGAACAACAGAAATTCTTATGAATGTGTCAGTTATAGTATGCCAAAGGCTTGAGTTAACTCAAGTGATTATGAGATTAATTCTCAAAAAATCAGGATCTTGACTTCTGCAGTGGAATTCTAAGGAAAGTCATATACTCAAAAAGGTCGAAAGTGTTCATCTTGAAAAGTGCCTAAGAAATGGGAAGAGTGGTTCTGAATCTTCAACTTATCCCCATATATTTCTAAAACTTTTGATAATTTTATTGTGCATTAACACGTGTTTTAAGTGGACTTTTGTTAAGTTTGTACAGTGTTGACCTGGATTTAAAAGAACCTTTCAATTTCGTCTGTGTTTTCTGGGCCCGCCATACATATTACAAATCAGAGTGTATTTAAACAGCATGAAAACTATATTGTTGCATAAGACAGGTTTAGTCTTTTCTTTGCTCTGAGGCAATTTTATCTCATTGGTTAGTTAGACACAAATCAGGTGGTACTAAACAGAACTATGACATCTTTGATATTTGCATTGCTCACTGGTTCCATGAAGCCAGGGAAGGAATCAATAAAAATATGATTGGTGGTGGGGGAAGGTATTCTGTGAGAAACAGGTAACAGGAATTATAAGATCTATTTCTCTACCTAGCTCTATTAATGATGAACAGCAAGGCCAAAACTGTCTCCTCAGTTTTCTTTTCATTTTTAATAAGACTAAATGATCCTATCTTTTCTTTTCCTTTAATATTTTATGTCCTTTTAGAAAAGACTGGGGAATCTGAATGGCCAAGATTTAATGATTTCCACCTAATTTCATTCAGATTTGTGGAATTCATCAACTAGGTGCCATAGAAAATGCAGACAACCACACATGTACTGTATTGGGTATGTGATCTTAGGACCAAAGAAGTAAATAAGAAAATAAAAATTCCAAGTTTATAGACAGAAAGGAGATAGGGAACATCTTCTGCTATCTCTTCCTCAGAGAAGGTTTGGCATACTGGAAATTCCACTGAAAGCTAGATTAAATCATGTCTCCTAGTTTTCTCTTTCAAGCTCCATAGAGTTTCCCGTATTTTAACATTACATTTATCTTTACAGGCCTCTTCACCACTCAGAATTTTTTTTCTTTGAATCATCATGTACCTTTTTATAGTGGCTCTTATTTTTGAATTGATTTTCCCACTAAGAAAGAGGATTATCAAAAAGAAGTTCGCCCTCCCTCTGTCTCTCTCTCTCTCCTCCCTTCTTTACTTACTTCCTAATAAAATTAGTGAAGGTTCAGATACACTTTCTGTTCTTAATACAATAAAAGGGAGTATGGATTTTGGAGAACAAGGAAACACTATAACGACCCAGAGTTAAGAGGAACCGCATCTTGAATCTCATCCCTCTCTTCCACTGGAGCCGTCAGCTCTTCCCACACTTATACGCTGCTTAGCATGTGTGAGGCTAGGACCCACGGCAGAGATGGTTCCTCTGTCTCTGATTTATACAGAGTCCCACCCTAGAGTTGGGGGGGATAAAATGGTATGAGACTCCTTCCTTCATAGAACAGAAGTCGTAGCCAGCCTCTGATGTCTCCCTGGCCCATGCTAAGAATTTCCAACCCAAGCTTACCTAGAAGCCAACTCCTAATGGGATCATTCTTAAAATCAACTCTTTGGCAGCAATCTCTTACCTGTTCACAAGCACCATTCCCCTTCCAGGATCAAATTATTATTTAAAATGTACTACAAGGCAATTGCATGCAGAGCTTAGCCATCCACCTTTGCTAGAATACAGGGAGGTTTGTTGCAATGGAAGCATATCTAGTATTTTGAATTTATTTAAAACACCAAGTGTTTTGATCATATACCCTATGACTGGAATGTGAGACCAGCTACAGCTTTGAAACTACGAAGCTTGTTTAATGGAAACCTGTAAAACTTCATGAGAATGCTGAGCATCTAGCATCAAAGCAGGCGGTTGCCTCGGGAAGTGTTCAAGGGCCTGGGTAGAGATACGTATTTGTGTTGCTTCCTGATCACCTGCTTCTGGATGCTTTGCCCAACTGTTGGGGTGGAGAGTGTGGGAAGAAAAAAGGAACAAAATAAACTAAACAGACAGATAGGAATCTCTTTAAACCTACACTTTTTTCTTAGGTTTTAGGATTATTTTGTTATTTTGTTTTGTTTTGTTTTGAGCAGGGAGTTGGTGGTGGTGGTGGAAAATTCCTATCTTTCTTATCTTTTCAGGATAATTAATCACTGAGTGATATGTTAAAACCTCTTTGGCTAGATGACTTCTAAGAATAGACCTTTAAGATAGTTTTATATAAGAAATATTTATTTGTGTTTGTAATGAGTACCATAGCAAGCATTTTACCTCAGAACTTAACTTATTGTAGGAAGGAATCTCTTTTTTTTATAAGTTTATTTTGATATCATTAATCTAGCTTAACCCCCTCACTTGACAGGTGAAAAACCCAGTGCTCACAGATGTGAAGTAAAATGTGCTGGTCAACTTTTAGAGTTGTGCAATCCAAAGATCAAAACTTATCTTCTTGAAAGTTACTTTTCTTACTGCCTTCATGTTTCCCCACTCCTCTTAACACTACTCTGAGGAATAATATCTGGTTTGGTTGCTTTATTTCTGCAGAACTATAAAGACTTCTCTGGTGCTCCATATTTTTTATTCCATCTTCTCCAAAGCTCATAAAGTCATCTCAATTCTACCTTGAAATACCTCTGGACTGGTTGGTATCTCTGGTTCTTCCTTTGCCCAACATCAACCCCGTAACACATCTCCCTTCATCTGTTTGAGTTTGTTTTGTTTTGTATGGAGGCTTAGGGTCTTTTGATTCTTAATTCCTATTAAATTCTGGTCCTATCAGAGACCTTTCTAGAAGTCCCCCTGGCCCCTTTGTTAACAACAGCTGCAGCCTTTGTTAAAGGCCTGCATCATTTGTCTCTGTGTTACCTCATATTTTTGTTAAAAATGAAGGTCCACTGTTAAATTAGAAACTGTGGGGACAGAGATGTGCAATTTAATAAACTTTCAGGTGACCCTTATACACAAAATTTCAACCACTGCAGCAGTCATATCCTATCATCATTTTATCCATTTTCAACATAAGTCCCCCAATTTTTATCTAGCATCATTGTTCACCTCTTTTCCATGTATCCTTTTACTACCCATACTGACTGACCCCAGACATTCTCGAAACACACTGCATGTTCTTTTACAACCATGTTCTTTCTCCAACTTTTCCTCTGTCTCAACATTGTATCTTACCCTTATTTATTTAGAGATATACTCCTTTCCTTTTAATGCGAATCTCAAATATGATCTCCCTGGGAAAGACTTTTTTTTCCTTTTTCTTTTTTTAACATTTCTTGACAACCCACCAAACACTGTTGCCTTAGAATGTAGCACAGAACTTGGTGATAAAACTTATCTCACTTGAGTGTAATTATAAAGAATCTACTCAGGGGTTATAGAGCACCAACTACACCCCTGGTTCTACCACTAAAGAAGTAAGAGTCACCATCCTGCTATCAAGATAACCATCCCTCATGTTTTCTCAACCACAGTCTTCATTTGAACCACAGAACACACAAAATTACTTGAGTAATGGTTCTCTTAATTTCAAGGATGGCCCATAACTAGCACTACTACATGCAATGGATGTCCTACGGTATTAGGACATAATCTTTTGAGCAACTTTAGTTGTTCAAACACCGATATAATTATAGAAGCAGCAAGTGCCATATGGTGGTGATAAGCCCACGGTGAGGCAGAAAAGCAGAATAAAGGCCCTTCACTGCTTAGGTGTTTGTCTTATTCTTTTTCTAGCCTCATTTAGCATCTCATACAGGCCCATTTCATGGTGGTCATTTAATACATTTTTTGGTTGTTCTTGAAATGAAAGCACTGAAATTCATTTTGATGGCTATGTGTCTTCAGAATCTAGCCAAGGCAATGGGACTCATCCATATTTGTAAATCTGGCATCTCCTCAGTGCTTGAGAATATAGTTGGCCTGCAGCGAGGGCTTGGTGAGTGAATGAACACATTTGGAAGGGTTATTACTCAAGGGTCATGAGCACTACTTAACAAAAAACTAATATGAATGTAAAAAAATCTTTCCTATTACAGTACACTTCTGGGTATCTCACTTCAAATTTAATTGCTTCCTGTGTTATGTATATTTCAATGACAAAAGAAAGAATGTATCAAAAGTGCAAGTAAAATCATGTGAAGTGAAAAGAGGCTGCATTTCCCTGGGTAGGGTAAGTGGTGGTATTATCAATGTTAATTTAATCTAATAAAGCAAAAGAAATTTAGTTTGAGTATATTTTCAAAAACAAATAGCCCCTAATTACAGATTGAGTTTAGAGGAAAATGGTGGAGAAAGCTATAACTTACCAAAATATCTGGTTTCCTAAAGAATTTTGAAGGGATCTGTGATGCCTCCTTCTTTCTATTGCAAAGTTTGCAGCCATCTCTCTTAAGAAAGAGGTGTATTTTTATGAGCATCACTTAAGTGTACACCTCACACTCTCCCTGGGATCAATGGTCTTCCAATTTATGTTAAAGGCATCTCTGTTCATTTAACCACCAAGGACATCTCAGGCTGAGTGTGCTTCAGTTTAGACAGGTGCCATGCTTCTTAGCTGCCTCTAGGGGGCTCTTATTAAAATTCATATTGCAGAAGCAGAAATTCCCTAAATGGTTCCTTAATGCTTCAAATCCCCAACTGTCTTAATTTATACCCGAGGAAGAGTTTACTTCCTTTAGGGCATAACCCATTATACTACAAAATTGTTAAAATGTAAATGAATACACAGAAATCTGTTTAAGTTATCAAACTGTGAAATGGTAAAATAATCCTATATAAACCATGGCCTAAATATATATATATATATATAAACAGTGTATATGGAATTCAACTTAAGGATATTACTATGGAAAATGATAGTTAAACCTAGTAAACCTGCACACAGTGATTTTCAGCATTTTGGCAAGGGAAAGAATTTTGCTATGAAAGCAGTACTCTAAAAATCAAATAAAGATTAGGAGACCTAGTTTAAAATTGTTATTAAAACACACAACCATTTTACTTTAATTGCCATGGGCTTAGTTCCAACTTTTTCAGAAGCAAAAGCTTACTCCTTGGATAGTAAGTTCAACTCATCTCAAGACTGCATTTGTAATGACTGGTGTTGGGAAAACTGGACAGCTACAGGAAAGAGAATGAAACTAGATTATTGTGTAACTCCATAGACAAAAGTAAACTCGAAATGGATTAAAGACCTAAATGTAAAACATGAAACCATAAAACTCTTAGAAGAAAATACAGGAAAAAATCTCTTGAATATAAGTATGAGCAATTTTTTTTCTGGGCATATTTCCTTGGGCAAGGGAAACAAAATAAGAAATGAACAAGTGGGACTCCATCAAACTAAAAAACTTCCATACAGCAAAGGACACCATAAGAACAAAAAGGTAACCTACAGTATTGGATAATATATTTGTAAATGATTTACCTACCCAATAAGGGGTTAACCTTTGAAATTATATAAAGTCTCATATAACTCAATACCAAAAAACCCCCAAATAAACTGTTTAAAAAATGGGTGGAGAACCTGAACATTTTTCCAAAGAAGAAATACATATGGCCAATAGGCACATGAAAAGATGCTCCACATCACTAATCATCAGGGAAATGCAAATCAAAACCACAGTGAGATATCACCTCACCCCAGTCAGAGTGGCCACTATCCAAATGACAAGAAATAACAAGTGTTGGCAAGGATATGGAGAAAAGGGAACCCTCCTATCCTGTTGTTGGGAATGTAAACTGGTGCAGCTTCTGTGGAAAGCAATATGGAGGTTCTTCAAAACACTAAAGATAGAAATACCATATAACCCAGTAATTACACTTGTAGTAATTTACCCAAAGCAAACAAAATCTCTGATTTGAAAAGATATATGCACCCCTGTGTTTACTGCCACATTATTTACAATAGCCAAGATATGGAAGCAACCAAAGTGCCGATCAGTAGATGAGTGATAAAGAAGAGGTGGTACATATATACAATGGAATATTATTCAGCCATTAAAAAGAAATAAATCTTGCCTTTGCCACAACATGGATGGATCAAGAGGGTATTATGCTAAGTGAAATAAGCAGGTGGAGAAAGACAAATATCATATGATTTCACTTATTTGTGAAATCTAAAAACAAAACAAAATGAACAAAATAGAAGTAGACTCATAGATACTGAAAAGTGACTAGTGGTTACCATGGGGGAGAGATTGGGATGGATGGGTGGAAGGGACGAGGGCAATAAAGAGGCACAAAAATTCTCAACCATAATATAAGTTGGTCAGGGGGATGGTAGTACGGCATGGAGAATACAGCCAGTGATTCTGTAACATCTTCCTATGTTGACAGATAGTCACTGTACTAGCTGGGGTGAGGATTTAAGGATATGGGTAACTGTTGGACCACT
>JAVSCE010002436.1:0-139829 GCA_032199065.1 Smutsia gigantea
AGTCAGATTGTCACTATCTGCAGATGACATGATATTGTGCATAAAAAACTGTAAAGACTGCACTCCAAAACTACTAGAACTAATATCTGAATTCAGCAAAGTTGCAGGATACAAAATTAACACACAGAAATCTGTTGCTTTCCTATACACTAACGATGAACTAACAGAAAGAGAAATCAGCAAAAGAATTCCATTCACAACTGTATCCAAAAGAATAAAATACCTAGGAATAAACCTAACAAAGGAAGTGAAAGACCTATACTCTAAAAACTACAAGACCCTCCTAAGAGAAATTAAAGAGGACACTAACAAATGGAAATCAACCAATGCTCTTGGCTAGGTAGAATAAATATTGTCAAAATCGCTAAACTACCTAAAGTAATCTATAGATTCAACGCAATCCCTATCAAACTACCAACAGCTTTCTTCAATGAACTGGAACAAATAATTCTAATATTCATATGGAACCATAAAAGACACCAAATAGCCAAAGCAATCCTGAGAAGGAGGAATAAAACGGGGAATTATGCTCCCTGACTTCAAGCTCTACTACAAAGCCACAGTAATCAAGACAATATGGTATTGGCACAAAAACAGACCCACAGATCAGTGGAATACAATAGAAAATCCGAACATTAATCCAAACATATACAGTCAATTAATGTTTGATAAAGAAGCCTTGGATATACAATGGGGAGATAACAGTCTCTTCAGCAGCTGGTGTTGGAAAAACTGGACAGCTACATGTAAGAAAATGAAACTGGACTACTGTCTAACCCCATACACAAAAGTCAACTCAAAATGGATCAAAGACCTGAATGTAAGTCATGAAACCATAAAACTCTTAGAAAAAAACATAGGCAAAATTGTCTTGGACATAAACATGAGCGACCTCTTCACGAACATATCTCCCCGGGCAAGGGAAACAAAAGCAAAAATGAACAAGTGGGACTATATCAAGCTGAAAAGCTTCTGTACAGCAAAGGACACCATCAGTAGAACAAAAAGACACCCCACAGTATTGGAGAATATATTCATGAATGACATATCCGATAAGGGGTTGACATCCAAAATACTTAAAAGAACTCACACACCTCAACAAACATAAAGTAAATAGTCCAATTAAGAAATGGGCAGAGGACATGAATAGACACTTCTCCAAAGAAGAAACTCAGATGGCCAACAGGCACATGAAAAGATGCTCCACACTCATAATCATCAGAGAAATGCAGATTAAAACCACAATGAGATAACACCTCACACAAGTGAGCATAGGCCAACATCCAAAAGACAAACAACAACATGGTTGGAGCTAGAGAGTATTATGCTCAGTGAAATAAGCCAAGCCAAAAAAGACAAGTACCAAATGATTTCACTCATATGTGGAGTATAAGAAAAAAGGAAAAAACTGAAGAAACAAAACACCAGCAGACTCACAGAACCCAAGAACGGACTAATCGTTACCAAAGGGAAAGGGACTGGGGAGGATGGGTGGGAAGGGAGGGACAAGGGGGGAAAAGGGGCATTATGATTAGCAGAGGTAATGAAGGGGGGGGCACAGGGAGGGCTGTACAACTCAGAGAAGACAAGTAGTGACTCTATAGCATCTCACTATGCTGATGGACAGTCACTGTAATGGGGTTGGTGGGGGGGACCTTATGAAGGGGATAGTTTAATCACCATAATATTGCACATGTAATTGTAGATTAGTGATACAAAATAAATCTAAAAAAAGAAGTAAAAAATGAATAAAAAATAAAAAAATAAAATGTATACAGCACTAGCAGAGTGTAGTATATGTTCAAAAATTCATAAATGTATACACATTGGGTATGTACTCAAATTTGCTTTAATTCATGGTGTGAGTATTCTAAATGGTTGGGAGATGTATCAAAGTATAAGATGAACTGATGTATAAAGAAACTGATATGTAATAAATTAGTAGAGAAAAATGTTAGGTATAGAGTGGTTGTGGCTCTCACTTGTAGTGCCTAAAATTCAGACTTTCTGAAGACCAACTTTTTTTTCCTTTGAAAAGCTCTGTTAATTCAGTTGCACCATTGTGGTGAAGAACAACTGCTCTAGGAAAACTACAACTTCACCTTGGAGTCAAATCAAACATTAGTACTATTATTCTTTTTTTTTTTATTTTGGGATCATTCATCTACAGTTACATGTGCAACATTACGGTTACTAAACTCCCCACTTCATCAGGTCCCCCCCTTACCCCCATTACAGTCACTGTCCATCAGTGTAGAGAGCTGCTATAGAATCACTACTTGTCTTCTCTGAGTTGTACAGCCCTCCCTGTGCCCCCCCAACATTATGTCTGCTAATGATCATGCCCCTTTTTCACCCTTATCCCTCCCTTCCCACCCATCCCCCCCGAGTCCCTTTCCCTTTGGTAACTGTTAGTCCATACTTGGGTTCTCTGAGTCAGCTGCTGTTTTTTTTCTTTGCTCTTATGCTCCTCATATGAGTGAAATCATTTGATATTTGTCTTTCTCCAGCTGGCTTACTTGAGCATAATATCCTCTAGCCCCATCCATGTTGTTGCAAATAGTAGGATTTGTTTTCTTCTTAAGGCTGAATAATATTCCATTGTGTATATGTACCACACCTTCTTTATCCATTCATCTACTGATGGACACTTAGGTTGCTTCCATTTCTTGGCTATTGTAAATAGTGCTGCAATAAACATAGGGGTGCATCTGTCTTCTTCAAACTGGGCTGCTGCATTCTTACGGTAAATTCCTAGCAGTGTGATTCCTGGGTCAAATGGTATTTCTATTTTGAGTTTTTTGAGGAACCTCCATACTGCTTTCCACAATGGGTGAACTAATTTGCATTCCACCAGCAGTGTAGGAGGGTTCCCTTTTCTCCACATCCTCGCCAACATTTGTTGTTTGTGTTTTGGATGTTGGCCATCCTTACAGGTGTGAGGTGATATCTCATTGTGGTTTTAATCTGTATTTCTCTGATGATTAGCAATGTGGAGCATCTTTTCATGTGCCTGTTGGCCATCTGAGTTTCTTCTTTGGAGAAGTGTCTATTCATGTCCTCTGCCCATTTCTTAATTGGATTATTTGCTTTTTGGGTGTTGAGGTGTGTGAGTTCTTTATATATTTTGGATGTCAACAGCTTATCGGATATGTCATTTATGAATATATTCTCCCATACTGTAGGATGTCTTTTTGCTCTACTGATGGTGTCCTTTGCCGTACAGAAGCTTTTCAGCTTGATTTAGTCCCACATGTTCATTTTTGCCTTTGTTTCCCTTGCCCAGGGAGATATGTTCATGAAGAAGTCGCTCATGTTTATGTCCAAGAGATTTTTGCCTGTTTTTTTCTAAGAGTTTTATGGTTTCATGACTTACATTCAGGTCTTTGATCCATTTTGAGTGTACTTTTGTGTATGGGGTTAGATAGTAGTCCAGTTTCATTCTCTTAGATGTAGCTGTCCAGCTTTTCCAACACCAGCTGCTGAAGAGGCTGTCATCTCCCCATTGTATATCCAAGGCTCCTTTAGCATATATTAATTGGCCATATATGTTTGGGTTAATATTTGGATTTTCTATTGTGTTCCACTGGTCTGTCGGTCTGTTTTTTTGCCAATACCAAATCGTCTTGATTACTGTGGCTTTGTAGTAGAGCTTGAAGTCAGGGAGCGTAATTCCCCGTTTTATTCCACCTTCTCAGGATTGATTTGGCTATTCGGGGTCTTTTGTGGTTCCATATGAATTTTAGAATTATTTGTTCCAGTTCATTGAAGAAAGCGGTTGGTAGTTTGATAGGGATTGCGCTGAATCTGTAGATTGCTTTAGGTAGTATAGCCATTTTGACAATATTTATTCTTCCTAGCCAAGAGCATGGGATGCATTTCCATTTGTTAGTGTCCTCTTTAATTTCTCTTAGGAGTGTCTTGTAGTTTTCAGAGTACAGGTCTTTCACTTCCTTCGTTAGGTTTATTCCTAGGTATTTTATTCTTTTTGATGCAATTGTGAATGGAATTGTTTTTCTGATTTCTCTTTCTGTTAGTTCATCGTTAGT
This sequence comes from Smutsia gigantea, assembly GCA_032199065.1. Classification (NCBI taxonomy): domain Eukaryota; kingdom Metazoa; phylum Chordata; class Mammalia; order Pholidota; family Manidae; genus Smutsia; species Smutsia gigantea. The sequence continues at coordinate 4,050 of JAVSCE010002436.1, forward strand.
GTATAGGAAAGCAACAGATTTCTGTGTGTTAATTTTGTATCCTGCAACTTTGCTGAATTCAGATATTAGTTCTAGTAGTTTTGGAGTGGAGTCTTTATAGAATTTTTTATGTACAGTATCACGTCATCTGCAAATAGTGACAATCTGACTTCTTTGCCAATCTGGATGCTTTGTATGTCTTTGTTTTGTCTAACTGCCGTGGCTAGTACCTCAAGTAATATGCTGAATAACAGTGGAGAGTGGGCATCCCTGTCTTGTTCCCGATCTTAGATGAAAAGCTTTCAGCTTCTCGCTTTTAAGTATGATGTTGGCTGTGGGTGTCATATATGGCCTGTATGATGTTGAGTTACTTGCCCTCTCTACCTATTTTGCTGAGAGTTTTTACCATGAATGGATGTTGAATTTTTTCAAATGCTTTTTCAGCATCTATGGAGATGATCATGTGGTTTTTGTTCTTCTTTTTCTTCATGTGGTGGATGATGTTGATGGATTTTTGAATGTTGTACCATCCTTGCATCCCTGAGATGAATTCCACTTGATCATGGTGTATGATCCTCTTGATGTATTTTTGAATTCAGTTTGCTAATATTTTGTTGAGTATTTTTGCATCTACGTTAATCAGGGATATTGGTCTGTAATTTTCTTTTTTGGTGAGGTCTTTGCCTTGTTTGGGTATTAGAGTGATGCTGGCTTCATAGAAGGAGTTTGGAAGTATTCCCTCCTCTTCTATTTTTTGGAAAACTTTAAGGAGAATGGGTATTATTTCTTCTCTATATGTCTGGTAAAATTCTGAGGTGAATCCATCTGGCCCGGGGTTTTTGTTCTTAGGTAGTTTTTCGATTACCAATTCAATTTCTTTGCTGGTGATTTGTCTGTTTGTTTTCTGTTTCTTGTTTGGTCAGTCTTGGAAGGTTGTATTTTTCTAAGAAGTCCATTTCTTCTAGGTTTTCCAGCTTGTTAGCATGTAGATTTTCATAGTATTCTCTTATAAGTCTTTGTATTTCTGTGGGATCCGTCGTGATTTTTCCTTTCTCATTTCTGATTGTGTTTATGTGTGTAGATTCTCTTTTTCTCTTAATGAGTCTGGCTAGGGGTTTATCAATTTTGTTTATTTTTTCAAAGAACCAGCTCTTGGTTTCATTGATTTTTTCCGTTGTTTTATTCTTCTCAATTTTATTGATTTCTTCTGTTTTAATTTGGTCATTTATCCATTGATTATTTAGGAGCATGCTGTTAAGTCTCCATGTATTTGTGAGCCTTTTTGTTTTCTTTCTAAAATTTATTTCTAACTTTATACCTTTGTGATCTGAGATGTTTGTTGGTAGATTTTCAATATTTTTGAATTTACTGAGGTTCTTATTGTGGCCTAGTATGTGGTGTGTTCTGGAAAATGTTCCATGTGCATTTGAGAAGAATGTGTATCCTGCTTCTTTTGGGTGTAGAGTTCTGTAGATGTCTGTTAGGTCCATCTGTTCTAGTGTGTTGTTCAGTGCCTCTGTGTCTTTACTTATTTTCTGTCTGGTTGATCTGTCCTTTGGAGTGAGTGGTGTGTTGAAGTCTCCTAAAATGAATGCATTGCTGTCTATTTCCTCCTTTAATTCTGTTAGTATTTGTTTGACGTATGTTGGCGCTCCTGTGTTAGGTGCATATATATTTATAATGGTTATATCCTCTTGTTGGACTGACCCCTTTATCATTATGTAATGTCCTTCTTTATCTGTTGCTACTTTCTTCATTTTGAAGTCTATTTCGTCTGATACAAGTACTGCAACACCTGCTTTTTTCTCTTTGTTGTTTCCATGAAATGTCTTTTTCTATCCCTTCACCTTCAGTCTGTGTATATCTTTGGGTTTGAGGTGAGTCTCTTTTAAGCAGCATATAGACGGGTCTTGCTTTTTTATCCATTCAGTAACTCTGTGTCTTTTGATTGGTGCATTCAGTCCATTTACATTTAGCGTCATTATCAATAGATAAGTACTTATTGCTACTGCTGGCTTTAGATTCGTGGTTACCAAAGTTTCAAGGGTAGCTTCTTTACTATCTAAGAGTCTAACTTAACTCACTTGTTAAGCTATTATAATATAAACACAGTCTGATGGTTCTTTATTTCTCTCTCTTCTTCTTATACCTCCTCCATTCTTTATATACTAGGTGTTTTATTCTGTACTATTTTACATTTTCTTTGACTATTTTTGTGGATAGTTGATTTTACTTTTTGCCTTTAGTTAGTATTTTGATGGTCTGCTTTCTTTGCTATGATTTTATTTTGTCTGGTGCCATCTTTTTATCCTTAGGCATGTTTCCATCTAGAGCAGTCCCTTTAAGATATCCTGTAGAGGTGGTTGTGGGAGACAAATTCCCCCAGCTTTTGCTTGCCTGGGAATTGTTTAAACCCCCCCTCAAATTTAAATGATAATCATGCGAGATACAGTATTCTTGGTTCAAGCTCCTTCTGTTTCATTACATTAACTATATCGTGCCATTCTCTTCTTCCCTGTAGGTTTCTGTTGAGAAGTACTATTGTTTTTAAGAATCATACACACAGGTGCTTTCTGTACTACATTTTTATTTAAGGGGAGTTGAAGAGAAGAGCTCAAGTTAGTGTTAAGAGCAACTTATCACATACTCCAATTATTAAGTAAATTTATATTGCCAAAAATTAAGTTTGAATTTCATTTAAATGTTCTGACAGCAGAAGGTCAATGAGGCATTTACTCTTGCAAGCACCACTACTTCACTGTTAGGAAAAAGAATACATTTTCCTCAAAAGAAACACACCAACTCCAAACGAAGAGTTTGCCAATAGTGCCCATCCAATAGATTAAAGTAACATAATTAAAGGTCTTAATTTTAATAACACTTTTAATGTATGTTGTAATTCTAATGCTTCATATCAAGCTGTTCAAACAAGATTCTTCTTACCATACTAGTATTCTAATTAAGAGAAGGCATGTTTCTTTAAACTCAAATTTCTCACAACTGCCTGCTACATTTCTTTACAGCTATCTTTTTAGACACTCTTATGATCCCAATGCCTAATATTCAGATTGCCAAAGCAAATACTGATCTTTCCAAGAAATGTTAAAAAATCTATTAGATATAAGAATTATTGAAGTATAAACAGTGTGACTAATTGACTTCAAATTAATACTGAATATTTTAATTTATCAACAAGTCTTAAAGGAAGGTAGGGTAAAGATCTAGTTTCTCTGCGGACAATTCACACACACAAAAATGAAAAATACAAGGTGTATCTACTTACATCATCAATGTCTTCATCATCATCTCCTATGTCATCAAACTGGATCTCATCATCATCTCCAGGACCAAATGTGTCAGTTTCATTAATCTTAGCTAAAGAAGTAACAAATATACTGATATAATCAAGATGTTATTGAAATTATAGCCCATTAAAAGAAGTGATCTGGTATCAAATGTTGAAGTATAAGGAGACTCTTCTAAGTCAAACTTGTAACTTCAGTAAGATTCTCCTAAGTTCTACCTAAATAGAACAGTATGTCATACAAAAAAGTCTTAAAAGACTGCTAAGTCAAGATGAAAGGTGTCTGTACTATAATTTTCTTTCGTTTGCAAAAGTGTTTTTAGTAAGGTAAGCTCTAATTATCCAAATTCTAAAGCTATTACAACTTCCAGCAATGCTTCAAAAAAGGCTTGAGCACATGCTAACAACCCACCAATCATCAGGTAAGACTCATTAATTCATTAATCAGCATGATTTGGTCAAATCATGATTATCCCTAAGCAATAAAAAACTGAAGGAATTGCTGGCCCTATTCCCAGATATACTGGCATTTCCTAGATTAGAAATGCCAAGTAATTTCAGCAGGATTTTCATGCTTAAAATTGTATTGTTTACATAACATAGAATAGAGCCAAAAAACCAAACAAACAAAAAACTGCCAAGTGAAAAATGCAAGCTCAGAAAATAGTATGTCAAGTGTATTTCCCCTTTGATGAGGTTATGAGGGACTTAAACTTTTGTTTCATTGACGTTTTCTACATTAAGAATGCGTAACTTTTACACGGGAAGGATAACAAAGAATATTGGTTTAGAAAATCCTACTGAATACTGTGATACCAGGATGAGATGAACTGAAAACTGACCTTTTTATAAAAATGAACAATAGTACCTAATTAGAGTCCTTGGTTCAAATTTTAAGTAGAGGAACACTGACAGTGCCTTGAGAAAGGAATTTTAAAATAAATACTGTAACAAACCTATTCCTTTGACTGGTATGATGCAGAATTCCAGGGCTTATAAAGTATAACTCCTCACCAAAAACATATTTATTAGGAACAGAATCCCAGTTACATTTTTTCTTCAAGTATCTGAAGGACAGGCAGGCACACGTCGGAGATACTGTGAGGTCAGATCCAGACCACCACAAAAAAAGCAAGTATTGCAATAAAGCAAGTCAAACTAGTGTTTCGGATTTCCAGTACATATACAAGTTAGGTTCACACTATAGTTTATTAACTGTGCAACAGCATTATGACAAAAAAAATCAACGTGCATACCTTAATTAAAAAATATTGCTAAAAATGCTGTCATCTGAGCTTTCAGTGAGCTATATAATCACTGATCACATATCACCAGAATATAATTATGAAAAAGTTTGAAATATTGTGAGAGCTACAAAAATATGAAAGAGATATGAAGCAAGCAAATGCTGCTAGAAAAATGGCCCCAACAGACTTGCTCCACACAGAGTTGCCACAAACCTTCAATTTGTAAAACAAAACAACACAACACTGTTCGCAAAGCCCAATAAAGTGAAGCCCAACATGAGGTTGATAATAACTCAGACATTACCATGCTCTGGAAGCTCGCCATATGCCTTCAGACTTCTAGCTTCATCTGCATTGTATTTTAAAATTACATCAGCTTTATTATCCTTAAAAAGAGACAAATAACTTTTAGAACTGAGTATGACAAAATATTATGTTATTTCATAAATTACTTACAAACTGGCTAAGAATTAAATCTTACAGTTCTGTTACAAAGTCCTCTTTTTTTGTTTTCTCCTACTCCCTGAAAAACATCCTCAGGTTTAACACAGTATAAAGAAGCTAGCATGCAACAAGCTTAGGGAAGGTATTTAGAGATCTCACTTTAACAAGAGAATAGTGTAGACCCAATCTTTTAGATTCTTTACTGTTACTCTTTGATTAGAAATCTTTCAAACTACAAAAATTCCCTGGGACAAGTTATAGGGTTATTAAACACTCCGTTCAAAAACTGAACCTGGTATAAATGACCTAAGGAAATCAACATGCCTTTCCAGGTAGCAGTGGTTTTCAGGGCACCAATGGACCAGAACATCCTGTGGAGCTTTTACACCTCTTGAACACAGACTAGTAGAGGTGCAGTGAAGCTCACGAATTTGTTATTTTAAAAGACCTTTGGGACTTCCGGGAAGATGGCGGTGTGAGCAGGGCGGCAGAAATCTCCTCCCAACACTATATTTATCTACGAAAACACAGAAAATACATCTATTCCTAAAAGAGAGACGAGAATACACAGGAAAGCGCACAGCGTGCAGCTACACCCGAGAGGACTCGGCACCCCAAGAGGCGGTCTTAAAGAGCCCGGCTGACATACGTGGCAACTATCAGGGACCAAATTATACAGCCATGAAAAGACAGAGGAATATGGTTCAGACCAAAATCAACCAGACAACCCCAGAGAGGGAGTCTGAAGGGATGGAAATGCACAGCCTCCCTGAAAAAGAATTCAGAATAAAAGTCATAACCATGCTGATGGACCTACAGAGAAATGTGCAAGAGCTGAGGGAGGAAGTGAGGGAACTGAGGAAAGACAATACAGAAATCAGACAAGCGATCGACGGGCTTAACAGCAGAATGGATGAGATGCAAGAGACTGTTAATGGAATAGAAAACAGAGAACAGGAGTACAGAGCAGCTGAGGCAGAGAGAGATAAAAGGATTTCTAGGAATGAAAGAATATTAAGAGAACTGTGTGACCAATCCAAACGGAACAATATTCGCATTATACGAGTACCAGAGGAAGAAGAGAGAGAAAAAGGGATAGAAAGTGTCTTTGAAGAAATAATTGCTGAAAACTTTCCCTCGCTGGGGAAGGAAGTAGTCTCGCAGTCCACCGAAGCTCATAGATCTCCCAACACAAGGGACCCAAGGAAGACAACACCAAGACACATAATAATTAAGATGGCAAAGATCAAAGATAAAGACAGGGTATTAAAGGCAGCTAGAGAGAGAAAAAAGATCACCTACAAAGGAAACCCATCAGACTATCATCAGACTTCTCAACAGAAACCTTACAGGCCAGAAGAGAATGGCATGATATATTTAACGTTATGAAACAGAAGGGCCTCGAACCAAGAATATTCTATCCAGCACGATTATCATTTAAATATGATGGAGGGATTAAACAATTTCCAGATAAACGAAAGTTAAGAGAATTTGCGTCTCATAAACCACCACTACAGGATATCTTAAATGGACTGCTCTAGATGGAAGCACACCTAAGGCTAAAAAGATGTCACCAGAGGAAAAAAAAATCATAGCAAAGAAAGCAGACCATCCAAATACCAACTAAAGGCAAAGAATAAAACACCTATTATAGAAAGAATGGAGGAGGAGGAATAAGAAGGGAGAGAAAGAAAGAAACATCAGACTGTGTTTACAATAACTTAACAAGAAAGTTAAGTTAGATTGTTAGATAGTAAAGAAGCAACCCTTGAACCCTTGGTAACCACGAATCTAAAGCCAGCAATGGCAATAAGTACATACCTATCAATAATCACCCTAAATGTAAATGGACTGAATGCACCAATCAAAAGACACAGAGTAACAGAATGGATAAAAAGCAAGACCCATCTATATGCTGCCTACAAGAAACTCACCTCAAATCCAAAGATATACACAGACTAAAAGTGAAGGGATGGAAAAAGATATTTCATGCAAACAACAAAGAGAAAAAAGCAGGTGTTGCAGTACTTGTATCAGACAAAATAGACTTCAAAACGAAGAAAGTAGCAAAGATAAAGAAGGACATTACATAATGATAAAGGGGTCAGTCCAACAAGAAGATATAACCATTATAAATATATATGCACCCAACACAGGAGCGCCAGCATATGTGAGACAAATACTAACAGAATTAAAGGAGGAAATAGACAGCAATGCATTCATCTTAGGAGACTTCAACACACCACTCACTCCAGAGGACAGATCAACCAGACAGAAAATAAGTAAAGACACAGAGGCACTGAACAACACACTAGAACAGATGGACCTAACAGACATCTACAGAACTCTACACCCAAAAGCAACAGGATACACATTCTTCTCAAGTGCACATGGAACATTTTCCAGAATAGACCACATACTAGGCCACAAAAAGAACCTCAGTAATTTCAAAAATATTGAAATCCTACCAACCAACTTCTCAGATCACCAAGGTATAAAACTAGAAATAAATTTTAGAAAGAAATCAAAAAGGCTCACAAATACATGGAGACTTAACAACACTCTCCTAATTAATCAATGGGTTAACGACCAAATCAAAACAGAAATCAAAGAATATATGGAGACTAATGACAACAACAACACAAAGCCACAACTTCTGTGGGACGCAGCAAAGGCAGTTCTAAGAGGAAAGTATATTGCAATCCAGGCCTATTTAAAGAAGGAAGAACATTCCCAAATGAATAGTCTAAAGACACAATTACTGAAATTGGAAAAAGAAGAACAAATGAGGCCCAAAGTCACCAGAAGGAGGGACATAATAAAGATTAGAGAAGAAATAAATAAAATTGAGAAGAATAAAACAATAGAAAAAATCAATAAAACCAAGAGCTGGTTCTTTGAAAAAATAAACAAAATAGATAAACCCCTAGCCAGACTCATTAAGAGAAAAAGAGAATCTACACACATAAACACAATCAGAAATGAGAAAGGAAAAATCACGACGGACCCCACAGAAATACAAAGAATCATAAGAGAATATTATGAGAATCTATATGCTAACAAGCTGGAAAACATAGAAGAAATGGACAACTTCTTAGAAAAATACAACCTTCCAAGACTGACCAAGCAAGAAACAGAAAAACTAAACAGACCAATCACCAGTGACGAAATCGAATTGGTAATCAAAAAACTACCCAAGAACAAAACCCCTGGGCCTGATGGATTCACCTCTGAATTCTACCAGACATATAGAGAAGAAATAACACCGATTCTCCTTAAAGTTTTCCAAAAAATAGAAGAGGAGGGAATACTTCCAAACTCATTCTATGAAGCCAGCATCACTCTAATACCAAAACCGGCAAAGACCTCACCAAAAAAGAAAATTACAGACCAATATCCCTGATGAACGTAGATGCAAAAATACTCAACAAAATATTAGCAAATGGAATTCAAACATACATCAAGAGGATCATACACCATGATCAAGTGGGATTCATCCCAGGGATGCAAGGATGGTACAACATTCGAAAATCCATCAACATCATCCACCACATCAACAAAAAGAAGAACAAAAACCACATGATCATCTCCATAGATGCTGAAAAAGCATTTGACAAAATTCAGCATCCATTCCTGATTAAAACTCTCAACAAAATGGGTATAGAGGGCAAGTACCTCAACATCATAAAGGCTATATATGACAAACCCACAGCTAACATCATACTTAACGGCGAGACGCTGAAAGCTTTTCATCTAAGATCGGGAACAAGACAAGGATGCCCACTCTCTCCACTGTTATTCAACATAGTACTGGAGGTCCTAGCCACAGCAATCAGACAAAACAAAGACATACAAGGCATCCAGATTGGTAAAGAAGAAGTCAAATTGTCACTATTTGCAGATGACATGATACTGTACATAAAAAACCCTAAAGATTCCATTCCAAAACTACTAGAACTAATATCTGAATTCAGCAAAGTTGCAGGATACAAAATTAACACACAGAAATCTGTTGCTTTCCTATACACTAATGATGAACTAACAGAAAGAGAAATCAGAAAAACAATTCCATTCACAACTGCATCAAAAAGAATAAAATACCTAGGAATAAACCTAACGAAGGAAGTGAAAGACCTGTACTCTGAAAACTACAAGACACTCCTAAGAGAAATTAAAGAGGACACTAACAAATGGAAATGCATCCCATGCTCTTGGCTAGGAAGAATAAATATTGTCAAAATGGCTATACTACCTAAAGCAATCTACAGATTCAATGCAATCCCTATCAAACTACCAACAGCTTTCTTCAATGAACTGGAACAAATAATTCTAAAATTCATATGGAACCACAAAAGACCCCGAATAGCCAAAGCAATCCTGAGAAGGAGGAATAAAACAGGGGGAATTACGCTCCCTGACTTCAAGCTCTACTACAAAGCCACAGTAATCAAGACAATTTGGTATTGGCACAAAAACAGACCCACAGACCAGTGGAACAGAATAGAAAATCCAAACATTAACCCAAACATATACAGTCAATTAATATTTGATAAAGGAGCCTTGGATATACAATGGGGAGATGACAGCCTCTTCAGCAGCTGGTGTTGGAAAAACTGGACAGCTACATGTAAGAGAATGAAACTGGACTACTGTCTAGCCCCATACACAAAGGTAAACTCAAGGTGGATCAAAGACCTGAATGTAAGTCATGAAACCATAAAACTCTTACAAAAAAACAGGCAAAATCTCTTAGACATAAACATGAGTGACTTCTTCATGAACATATCTCCCCGGGCAAGGGAAACAAAAGCAAAAATGAACAAGTGGACTATATCAAGCTGAAAAGCTTCTGTACAGCAAAGGACACCATCAGTAGAACAAAAAGACATCCTACAGTATGGGAGAATATATTCATAAAAAACGTATCTGATAAAGGGTTGACATCCAAAATATATAAAGAACTCATGCACCTTAACAAACAGAAAGCAAATAATGCAATTAAGAAATGGGCAGCGGACATGAATAGACACTTCCCTAAAGAAGAAATTCATATGGCCTACAGACACATGAAAAGATGCTCCACATCGCTAATCATCAGAGAAATGCAGATTAAAACCACAATGAGATATCACCTCACACCAGTGAGGATGGCCAACATCCAAAACACAAACAACAACAAATGTTGGCGAGGATGTGGAGAAAAGGGAACCCTCCTACACTGCTGGTGGGACTGCAAATTAGTTCAACCATTGTGGAAAGCAGTATGGAGGTTCCTCAAAAAACTCAAAATAGAAATACCATTTGACCCAGGAATTCCACTCCTAGGAATTTACCCTAAGAATGCAGCAGCCCAATTTGAAAAGGACAGATGCACCCCTATGTTTATTGCAGCACTATTTACAATAGCCAAGAAATGGAAGCAACCTAAGTGTCCATCAGTAGATGAATGGATAAAGAAGATGTGGTACATATACACAATGGAATATTATTCAGCCATAAGAAGAAAACAAATCCTACCATTTGCAACAACATGGATGGAGCTAGAGGGTATTATGCTCAGTGAAATAAGCCAAGCCGAAAAAGACAAGTATCAAATGATTTCACTCATATGTGGAGTATAAGAACAAAGAAAAAATACTGAAGGAACAAAACAGCAGCAGACTCACAGAACCCAAGAACGGACTAATAGTTACCAAAGGGAAAGGGACTGGGGAAAATGGGCGGGAAGGGAGGGATAAGAGGGAAAAAGGGGCATTACGATTAGCAGATGTAATGTTGGGGGGGCACGGGGAGGGCAGTACAACTCAGAGAAGACAAGTAGTGATTCTATAGCATCTCACTACGCTGATGGACAGTGACTGTAATGGGGTTGGTGGGGGGGACCTGATGAAGGGGTAGTTTAATAATCGTAATATTGCACATGTAATTGTAAATTAATGATAATAAAATAAATTATATTTAAAAAAGTAAACACATTTTCAAAAGAATTGAAAGCAAGGACTCAGATACTTGTACATGAATGTTCATAGTGGCATTATTCACAATAGCCAAAGGTAGAAACAACCCAAGTATTCAACAACAGATAAGCAGATAAACAAAATAGGGTATATACCATATGGAATATTATTCAGCCATAAAAAGGGAGTTCCAATACATGCTACAACACTGAAGAGAAGGTATCCAACTTTTACTCTTTTTTGGGGGGAATACCATTGATATACAATCTTACATTGGTTTCAAATATACAGCACAGTGGTTCAACAGTTACCCATATTATTAAATCCTCATCGCCACTAGTGCAGTTACTGTCAACATAGGAAGATAATACAGAATCACTGGCTATATTCTCCATATTGTACTATCATTCCCATGACCAACTTACATTATGATTGAGAATTTTTGTGTGCTTTTATCCCTCTCACTCTCCCCACCCACCCACCTCAACCCCTGTGGTAACCACGAGTCACTTCTCAGTGTCTCTGAGTCTACTGCAGTTTTTTTCATTTTGTTTTGTTTTTTATATTCCACAAATAAATCATATATATTTGTTTTACTCTGCCTGGTTTATTTCACTCAGCATAATATCCTCTAGCTCCATCCATTTTGATGCATATGGCTGAATAAGTATTCTATTGTGTATATGTACCACATCTTCTTTATCCATTCATCTATTGATGGACACTTTGGTTGCTTCCATATCTTGGCTGTTGTAAATAATGCAGCAATAAAGATAGGGGTGCTAATATCTTTTTGAATCAGGGATTTTGTTTTATTCAGGTAAATTCCTAGAAGTGGAATTATTGAGTGGTATGGCATTTCTATTTTGTTTTTTGAGGGACCTCCATACTGCTTTCCGCAGTGCCCACACCAATTCACATTCCCACCAACAGAGTAGGAGGGTTCCCTTTCCTCCACATCCTTACCAACACTTGTCTTTTTTGGATAGTGGCCATCCTAACTGGTGTGAGGTGGTATCTTATTGTAATTTTGATTTCCATTTCCCTGATGATTAGCAATGTGGAGCACCTTTTCATGTGCCTGTTGGCCATCTGTATTTCTTCTTTGGAGAAATGTCTGTTCAGGTCTTCTGCCCATTTTTTAATTGGGTTATTTGTTTTTGGTGTTGAAGCATATGAACTCTTCATATATTTGGATGTTAACCCCTTATCGGATAAACCGTTTATAAATTTATCCTCCCATACTGTAGGTTATCATTTTGCTCTGCTGGTGTCCTTTGCTGTACAGATTTTTAGTTTGATGTAGTTCCATGTGTTCATTTTTTGTTTCCCTTGCCTGGGGAGATGTGTCCAGGAGAAAATTGCTCATACTTATGTTCAAGAGATTTGGCCTGTTTTCTTCTAAGAGTTTTATGATTTCATGTCTTACATTTAGGTCTTTAATCCATTTTGAGTTTACTTTTGTGTATGGAGTTAGACACTAATACAGTTTCATTCTCTTGCATGTAGCTGTCTAGTTTTCCCAGCACCAGTTATTGAAGAGGCTCTTTTACTGTGTATGTTCATAGCCACTTTGTCATATAGGGACTACATATCTGTGGATTTATATCTAGGCTCTCTTTCCTGTTCCACTGATCTATGGATCTATTCTTATGCCAGTACCATAGTGTTTTGATTACTGTAGCTTTGCAGTATAGCTTGAAGTCAGGGAGTATAATAACCCCAGCTTTGTTCTTCTTCCTCAGGAACACTGCTCTAGTTTATTGAAAATGCCATTGATATTTTGATTGTTGCTCCTTTGTATAGCTACCTTCATGTTCTCTTTGACAATTTCACTATGATAAATCTATTTTATTATTTACAATGCTTGGAATTCTTTGGGATTCTTGAATCTGTGAATTGGTATCTTTCATCAGTTCTAGAAAATTCTCAACCATTCTCCCCTCAAATATTATCCTGGTCCTATATTCTCTTCTTTTTTAGAGTTGTAATTAAACATATTATGACTTTCTCACTTAATCCCCTATATATTTTTAAATAATAGCTTCAAGATACAGTTCATGGGCCTTAAATTTCTCCCTTGTAAAGTCTAAAGTTCTGTGAATTTTAGTATATTCAGAGATACACAACCACTCCCACGTGTAGTTCCAAAACATTGCATCACTCCAAAAATTTGCCCCATACCCCTTAACAGTCTTCTGAGCAGAAGGCAGTTTTTCTATGCAGTCCCTAATGGTGGGGAAGTTGACCTGTGGTTTGTTCTACAAAGGCATAGCCCTTTATCATCCCAGCTTTGCATGGGGAGGATTTCCCAGCAGACCATAGCCTTTGGACAGATCTTGGGCTCTGTCTCTTATTCCCCTATGCCACAGTAAAACTAAAGCTAATCCTCACTAGTTTTATTAAATGCTCCTGTGGCAAAAGAAGCATTAGTGCTCCTCTTGTTACAGTTGTGCTCTAATAGTCTCTATGTGGTCAGCTTCATGTTGCTTTTGTAAAGATATAAAAATATATATTTTATGTAGCATTGTTTCCCTAATCTCTAACCCAAATCTAGCCAGCTGTATCACCAGAAATGGAGGTCAAACTTTGCATATATTGTCCAAGTTTATTTGAAATTATCTATAAAAATAAATTACACATCATTTATCATATGAAACACTAAAAATATGAGACTACTCAAGAGTAAGCATTTAAGCCTCTCTCAGTAGGTTACTCACCTTTCTGCATCCCAGGATTAAGTGCTCAAAGTAAGATGGTAATCATGAAATTGCACTATCAAATCTTCCATGCAAGAAATTACCTAGAGTGAGTATCTGCATTCCTCATTTAGTGATACTACAATATGCCTCCAATTATCTTTGGAGGTATTATAAAATTCTCAAGCAGAATTTATAATTTCAAGTTGATAGGAAGAGTAACATCACAATCTGGCTTTAAAAAATTGAAATTAAAAAAGACTAACAACCACTGGTTGTAGGTACACTGACCACTTAATATAACCAAGTAAAAATTATCACCTTTGGGCTACTTACTAACATACCTACTTTGTGTCAAGTTGAATTGTTCTTTTCCTGTGATATACAATGCTGTAGGCTCTACTGCCAAAACTTTAAGGTTGCGATGAAGATTAAATGCAGTTCTTTGGCCTTTCTTTATTGTCTCAATAAAAGCATCATATTCTTTATTGACTGAAGTAAGAATGGATTTCTATGCTGTGACATACTCTATTACCTGAAATACGATTTTTCTGCCTATGGTACTGAATTTCCTTTATATACTATGGATCAAAACCTTGCAAATATCTTTTTTTTTACTTATTTTGGTATCATTAATCTACAATTACATGTGCAATATTATGGTTATTAAACTACCCACTTCATCAGGTCCCCACCACAACCCCATTACAGTCACTGTCCATAAGCATAGTGAGATGCTATAGAATCACTACTTGTCTTCTCTGAGTCGTACAGCCCTCCATGTACCCCTCCAACATTATGTCTGCTAATCGTAATGCCCCTTTTTCCCCCTTGTCCCTCCTCCTCAGTCCTTTGGTAACTATTAGTCTATTCTTGGGTTCTGTGAGTCTGCGGCTGTTTTTTTCTTCCAGTTTTTTTCTTTGCTCTTATGCTCCTCATTTGAGTGAAATCATTTGATACTTGTCTTTTCCAATTGGCTTATTTCACTGAGCATAATACCTTCTAGCTCACTCCATGTTGCTGCAAATGGTAGGATTTGTTTTCTTCTTATGGCTGAATAATATTCCATTGTGTATATGTACCACATCCTCTTTATCCATTCATCTACTGATGGACACTTAGGTTGCTTCCATTTCTTGGCTATTGTAAATAGTGCTGCAATACACATATGGGTGCATATGTCTTTTTCAAACGGGGCTGCTGCATTCTCAGGGTAAATTCCTAGTAGTGGGATTCCTGGGTCAAATGGTATTTCTATTTTGAGTTTTTTGAGGAACCTCCATACTGCCTTCCAAAATGATTGAACAAATTTGCATTCTCACCAGCAGTGTAAGATGGTTCCCTTTTCTCCACATCCTTGGCAACATTTATTGTTGTTTGTGCTTTGGATGTTGGCCATCCTTACTGGTGTGAGGTGATATCTCATTGCGGTTTTAATTTGCATTTCTCTGATGATTAGCGATGTGGAGCATCTTTTCATGTGCCTGTTGGCCATCTGAATTTCTTCTTTGGAGAAGTATCTATTCATGTCCTCTGCCCATTTCTTAATTGGATTATTTGCTTTTTGTTTGTTGAGGTGCATGGGTTCTTTATATATTTTGGATGTCAACCCCTTATCGGATATGTCATTTATGAATATATTCTCCCATACTGTAGGATGTATTTTTGCTCTACTGATGGTGTCCTTTGCTGTACAGAAGGTTTTCAGCTTGATATAGTCCCACGTCTTCATTTTTCCTTTGTTTCCCTTGCCCAGGGAGATATGTTCATGAAGAGGTCGCTCATGTTTATGTCCAAGAGATTTTTGCCTATATTTTTTTCTAAGAGTTTTACGGTTTCATGACTTACTTTACATTCAGGTCTTTGATCTCTTTTGAGTTTACTTTTGTGTATGGGGTTAGACAGTAGTCCAGTTTCATTCTCTTACATGTAGCTGTCCAGTTTGGCCAACACCAGCTGCTGAAGAGGCTGTCATCTCCCCATTGTATATCCAAGGCTCCTTTATCATATATTAATGGACCATATATGTTTGGGTTAACGTTTGGATTTTCTATTCTGTTCCACTGAATAGAACAGAGTCTGTTCTTGTGCCAATACCAAATTGTGTTGATTACTGAAGCTTTGTAGTAGAGCTTGAAGTCTGGGATCATAATTCCCTCTGTTTTATTCTTCCTTCTCAGGATTGCTTTGGCTATTCGGAATCTTTTGTGGTTAAATATTAATTTTAGAACTATTTGTTCCAGTGCATTGAAGAATGCTGTTGGTATTTTGATAGGGATTGCATTGAATCTGTAGATTGCTTTAGGTAGTATAGCGATTTTGACAATATTTATTCTTCCTAGCCAAGAACATGGGATGAATTTCCATTTGTTAGTGTCCTTTTAAATTTCTCTTAGGAGTGTCTTATAGTTTTCAGGGTATAGGTCTTTCACTTCCTTCATTAGGTTTATTTCTAGGTATTTTAATCTTTTTGATGCAATTGTGAATGGAACTGTTTTCTTGATTTCTCTGTTAGCTCATCGTTAGTGTATAGGAAAGCAACAGATTTCTGTGTGTTAATTTTGTATCCTGCAACTTTGCTGAATTCAGATATTAGTTCTAGTAGTTTTGGAGTGGAGTCTTTAGGGTTTTTTATGTACAGTATCATGTCATCTGCAAACAGTGACAATCTGACTTCTTCTTTACCAGTCTGGATTCCTTGTATTTCTTTGTTTTGTCTGATTGCTGTGGCTAGTACCTCCAGTACTATGTTAAATAACAGAGGAGAGAGTTGGCATCCCTGTCTTGTTCCCGATCTTAGATGGAAAGCTTTCAGCTTCTCACTGTTAAGTATGATGTTAGCTGTGGGTTTGTCATATATGGCCTTTATGATGTTGAGGTACTTGCCCTCTATACCCATTTTGTTGAGAGTTTTAATCATGAATGGATGCTGAATTTTGTTAAATAATTTTTCAGCATCCAGGGAGATGATCATGTGGTTTTTGTTCTTCTTTTTCTTGATGTGGTGGATAACGCTGATGGATTTTCAAATGTTGTACCATCCTTGCATCCCTGGGATGAATCCCACTTGATCATGGTGTATGATCCTCTTGATGTATTTTTGAATTTGGTTTGATAATATTCTATTGAGTGTTTTTGCATCTATGTTCATCAGGGATATTGGTCTGTAATTTTCTTTTTTCGTGAGGTCTTTGCCTGGTTTTGGTATTAGAGTGATGCTGGCTTCATAGAATGAGTTTGGAAGTATTCCCTCCTCTTCTATTTTTTGGAAAACTTTAAGGAGAATAGGTATTATGTCTTCTCTCTATGTCTGGTAAAATTCAGAAGTGAATCCATTTGGCCCAGGGGTTTTGTTCTTGGGTAGTTTTCTGATTACCAATTCAATTTCATTGCTCATAATTGGTCTGTTTAGGTTTTCTGATTCTTTCTTGGTCAGTCTTGGAAGGTTGTATTTTTCTAAGAAGTTGTCCATTTCTTCCAGGTTTTCCAGCTTGGTAGCATATAGATTCTCATAGTATTCTCTTATAATTCTTTGTATTTCTGTGGGGTCCATCGTGATTTTTCCTATCTCATTTCTGATTCTGTTTATGTGTGTAGATTCTCTTTTTCTCTTAATAAGTCTGGGTAGGGGTTTATCTATTTTGTTTATTTTTTCAAAGAACCAGCTCTTGGTTTCATTGATTTTTTCTATTGTTTTATTCTTCTCAATTTTATTTATTTCTTCTCTGATCTTTATTATGTCTGTCCTTCTGATGACTTTGGGCCTCCTTTGTTATTCTTGTTTCAATATCAGTAATTGTGTCTTTAGACTATTCATTTGGGATTTTTCCTCCTTCTTTAAATAGGCCGGGATTGCAATATACTTTCCTCTTAGAACTGCCTTTTCTGCATCCCACAGAAGTTGCAGCTTTGTGTTATTGTTGTCACTAGTCTCCATATATTGTTTGATTTCTGTTTTTATTTGGTCATTTATCCATTGGTTATTTAGGAGCATGTTTTAAGCATCCATGTATTTGTATTTGAGGCTTTTTGTTTTGTTTGTACACTTTATTTCTAGTTTTACACCTTTGTGGTCTGAGAAGTTGGTTGGTAGAATTTCAATATTTTTGAATTTACTGAGGTTCTTTTTGTGGCCTAGTATTTGGTCTATTCTGGAAAATGTTCCATGTGCACTTGAGAAGAATGTGTATCCTGCTGCTTTTCAGTGTAGAGTTCTGTAGATGTCTGTTAGGTCCATCTGTTCTAGTGTGTTGTTCAGTGCCTCTGTGTCTTTACTTATTTTCTGTCTGGTTGACCGGTCCTTTGGAGTGAGTGGTGTGTTGAAGTCTCCTAAAATGATTGCATTGCCTTCTATTTCCTCCTTTAATTCTGTTACTATTTGTTTCACATATGTAGGTGCTCCTGTGTTGGGTGCATATATATTTAAAATGGTTATATCCTCTTGTTGGACTGACCCCTTTATCATTATGTTATGTCCTTCTTTATCTCTTGCTACTTTCTTCGTTTTGAAGTCTATTTTGTCTGATACAAGTACTGCAACACCTGCTTTTTTCTCCCTGTTGTTTGCATGAAATATCTTTTTCCAACCCTTCACTTTTAGTCTGTGTATATCTTTGGGTTTGAGGTGAGTCTCTTGTAAGCAGAATATACATGGGTCTTGCTTTTTTATCCATTTTGTTACTCTGTGTCTTTTGATTGGTGCATTCATTCTATTTACATTTAGGGTGATTATCGATAGATACGTACTTATTGCCATTGCTGGCTTTAGATTTGTGGTTACCAACGATTCAAGGGTAGCTTCTTTACTATCTAGCAGTCTAACTTAACTTTCTTGTTAAATTATTGTAAAAACAGTCTGATGATTCTTTATTTCTCTCCCTTCTTATTCTTCCTCCTCCATTCTTTATATACTAGGTGTTTTATTCTTTGCCTTTTGTTAGTATTTGGATGGTCTGATTTCTTTACTCTCATTTTATTTTCTCTGGTGACATCTTTTTAGCCTTAGGAGTGCTTCCATCTAGAGCAGTACCTTTAAGATGTCCTGTAGAGGTGGTTTATGGGAGGCAAATTCCCTCAGCTTTCACTTGTCTGGGAATTGTTTAATTCCTCCCTAAAACTTAAATGATAATTGTGCTGGATAGAATATTCTTGGTTCGAGGCCTTTCTGTTTCATTACATTAAATATATCCTGCCATTCTCTTCTGGCCTGTAAGGTTTCTGTTGAGAAGTCTGATGATAGTCTGATGGGTTTTCCTTCGTAAGTGATATTTTTTCTCTCTCTAGCTGCCTTTAATACTCTGTCCTTATCTTTGATCTTTGCCATTTTAATTATGTGTCTTAGTGTTGTCTTCCTTGGGTCCCTTGTGTTGGGAGATCTGTGGGCTTCCATGGTCTGAGAGACTATTTCCTTCCCCAGCTTGCGGAAGTTTTCAGCAATTATTTCTTCAAAGACACTTTCTATCCCTTTTTCTCTCTCTTCTTCCTCTGGTACTCCTATAATGCGAATATTGTTCAGTTGGATTGGTCACACAGTTCTCTTAATATTCTTTCATTCCTAGAGATCATTTTCTCTCTCTCTGACTCAGCTTCTCTGTATTCCTGTTCTCTGATTTCTATTCCATTAACAGTCTCTTGCATCTCATCCAGTCTGCTGCTAAGCCCGTCGATTGCTTGTCTCATTTGTGCATTGTCTTTCCTCACTCCTCTCACTTCCTCCCTTAGCTCTTAGATATTTCTCTGTAGATCCATTAACATGGTTATGAATTTTTTTCTGAATTCTTTTTCAGGAAGATTGTGCATGTCCATCCCCTCAGGCCCCCTCTCAGGGGTTTTCTGGCTGATCTTAGTCTGGACCATATTCCTCTGTCTTTTCATGGCAATAGAAGTGGTCGCTGGTAGGCACCACGTGTGTTAGCTGGGAGAACAAATTCCTTCCTGCTGTTGTTCTCCTTGCCCTTCTCCTGGGCCTGAGTTGTTTTCCTGCACACCGGGAGGCACTCTCTAGGATAATCCCCTGAACTTCCTGTGTGCAGGTCGCCCTCAGCCTAGACCTGGTTCTGGGGCTCTTCCTGCTTAGCTATGTGCCAGCCAGGAGTCTGCGGCGCCAGCCGGGGAGGGAGCAAATGGCAGGCTGCTGATCTCTGTGAGTAGCTGCAGCACAGCTGCTTTGCCCGGCTGCCAGTCAACAGGTCCGAAGTTCCCCAAGACTTCCCACCTGCTGGGCTGAGTGTGCTTGGACGATTTTGTTCCGGTGCTGGGCCCTTGTCTCTTTAAGACTTAAAAAAAAAAAGCACCTACCGGGAGTAGATTCTGTGAGGGTGCTGTGGGTGGCACCGCTCCTCCAGTGTTCCGCAGTAGTGGTGGCTCTGTGGGACCATTTGCAGCTCTGGCCAGGGAGGGAACAAATGGCGGGCTGCTGATCTCTGTGGGAAGCTTCGGCATGGCTGCTTTGCCCAGCCACCAGTCAAGGGGTCCGAAATTCCCCAAGACTCCCAGCCCGCTGGGCTGAGTGCACTGGGACGATTTTGTTCCACTGCTGGGCCCTTGTCTCTTTAAGAGTTTTAAAAAAGTGTCCACTTTTGTCCTTGGGAGCCGGCTGAGAGGACCCACTTGCATTCTCCGTCTCAGATCCTGCACTCTATTTCTCTAATCTCCAATATACCATGCAATGTGTGTCAGTGCTCCTGGTGCAGATCACCAGGGCTGGTTATTTAGCGGGCCTGTGCTTCCACTCCCTCCCCACTCTGAATCTCTTCCTCCCGCTGGTGCGCTGTGGTGGGGGAGTGCTCGGGTCCCACCAGGTCGCGACTTTGTATCTTACCCACTTTGTGAGGTGCTGAGTTCTAGCAGGTGTAGCTTTAGCCTGGCTGTTGTCCTGTATCTTCCGGTCTCTCTTTTAGGAATAGTTGTATTTGTTGTGTTTTCATAAATATATTTGGTTTGGGGAGGAGATTTCCGCCGCCCTGCTCATGTTGCCATCTTCCCAGAAGTCTCTTGCAAATGTCTTTATAGATTATTTTTAAATAAAGCATGAGCAATTAGAAATCTAAAAATTTACAGATTTGAGCACGTAGCAAGATCAAGTATGACTAGGTAAGAAAGACAATATTCACTGAATACATACACTTTGTTAATCATTATAATACTGTGAGCTTAAATATTAAAGAGGAAAAAAGAGAACATATTTTTGCTCTACTTGGGTATGAACACTTACAGGATGTCAGTTAAAACCAATACCAGGTCTAATTATCCTAATTTTAGATCTTGTGAATATAATTACATATCATCCCTTACTACCTTCAAATCTAGTCTTCATTTAGACCTTGAAATCCTAGATTCCCTTCACCTCCCTATTTTTCTAATCTATCAGTTCTTAATGGCTGATCAGTACTCTTGATTCCCAAATTGCATTTCTATTCCCAAGACATCAGGTGCAACGGTAGAAAACCTCTGATTACTATACCTTCATGGTTTCCAATGGTGTTTAAGTACAGAATTTCTCTGGAAAGATAATGGAAGAAAATAGAAACAGTGGGTGACTTCAGGGGAAAGGGGAAGCAGGGTCTGAGATTAAGAAGGACCTGACTTTATTGGTTCCCTTTCCTTCCTCCCTCCTTTTCTTCCATATTAACCTTTTGTTTATATTACCTATGCAAAACCAAATAAGAAGCATTTTAAATTAGTTAAGAAACAAAAGAGTTATAAAAGTTTGGTCTTGGTTTCCAAATTCTGCTCATGAGGATTTCAGAGGGAATTAGAGTTGCAAGGAATAGAAAATCTGTAATTTTCTCTGAAAGCTATAGTTATGCTTTCTACCCCCACTACATCTGCAGTGTCTGGTATCCCTCACTGGTTTTCTCTTACCTAGACAATATCTAAAAAATATTGTCCAGGAAGACATCCGGTCTATCAAGAAATGGTATAAGGAGATTATTGATCAAGGCAAGATGGCAAGTACCAAAAGATATCTGAGTGGGAGATACTGGTTATCTTTTTGACATTACTGTACTACCTGTCTACCCAAATCAGAGGTCTACCACTCAGGAACCTTTAATAAAACAGAGACCATTAATCTGTGGTCTTCCAAATTACACATTCCACTGTTCCTGGCCATCCTCCACACCACATGCCTCTGTGATGTGCTGCAACAACCCAACACAACTCAGATACATCAATGGATAAAAAAAATAACTTTGTGTTCACACCATGATCAGCTCCCATATCTGTTTGCTAGAAGAAACAGATTTCAGAACACTCATGGGAACCTTTAAGAATGCACAGAAAATGCATTAAAAGAGGTGAACTGTCATGCCACAGGTAGAATAAAAGTTTTTCTTGATCCACAAAATGTATTAAAATTTAGAAAATTTCCCAAGAAAACATACTTTTGGCTTCTCTTGAACAAAACTCTGAAAATCTACTAACATGGGTCCACCATTCTGGTAATGGCAGTAATCAGCTGGAGCTTTAGATTGTATTGGTTCATTATTTTACCATAGTCCTCATGATTCCTTATTCTTTTATAGCCAGCCCACTTAACTCTTTTATATGACCTTCCTGGCCTCTGTATTAAGGCTTCCATTAAACCCAAGAAAACCAGAGATATACTTACTGGTACAGGAATCTGAGGGAGAAGAGGAATGGCATACATTTCATCTCCATTCCTATATATGTATCTAGACTATTTGTGCAACATGGTACCAGAAACACAAAAGGCCAGCCACTTTCCAGATCCTAGTTGCCTCCATAATTCACCTATTTCTATAGAAGCTCACTCTCTCTAAACTTTGGTCTTTTTGCTTACTAAATCCTTGGCTCTCTCTACAACCTACCCTCAACTTTTGTCATATGAGTCTCAGGTCCTCCTTGCTTTGATTCAGGCATGGTTCTCCATGTCAAATCCTCTATCTTTGATTTTAAACAGAATTTGGTATTCGTTCTCTGGTTCTGAGTATTCAGAGAAGCAAGCTGATACTCCCATTTTCTGCCCAAGTGGATCTTTCCAAGAGGGAAGGTCATGATTATAGAAGACAGTGCTTAATAGTTTATTAACAATCAAATGTGCTGGAATAACATGAAAATGAAAGGCAGATTATTTATTGAGAAGCTAGAAGGAAAGTCCCAAATGATTTCTATTTCCCTCTGAAGAATAGGATTCTTTACAATGTACATTCATACATCTATTTGCATAATGTACAAACAGTCTACAAGGAAACCTTGGGAAATAAGGAGAAAAGTACTATAGATACAGATATTATCTTTTATTTAATCCCATGTCTTTTCTCAAAGAATTAAATTTACCACCACCCCCAAAATGAATTCAATATAACTATACTAATTTAAAGCAGACAGCTCTTTATATAATAAAATGTCTGACAAGTATTAGCATTTGGAATGCAAAGAGAAGTATGTCAGTTATGGTAACTCTCCTTTGTTGATTTCATACAAGGAGAATGTCCGCATGATTCTTGATATTAATGAAACCTATTCAAAACATTACCTTTAAACATTCATCTAATAACATTCCTTAATGACTAAAATACCAAAAGCAGTATCAGTGATCATAACATATAAAATGAAGCTAACCTGTCAATATACCAATTCTAAAAGATTTTCTAGAGGACTTAAAAAGAAGAAAATACTCTGGTTTCTCAATTTTACATTCTTAGGGATTTGCATCAAATTTCTTAATTCCACTGGTAGGTATATGTGCTTACTTTGTGCTTACTTTTCCTTAGAGAAAGGCACTACGTTTTTACTTAGACAAGAAATAAAACACATACTGTGTAATGTTTAAAAGTTAAAGAAAAGACTGAATTCTTATTTTCCTGTGGCTGTTTTACTCAGAGACCAATAGTTTACAGAAGTCTTCAGGTAAGAAATTATTTCTTCTAGATAAGGAGGAAAGCATACTGATTTCACCTGTTTACTATCACTTACTTTGTGGAGTGGGAGGGGGTGGTAAAAAAAGTAAAAAAATATAGGATTGATGGGCAAACTGCAATTGTTTATAAGAAAAAACAGGTATTTCTAAAACCTTGAAAAGCAAAATCAAATATTATGTAAAGCCATAGCATTTTCTAATACGATCTCCACATTTCCAATGTTCAGTGTAGTCAAACCTCTTGCTTACCATGTTTACCATGTCTACCTGTACCTCTAATCTGCAAGGGGGTCTCAATTTAATATTTAGATCAAATCTAAACAAAGACTTCAATGCTACCACAAACAAACCCAAAACAACAAGAACTATCAGGTTCCTGCTGGCAGCCAAATTCTTAACAAATCAGCTAATACTTTCAGATGGATGGTTAAAATGATGTTAGAGGGCACAGCAAGGTTGTTGCTCAAAAACTGACAGCCTACTTAAGCTAAAACAATTGAAACTCACTAACTGTATAGTAATATAAATCCAGCATTGCATTTTTCCCTATCAGTCCTTTCCAGCAAATTGAATAAACCTCAAAACTGACAAATGGAATGTGGTCAGACAAGCAGTGGTGTTACTAAGGCAAGAATATTGGTTGTCAAGATAGACCATTTCTACCACATGAAAACTCCATTGTTTTAAGAGCATTATGATACCTTAACAAAAACATTTTGGTATATGATGTAATATTCATCAGCAGGTCCTTCCTCTTTACAGTCCACTTTTTCAGTTTCTGTAATTATGTATTTGTGCATACTTTCCAAAAATTCCTTGTCACTTTTACTAATGATAGGAGGGAGAACTGCATGTTTATTTCTTTCTTGGACTGACATTTGTCACAATCTGCACACTGGTTCACCAGAGAGAAGTCTTGACTTGCTTTTGCAAAAAAGCCAAAACTGTTATAAAAACCTGTAAGAAAAAAAGACCATCAATTAATCTATCTAAAGGTTAAAATAAACCAAATCAAATATTGATCTAAACTATACATATTTGTTTTAGGAAAAAGAATGTCCCATGGATATCTGAGATAAATATTTCAATCTATGAATTAAAAGGTCTTGTCTATACTTTCATGTGCTATTCCTCTGGAATAGAAATTACCAAACACCGGTCAAGAGCCCTTTTCTTATGAACCAAACATATGTATCATATAATTAGATGGTTTCTTATGTTTAACTCAACACTTTCTAGCAGAAGTCTTAGCATTTCATTTGTTTCAAGAGGGAAAACTAGTTTGGAAGCCCCCTGATGACACAGACAAGGTCAAATACTTCTCTACCCACATGCCCACCTGGCCCAGCCACAGTTATCCAGCACACAATAGCTGTATCATGATTCATGAATTTATTTTTATGATAAACTTTATTATAATTATTGTCTTTAATATGAACACACTAACTGAAAAGTAAGATGTCAGGACTTCTGCTAAAAATCCATCTATCAATGACGTCAAAGATAACAGAGTGCCTTTCTAAACACAGTTTTCAAGCAACTACATTCCACTGCTTTTCTGAAAGAATCATTATCCAATTAGAGTTGGATATGGAAGTTAGTTCCTGGCATCTGTTCGCATTTACATGAAACAGAACCTCTAGCTTGCTTAAAAGTATCTGGCAAGACAAAACATTTAAAACTTCCCCCTCACCCCATTACAGAAGTATATACTCAAGGGCATCACAATACAATACTTGGAAAATACAAGCTGAAGAAAATTCATGAAAAACCAAAAATGATCTACTTAATTTTTGGAGTTTCTCCTCCCAATTTTTGTAATTATAAATTTTATTAAAATTTTGTAATAAAAATTAGGGTCACCCTCTATATTGTTTTGTATGCTCATTTTTTCATTTAATACTTCTCCATTTTTCAAAAACATGACTTCTAATGATTGCATAGTATTTCAATAATGTTGTAATGAATAAATGTCTACATTAATTTTACTGTATTTAGCAATATAATTAATATCTGGTTATCTGAAATAACACTTATGGCCTATAAATACAGCCCACAGGCCATATAGAGGAGGAGGAAGACACCAAAATAATTTCAAAGTTTAAAAGACCTAATTTATCTTATGTTGATGAACTGGACAATAAAAAATCAACTTATAAATGAACATAAAGTAGTTCCAACAAGGTAATAACCTACAAATGGATCAACAGTTTTCCCAAATGAGAAATCAGTTTCCTTGTTCATTCATTTAATCTATATTTATTGAATGCTCAGTGCTGGGAATTGTTTTAAGCTAGAGATTCAACAATAAATTAGATTAAAGTCCCTGGCAACTTGGAGCTTACAGTCTGGTAGGGGAGATTGACTATAAAATAGTATAATTTCAGACAGTAAAAGATAACAGTCAGAGGAGGAAGGAATGGGTGTGATCCTTGGGGAATGGGTGGTCACCATTGGCCTCTTATTACCCTTAAGAATATAAAATCTGAGTTCCTTTACTTCACCTATGAATGACCTATATACAGGAACTAGGGACTCTTTTTCTACAACCAAATCTAGACTTTTCATGGCCATCCTCCTCATAACTCCCATCATCACTACCCTGAACTTGCTGTCTTACCCAAAGGTCTTGCTTCTCTCCACATCCCTGCATTCCCTACCCCCATTCTCACCACTCCCCTCCCCACCAAGACTCACATGTTCTGCCACTCTCATTCACTTGACTTTTACTCATTTTTTCAGACCTCAGCCTTTCCCTCCAGGAAGGCTGCTCTGGGTTCCCTTAAATTTGGCCAAGTGCGACTCCTATGTTCTCTTATGGTACTGTGAACATCTTCTATCATGGCATTATCACTCAGCTACATGGTGTTAAAGAATTTCTGTTTATATTCTCTGTCTCTCTCAGTAGGCTGTAAGGTTGACAAGATCAGGAACCAAATTATTTTCATTTTCCATTATCCTTCCCCACTTATATGCATTCCAGTGCATAATACAGTTTCTAGCAGAGTACATACTCAAAAAAAATTTTTGCTTAATAATCAATAACCCCTGAACAATATTTGGTATTCTCAGAAGAGATGTCTTACAGTGCTCTCAAAACAGAACACAGCTAAAATGACTGTTCCTTAGCATCTACAGAATGCCACGAAGTTACATAAACCAACTCAGATTACTCTTTACTCAGTCATTCATATTAGAGGGATACAGAGAAAACAAATCACAAGGGTTCCCAGCCAAGTCTATTGAGTCTAGTTAAATAAGCCATTGCTAGAGCAGACAAAGCAGTGGTACAGAGGTGGGCACAAAAGGCTACGAAAGCCCAGAGGGGCATCTCACTAGTCTGTGGAAGAAGACAGGGGAGGCATCCCAGGCAATGCTTAAGTTGTGCTGCATTTATTTATTCAGTAGGTATCTGGGGGGCACCTATTTGTCTGCCACTATTCTAGACACTAGAGATGTAAGACTGAACAAAACAAAGTCCCTAACCTCCTAGGGGTTATGTTCAAGTAGAGACAGACAACAAATCAGGAAAAATACAGTATAACATAATGGGGATTATAAAGGAGAAAAATAAAACAGGGAATGGGGGAGAGTAAGAAAGGTGAGAGGGTGCTATTTTATATAAGGCATTAAGTCAAAGAGGAAAGCTCTCACTGATCAGGTGACATTTCAGCAATATGAAAACAATAAGTCATAGGATTCCTGGGAGAAGAGTGGTTGAGGCAGAGGGAGCAGCAAGTTCACAGGCCTCAAGGCAGAACAGTATGTCTGAAGAGTAGAAAAAAGTGCAGTGAGGCTAGAAGATAACAAGAAAGCGAGAGAAGAAAGAATGAGGTCAGAAAGGTAGCTGCCAGATCATGTAAGATATAGGGACTTAAAGGCAGGACTACTACTAGTCCATTGGGCAACTTAGGGTAGGTTAGAAAAAAGTGCCTCTTTCTCTGGGCAGACTTGGCAGGAGGAGCAATGAGCTGGAGTGTGGCCTCATTATTCCAGTGTTGGAACGACAAGCTCACTTATAGGAACTAGGCTTAACTATGAATGAGATAGAAGCCATTAAAGGGCTGTGGGTAAAGGAGTGACAGCTGATTTACATTTTGAAAGAATTGCTCTTGCTGCTCTGTGAAAATAAGCCAAGATTTGCTGAGGATCAGATGTGGGTATGAGAGAGCAGTCAAGGATGGCCATAACATTTTTAGCCTTAGTAACCGGAAAGATAGGAGATGGGAAAGGCAACCATGAGATCAGGGGTTTGGAGCTTGCCTATTAAGAGGCTGGGTAGACAGCTGGATATGTGAAGCTGGAGTTCAGGTGAGTAGTCTGAGTTAAAGTCTGTAAGTCATCTGCATACAAATGGTACAAAGAAGTTATAACACAGAATGAAAATGACCTGGAATACATAAACAAAGCAGAGGTCCAAGTATTGGACCTTGGGGGCACTCCAACGTTTAGAGGCCTGGTAGATCAAGAGGAAGCAGTGTAAGAGGCTGGAAAAGAGTGTCCAGGGAGGTAGAAGTGAGAAGCATATCCTGAGGTCTGGTGAAGAAAGTGTTTATAAGAAGGAAGTGATCAATTGTGTCAAGAGCTGCTGAAGATTGTGAGTAAAATTGCAGTATTTCCAGAATCTCTTGCCTGGCCTTAGTGCATCTCCGTATCAATAGGTGTTTCCAGCAAAGTAGTCTATCTCCATATCAATAGGTGATTAGGGGAAGCAACAGTGCAGATAAAGTGAAGGTTCCTATGGCCAGGATTCTCACCTGGCCCTGGTTGGCTAGTTCACTACACGCAACAGTGCAGATAAAGTGAAGGTTCCTATGGCCAGGATTCTCACCTGGCCCTGGTTGGCTAGCTCACTACACACGTGTGGCAATACGTTGTTATTGACTCTATATAAAAAGAGCTCTGCCCAGTGCTCTGGGCGACATGGCTGCAGGAGTGGTGGTAACACCAAGTGCAGAGACTGACATGGTTGCGGGGGCAGAGAGGCCCAGAGGCAGAAACCAGCTTGCTACATGCAGACTTGCTCTGAGTGGACAGGATTCTAGTGACTGACCTGCCACCATGGGAATAAAGTTGGGTATAAACCCTTTCACCCCAAGAACATTCCACCGTCATTTATTCGGTCTCATTGAATCCATAGTGAACTTGTCCAGGGCTGAAACCCACTGGCAAGGCAAATGGTATATCTGGACCGGAGAGGTTGGGTGGGTCCCTTTTTTGCAGCTGAGTGGTGATGACTGTTTGTAAGCAATAAAGAGGTTTCTCCCACTTTATTTCTCCCTTTGACTGATTTCAGTTTCAAAGGTAATTTGCCCTAGGTTGGGAAAAATATTTTACCCCTGGAGTTACACAAATCAAGTATTAAATAACCACTAAATCTAGCACAAGTGCTATTTCACTGGTATGGTGGGGACAAAGCTTGACAGACGTAGGTTCAGTCAGTGGAAAGGGAAGGATTAGTGACAATGCATATAGACAACTCCTTCAAGGAGTTTGGTTGTAAAGGTGACTAGTAGGCAGATTACGGGATGAAAAGTATTCCTGGAAAGGAAATAGATTCTTCAGAAGGGCCAAAGCATGAGACAGCATAACTCAGAAACTTCATTAGCTCAGTGTTATTAAAGTGTAAAGCAAGTAATACGTTGGCAGGTTAGGCTGTAAGAGAGGCAGAGGCTGACTATCACACTAGGGAACTTGCATTTTATCGTGAAGATGAAGTAGAATACAGGTGACCTTGAACAACACAGGGTTATGGGAGCCAATCCCAACACAGTCAGAAATCTGGATGTAATTTCTGATTTCCCTAAAACTTAACTAGTAGTAGCCTATTGGTGACCAGAAGGTTTACCAATAAACAGTCAATTAACACATATTTTGTATACGTGTTACAACAAAGTAATCCTATGATAAGGTAAGCTAGAGAAAAACAGGTTTTTCACCAAGGTCCCCCCAAATTTCCAATATACTGATTGGGAAAAAATCTACTTGTAAGTGTACCCCCAAAGCTCAAATCCTTGTTGTTCAAGGGTCAACTGTAATGACATAATCATTTTTAATTTTTAGAATATTTTGGAAGCAAAAGTGAAGGTGCGTTGGAAAAATAGAAAGATACAAGTTAGATACCGAACCTTTCCAGAAGAAAATTAAGGAGTGCCTAAATTTGGGAATGGGGATGCTGAAGGGAGAGCATAGATACATAAACAGAGAAGACATTAGGAGGGTACATTATACAGGATTCTGTCGTTTGTGCAGCGGAGAAAGGCCAGGGAGGGAGGGCACAACTTGCTTCTAGCGGCCGGCGTTCACCACCACTCCCAACGTCCAAACTTGTAAATTCTACAGCTAAATAACCATTCCACCACTCTTTCCCGTATGGCTTCATTTTAAAATTTGAAAACTGGGATTTTCAATACCAAGCTCAGAACCTTCCTTAGGCTAGGAGAAACTCGGGGGTTGATGCCAAGAAGAGGCCACAGGGCACGAAAAGGAGGAGTCAAAGGTTTTGAAGGTGCCACCTTTTCTTCAGTTTGCGTAGTTAGGCCACGGGAATTCCCTGCCCTCGGAAGCCCACGGGGCGTCAGGTGGTAGACCGCAGACGCTCCGCCCCTCGCCGCTTAGGTACTCGAGTTAACGCAATACTTTCGTTCCCCCTCCCTTCTCCTGCCCCGTAACGTTTCCTCCTAGTGACTTCCGACCTGTTTCTATCTTCCTCGAAACCATTACTCCACTTCACCCTTCCTCCGTCCTTACCTTATTCCCTTCCTCCAAACTCCGTCTGGTGCTTGGACATAGTAACTAGGGAACCGGAGGCATGGAACTACATTTTGGGACGAGTAGTCCTGCTAAGGAAAGCAGCTGAAACCTACAATGCCCAGAAGACGCTTCCATTTCTTCCCTTTTCCTCAGGGAGGCCTTCCTCAACCACACCGCCTTTTAAAGACCCTTTTAGCCACGTCGACTGTACGGGGAAAGTCTTTTAAATACACTTTTAAGTTGTTTAAGTCTACTATTTCAGGAGCATTCTGCAGGTTAAAGTGAGAAGTAAGCCCCGGTTAGAGAGAAGAGAAAGGGGGTTCACGACTGAATCTGGCATGCAGTTAGACAGCCGCTGTGACGGCCGCCAGGCATCGGCATGGCCGCCTAGGAGGCGGGGCCTCGAGCGAGGGCCTGGGGGAACCCTGTGGGCCTGCGCGCCGCTCTTTTCTAAGCCGCCGTTTGCGGGGAGTGTGTGCTTCAACCCTGTGTTCCGTCCGTCTCCACATCCGTGTCCCCAGGTGTAACCGGACCCTGCTTTTCCCTCAACCTCAGGTGGAGCCGCCGCTCAGATACAGATTTTCGTGAAAACCCTTATAGGGAAAACCCTCACTCTCGAGGTACCAGCCATGGAGTCTGAGGAAGCCAAAGCCTGAGTAAAGGGCCTAAGGTGGATTTCGGGTCTGGCACTGCTTGTTGCCTTAGAAAGTGCCTCTGAGTCTGCGATCTGAAACCTGGCCCAAAGCTGAGCGTTGTTGCCGAGCCGGGTCCTACGGCCGGTTTCCGATGCCCGAAGCCAGAGCTTAG
The DNA here is from genome assembly GCA_032199065.1 of Smutsia gigantea. Classification (NCBI taxonomy): domain Eukaryota; kingdom Metazoa; phylum Chordata; class Mammalia; order Pholidota; family Manidae; genus Smutsia; species Smutsia gigantea. The sequence goes on from JAVSCE010002436.1 coordinate 35,123, forward strand.
GCCTCCACTGGTTCCAGCCCGGTAGGCGGTGCAGGGGGCCCGCGGCGGGGAAGCGCTGCCCCCCGCCGGGCGGACGCGAGCCCGGGCGGGTGAGGACGTATTACCCAGCTCAGCCCTGGGAGGTTGCCTGCCCGCTGGCTCAATGATCGGCTCTGGTGGGTGGGCTTGAGTCCCGACCCGGCTGGCTTCTGTGGTAACCTTCAAATTGAAGTGAGCATTCTAGTTTCTCAGTGTGTTACCAATTCATTTTCATTTTAAAACTCGTAGGTTGAACCTTCGGATACAATAGAAAATGTAAAGGCCAAGATCCAGGATAAGGAAGCTAAGGAAGGCAAGTAATATTTTCTAGTTTAGAAAATTTATAGAAGTTCCAGCCTTCTGTAAATAAGGTCGTATCTGCTCTTTGTGGGATGGGCACGCACGGTTCTGACAGAATGAGATTCATTTGAGTAACACGAGACAAACGTTTATGAGCATGGAGCCAAGCCGCCGTGCGTTTCAAATGTGTGAATTTGGATTAGCTATTCTCAACACCTGTTTCCTTATCTAAAATGAAAACTAACAGGTATTAAGTGTTCTTGATATTAAGGTGAAATATATAAACGTTTAAAACTTCACCTAACCTGTAGTAAGAACTCAGTGACAACTATTAGTAGTATTTGTTTGTTTCAGGGTTGTTACTTTGTGTATCTCCAGCAGATAAACTTGTTCTGCTGTCCTTAATTGTTTTCACTAGGAATTCCTCCTGATCAACAAAAACTGATCTTTGCTGGCAAGCAGCTGGAAGATGGACGTACTTTAAGTACAACATTCAAAAGGTCTGTTTGGGGGAAAGAGCGTTTTAAATAGAAGTACTTTGGAAACTTTGATCAATATGCAAAAGTGGGGGAAATAGTATTAGATTAGCAACAGATTCCCAGGTGACTCCTACACAAACTTCTGAGAAACTTATAGTTTCTCACATTCTAGATTTTGCAGAGTGCATCTGCTGGTGTAATTTGATGTGTTCTTTAATCTCCCTGTAAAATAGTAATTAAGAGTCAGACTAATCCCAACAAGGTTCTATTTATGTAATTGTGTACGTCTTACCACATCCAATTTTAAGATGCCTGATGCTACTTATCAGTTCTTCCTGGCGCGTGAGCTTAATCATTTTTAAAGCCTGCTTTTTCCCCTTACATTAATAGGAGTCGTACTGAGACTTCGTGGTGGTGCTAAGAAAGATTAACATAAGAGAAAGGAGGTTAAGCTGGCTGTTCTGAAATAAGGTGAACCTGTATATTAAAATTTTTAATTTTTACCTGTGTTTTATTTGCATCTCTGGTTTCAAACTCTCTTCAATATAGTTTTGCTCTTTTCCTCCCTGCTTAGTATTTGAACAAGTTTTATATAATGGGGTTCCCTTATAACTGGTTCCAACTAAGGTTCTGATTTTGAAGTCAGATCTGAGTTTCAGGTCTTAGCTCTGTCTTTAATGAACTCTGAACTTTTTTGTTACAGTATTTACTGGTAAGGCTTTGGGGTGCTTTGGTTTAGAAGTATTAAAAATTACCACTGTTGTGTGAATAAAAAAACATTTTGAGTTACTTAGATTGCATATATCTTGTAAAATTACCTTAACAACAGGTATTTTCTTTTTAGGTGGATGAGAATGGCAAAATAGTCTTCGCTGGGAGTGCCATTGTGGTGCTGGAGTTTTTATAGCCAGCCACTTTGACAGACATTGTGGCAAATGTCTGACCTATTGCTTCAATAAACCAGAAGACAAATAATTGTATATGGGTTAATAAAAGACATGAACTAACATTAATTGTTGGAGTTTATTCCAGTAATTTATTAGAGTGGCTTTTAGCATCAAATTGATGATCACTTTTTTTTTTAAATAAACACTCTACACTTTGGCAGAATTCTATTTAATATCAGCTGTCTAGATATAAACCAGTTTTGTGTTTGTTTTTTACATCAGTACCAGATAATTCTTTGTTGTGTGGGCTCCCTGTGCACATTAGGATGGTGAATGGCATCGCTGGCTTTTACCCACTTGATTCCAGTAGCATAGAGCCCCTCTCTAAAACCAAAAGGGGTAAACCAGACATTGCCAAATGACCCCTGGTGAAGAACTGGCCCCTTAAGATTGAGAAACACTGATTTGTATGAATCATACAAATCAGAGGCTACATAACATATTTGTTATGTAAAAAGTTTAAAGGCTAAGCTTTAAGTTGCCAGTTCAGAAACTCATCCTGAGTCCCTGGCTGGTTTGGCTGGTATGTTTGCCGTCTAGTACAAGGGAACATAGTTTATTGTCAATGTCAAGCAAGAACTCAATTTAAACTCTAAATGTTTGCTAATACTGTTAACGGTGAAAAATAGTTTTGAGCAGTATTTGGTGCCATATTTTGCCCATGGAGCTTGATTCAAGGAGAACTGTTTCTCTTCACACCACTCTTAACTAAAACATGCACTTGAAGTGTATTAATAAACTGATTATTGTGTTTAGTGATACACCAATTATTCCCTTTTACCATATTCTTTCCACTCCAGTATTTCTAGTTGGAGGCATCCTTAAATAAGTTTTCCTACTCTGTAGCATTTTGTCAAATTAGGCATGTGAGTGCTTGACAGAAATAGAGTATTTTTTCATCAGTAGTGGTGAATTCATACTGTCAATAAAACCATTTGCTCTATAATAAAGCAATATATTTAATATTTTAATTTTTAAAATCCTGGGTCCCAAGAAGTCTTGGCTGGAACTTCCTTTTCTTCATAACAAACAACTTCATCTCCCACTTTAAATTCTACCTTTTCTTCATCCAGGCTGAGACCACAATCCATTCCAGTTTTAACAACTAAAATGTCATCTTTATGGTGTTTCAGTGAGGTTAATGAACCTTAAAAAACAGAAACCTTAATGTTCATATATTCAACAAATAAGTACCTATGGGCGCTAGTCTGGTGTTAAGAAGAAAGTTACACTGAAATTCTAACATTTTAGAATCCTGTCAAGAATGAAGATAACTACAACATTCAAAGGCAGATAAACTGCAGAGGACGGAACTGTGCTCAGGACTTGAAGCCATGAGCCATGATATAAGATATTGCAGGCAAAAGTTCTAGTTAAGGTTGGAAATAAGTATGATGTAGTAAGTCTAGGAAACAGGGCTGGAAAGATAGTTTAGGGCCAATTTTTAGAAGCTTAGAGTAAGACTGGGGGACTAAAATACCCAGAAGAGTCAGCAGTACTAGTAAAGGAGGGAGCCAGCCTGTCAACTAGACCACTTAATGCAAGAAGGCAGGTCTGAGCTCACATCGGAAGAGTGACAGATGAACAGACTTCAGGTGGTTACATGGCATCATGAGGTTTTGGTGACTGCATATGATAACAATGTTTTGATGTTTCTTACCTTTCCAAATAACGTGTCCGTTACGGATTAACTTAAATTTTTTTTGTTTTTCTAACTGTCCCTTTTGGACTCTGCAACCAGCCACAGGAACTTTTTTCTTCCCTTCTGTTACAGAGAAGGTAGCTAGTATAGAAGCCTCACCTTTAGGAAGAAGAAAACATTAAGTGCACAGAAAATGAAAGATTCTGAGAAATAATTTCTGACATTGTGCAGGGCAAGAATTAAGAAGTGTGAGAAAAATACAAACTCATGGGTAGAAAAGTTTTCTCTTGACTCCACTAACTTTATTTTCCTGACCAATATTAGAAATAAAAACATGAAAATCCTTGTGAATTCTTGGAAAAGAACATCATAAAAATATACATGCTTACCAAGAGAATGAAGAAAAGAAAAATGGAACACATTTTTTTTGGTTGAGTAAGATGCACTAAAAGGTGTTAAGTAAAATTTCTGTCTGCTCCCTGAAAAACCTGGTTTTCAGCTGTCCCTCAATATATTTTCTGGAATGTCTGTTATCTTACTTTTAATCTCACTACTGGTAATTTATATCCACTTAATAATACTAATTCTGTAACTAAGCTTAATTTTTTCAATGACTGAAAATTAAAACAAATTCCAATAATGACATTGGTATCACATAGTATAGGGTGTTATTTAATGCTTACTGCTAGGAACCCTGACAGTACTCATAGTTTTCCAAATTTCTCTTAACACAAGAACATACAAATCTCTGTATGATCATGTTTAGGTCAGAAAAGCCTAACATAAATCTATATTGTGAACCAAAATGCAAACACAAACTCATTTTGAGGAAACATCAGACAAATCCAAATGAAAATACATTCTGCAGTCACAATTCAAAATCATCAAAGTCAAAATAGACTAAGAACCAAGTGTAATCTATGATCCTGGACTGGGGGAAAAATACATATCTATAAAGTACATTATTGGGAAAATGGACAAAATTTGAATATGGGCTGTGGCTTAGATTACAATATTAATGTTAAATTTCCTCAGTTTGATATTTGTTCTCTGGTTTTATAAGAGAACATCACTGTGCTTAAGAATGCAAGTATTTAGTGGCAAATGGATATAATATCTGTTATTTACTCTCAAGTAGTCCAGAAAAAAAAAATTTGTGTGTGTGTCTGTGTCTGGAGTGGGACATGCATACAGCAAACAGGGCAAAATGTAAACTTATAAACCTGGGTAAAGGGTATATGAGAGGCAGTCCTTTATACTTGTAATTTTTCTGGAAATTTAAAACTCATCAAAATAAAAAGTTAAAAAAATGTGTGTGGGGAGAAAAAAGCAGGTAAAATGATTCAGTCCATCTTTAATAAATTTAGCCTTTAATCAGGTCAAAAGATATGCTAGAAAGAATATTTTCAAATACTTAATTTAAATGTAAATTTTCTTCTCATGGCAGATTTCTCTTTCAGCTCCAGGACAAAAATCAATGGCTCCTCTTATGACACTGTGAATAATCTTTATGCCTCTCATCCCAATCTAATTTGTATTACAATTAGTTGTTCATGTATGAACTTCAGGGCAAATTCTTATTGCCTTAGTTGCCTTTGTATCCTCAGGACCTAAGTACAAAGTGCTGCAGAGGCAGCTGTTTATAATACACATGAACTTGCAACTGAATTCTTGTAGTAGTTATTTTTTCTAGAACACAGGATATGTATTGGAACAGTGAATGTATTTCAACAATTAAATATACTCTCATATTTGCCTTCAAGTTTTATTTATAGCACCTAAGATATGAATGTTTAGAGGTAATATTCAGCAAACACTCACCTATTGGGACCTCTTCCACAGTGGGGGTGAACCTACTGCCCAGTTCTTCCTGCACATCTTCAATAAGACGGTAAATGATTTTGTGAAGTTTAATTTTCACTCCTTTTTTTGCAGCTAATTGCTGGATAACACTGCTTGCACTCACACCAAAGCCATATATAACACCTGGCAAGCAAAAATACTGCATTACACCATTTGTCTTTAAAGCAGAAACTCAAATCTAAATTGTTTTATTTCCTTCTATGTAAATTAAAAACAAAGTAGGGGAGATGAGAAATTCTATAATTTTTTCTCATGAAAAACAGTAAATTTTGAATTAATGAAAAGATTTTATAAATTTCTATTGTGGCTGTTTAACAAGGAAAATTTATGATTTTAAAATCTATTCATTTAGGAAGTATTATTTTAAGTGCTATAATGTGCAAGGCAGCATGCTAAACAAAGCTCTGATTTTTTTAATCAGAAATAAAAAATGATTAGGGCTGAATATTAATTATTTTAATAAAAATTCTATTATTAAATTATCTTACTGTCTTTTTTTGTCTAAAATTTTTCTGGTTTACAGGTATTTAGTTGACTAAAAGATGCTGAAAAATAGTTATTTAATTGCTAAAGTTCAAGAGTTATCCAAAAAATGAAACAAGTTCCATGGTGCTGACCACTTTACCAAAGAACAAATAATGTACTTAAATGCAAATACCTTGGGGGAATAAAAAGCAACGGCCAATATTTGTGCCTTAAACAATGCGAACAGCTTAAATTAAGAGAAAAATACAACCACCTTCAAAGTCTTATTTTTAATCATCTAATATAGAACCTACATTATAGTATAGTGCTATGCCAGTTAGTGCCTATAAAATACTTTGAATTAACCAGCATTATGGAAAATACCTTTCAGTCATAGAGATTAACATCTAATTCTACTCAAGGTAGGTCATGAAGTATCTGCTTCCTAAATGATTCATTAATCACTCAATAATTTTGGCGCTTTGCTAGGTGTTCGACTAGTTAAAGTGGCAGTTATGAGTCCCCTCTGCTGTATCATAACTTGACTAATGAACAGTCCTCCTGCCTTCTAGGCATTTTAAACAAAAAGGAGCTTTTGCTCAAAGAAAGATAGAATTTGCAAAATTACCAGTGAAAAATGGGAGTCAAAAAAAAAGATGAAAGAAAGTATTGTATAGGCTGATTATAGTGTTAGGAGAATTCAAAAGTCTAAGTGAAAGAACCAACCTTGGATTAAGTGGGGAAGTGGGAGGAGTGGGGAATGGGGGCAGTACAAAAAAGAAAAAAAAAACCGAGACTTGAAATAGTTCCCCAAGGTTGCAGTACAATGACAAGGGGAGCTGTGGCTGCAAAACTGCACATCCCATCAGCCCTAATTGCAAGCTTGGACTCCAATATAACAGGAAGGAAGAGGCTATGGGGGTAAATGTCAGATAGGACTAGCCAAGCAACAAAAGACAGAAGCCAAATGGTTCACAGAGAAAATAGGAAATGGAATTCTTACCACAAAATGTTTCAGCAAGGTTAACATCATTTTCACTAATATCACCCACACCAAAATGTACTAATTCAAGTTCACACTCATGTGAAGCATCATAGGTTTCCATAATGTCCAAAATGGCCTCAACTGAACCATCAACATCACCTAAATGCAGCAAAAGTTTAAAATTATTGGTGTTAACAGTTACATATAAACAGACATAAAAATGACAATAGTCTATTAGGATGGCATAATAGGAATGGCACTTTTCACTAAGTCCACTTTAGGTTTAGCATTATAAGTATCTATTCAACTTAATAAAGTATAATGAACCAAACATACATTTACAACAAAATAAGCAAGAAAAATGTTTACTAAGAAAATATTTCCCAGTTGGGGATGGGGAAAGGTGCTAAAAGGTACAAACTTCCAGTTCTAAAGTCAGTGATTCCTGGGGATTAATATAATGTACAGCATGGTGACTATAGTTAATAATACTGTATTGCACATTTGAAAGTTGCTGAGAGTAGATCTGAAAAGCTTTCACCACAAGGAAAAAATTTTGTAACAATGTATGGTGATGGATGTTAATTAGACTTACTGTGCTGATCATTTTGCAATATATACAAATATTGAATCATGCTGTACCTCTCAAATGAATGTAATATTGCATGTCAATTATACTTCAATAAAAAAAAAACTCCCCCAAAATACTTAAATAATTTTGGCTTATATTTAAAGCCCAAATTAATTGTGAGAATAAAGAAATACATAAATTCCAAAAATGTGTTGTTGAAGTGAAATATTTAAAAAGTCACCTTTAATAATTATAGGAAGTACATTTAAGTCTCTTTCTGCTTTCCTTTTTGGCTTTAAGGATTTTTGTTCCTTTCTTTCTTGGTACTTTATAAATGATCTTTCCTTCCAGGACAAAGTGCCATACTTCTCACGGGCTTTCTGATGAGCTTCTTGGTGTTCCTTCCGCTTTTCCTCTATGATTTTCATATCCTCTTTATTTTTCTCCTGTTCTTGTTCATACTTCCTCCAGTGAACAACTTCACGTGCCCTTGACTTTACAGGGAAAAAAAATGGACATTATTTAACAAAACAGAAACCAGTAACTACTGAGTTAAAAGCTTTGTATTTTTCCTCCATTTAGCTTAGCTTAACTCATATATGAAACTGCTAATTTTAAGTTTCAAGAAACTTACATAACTTTGGAGGCTTTATGTATGATTGAAATTATTTAATTTAAATTTTTTTCTCACATTTAAAAAAATTCAATAGCCAAATTCTAAAATTGCACTGGCCCCCTTATAGGCAGAATTACTTGTTAACATTAATATACTTATTTAGCATGACAATAAAGATTGGTATCTAAAATCATTATATTGTATCTAATGAATAGGAATTAAACTTGATATACCTCAGATTCTACTTCAAGAATGTCATCTCCTGCAGAAGGGAGGTCTCTCCAGCCTATAATTCCCACTGGCATGCTGGGACAGGCTTCATTGATTGTTTTTCCATTTTCATCAAACATTAAGCGTACTTTTGCCCAACTCCTTCCAGCAACCAGAATTGAGCCTTTTCTCAAAGTTCCTCTTTGAATTAAAGCTGTGGTAACAGGACTAAAAGGAAAATAAAAGTATGTATTCTTAATGTCCTAACTGAAATGTAATGGCATTTTCTTAAGTAAAGCAAAGGTATCTTTATGAGATTTAAATATATATAATGTACACACAGGGTTAACTCCACAACTTCTGAACTCTCAGTTTTTCATACTATAAAAACATTTCTTCACTATTGCCAAAAGGTGCCATAATGTTATGTATCTTTACCATTAAAAAAAAACAAAATTTCTTATAAGGTTATGGTAGTGGAGGGTGCAGACAGCTAAGTAGGTTCTAACAGAATCCTAATCCCCTTTTTGGCAGAAGAATGTCTACTGATATAAGAATGGATAGAGAAAATGCTGTATATACAATGGAATGTTATGCAACCTTAAAAAAAGGAAATTCTATTACATGCTACAACATGGATGAGCCTCAAGGACATTATACTAAATGAAATAAGTTGGTTAAAAAGGACAAATACCATATGATTTCACTCATCTGAAGTATCTAAAGTAGTCAAAATTATAGAAAAAGAAATAGAAAGGTAGTTGCCAAGGGCTAAGAGGGAAAGCGAGGGGAAATTAGTGTTTCATGAGTAGAATTTCAGTTTTGCAAATGAAAAGTTTTAAAGATCTGTTGCAAAACAATATGAATATACTTAATACTACTGAACTCTACATTTAAAACTGGTTAAGATGGTAAATTTAATGTTATGCGTCTTTACCATTAAGAAAAATTTTCTTGTAAGTTTACAGTAGGAGAGGGTGCAGATAGCTGAGCAGGTTCTGAGAATCCCAGACCCCTTTCTAAAATTTAATTGTTATGCAGTGAGAAGACCTCTTCTGCTGATAGGGAGGGAAAATTAAAGAAGAGAAAACCATTCCAAAGACCTTCCTATATATTATATTAATGGATAGGAAATAAAGAACTTAGAAACATAAAATGCAACAACAGCTATTTCATTTCAATTTATGGTCATCTATGAGGCTTTTACCAATCCCGTTAAGTCAATGAGGGGAAAAAAATCAAATTGAACTACATAAGTCATCTAAGTATGACTACTGGATGTGTACAGACAGTTGCTACAGTCTACTAATAACTGCATTTTGTGTTCTGTACACTAGTGTAAAAAAAATACTTTTTGAAACAAATGCTTTGGAAATATAGTTCATGGGCTAACAATAACATGCAATAAAAATAATATATTGTCATATAATCAAGTCACAAAAACAACAGAACAAAATTATTAAAAAGCAAGCATTTTAACAGTCCTACCCTCTTCCTTTGTCCGTGAAAGATTCTATTACTGCTCCTTCCACTGGACCAGTAGGGTCTGCTTTCAATTCTAATATTTCTGCAAGGGCAATTGTTGCCTCTGCCAAAGCCATCAGATTATTGCCCTTTAACAACAATGAAAAGTTATTAATAAACATTAATAAATATTACTTGTAAATGTAAATACCAGGGTCAGAAAGCCAAACAATCCTTGACAGTTATATTATACTTTTCTCTCTAAGCATTAAGAGCATGAAAGTTAGAAGGAAAGAAAGAAGGCAGGAAGAGATAAGCAAGAAAACCTGATCCAGGAACAGATCTTGCAATGAGCAGTGGCCTTTTTAAAAAAGGATGGTCACTAGTGATGCTTGTCAATAACCTTTCAGAAACACACACTTCATTCCTCTCTCTCTCCTGTCTCTACAATTGTGTTTTCTTTCTGTTATTTCCTTTCATGCTACTTTACATTTGAAGTTCTATCCAACTGAACAAGCTTCCACATCTGTTATTTAATTTGATCCAATTCAAGAATCCTGTAAAGTAAGTATATCAAACATTATTTACCTTTATTAAATAAATAAAGAGAAAAAGCACTGACTAGACCCAGGTTTTAAGCCACACTCTAACCACCCAGCTGTGTAACCTTGAAAAATCATTTCATCTACCTTGATCTCCTTTCCTCAACTGTAAAATGAAGGAGCTAGGTTGGATGATTCTTTCACTTTTAATGACCCATGTTTACTATGCTTTGTAGGGCTCCAAGATAACACAGCTGACAACTAGTGATGGAAATGGAACTGATGGGCAAAGGATTTTTCCATTCTCCATGTCAGTTAAGAGATTGCTCACAATTGTTAGAGTATAAAACAACAGAGACAACTGTAAACAAAACTGACTAAATACTCTGCTTATCCATCCGCTTTTTTTTTTTTACCCATTCCTAGTATATATTACAATTTATACAATGCTGCTCTGAAAAGCAGAGCCGGGTTGTTTCTTTGCATGAAGTAGTCCATTATCTCTGCCTTGGGAAAGATGGTCTCAACTTACTTCCCTGCTGTTCTCTCCTAACTCCCTCCATTCCCCAGGAACCATCTCTGCCATGTCTCCAAACTTGCCTAAGCAGCTTTACTATCTATTCATCTGATGGTACCTGGACAGAAAGGTGGCCATGTCTTCAAATGTTTAATTTTACCACCTGGCTTTCAGAGTGCAACAGCAGTTGAGGTATAGCGGAAAGATAACAAAGTAAGGTGGCATTTTATGAATTTCAGAGGAAAAGAGGCATGGCTAGCATGCTAGGGGTAACAAACTTAGGAAAAGCAAGAAAAAAAATGAGACAATTAGAGGAAGGAAGCCCAAGTACCATCCCTTCAGTGAATGATCAGGGGGAAAAGTCTGTATTATGAGTAAACCATGGAATATGATAAGAATGGAATGAAGAAAGGAAATTGTATTTAGCAGCAAACTGTATATGGGGAAGAGAACTGGAAAATGCTATCACAACACAGATAATGAGCACCATTGGTGTTTTTCAATCAGAAGAGAATAACTGGTAATTTAAAAGATAATGGAATTCATCATTAATAACATTATGAGACTGACAGCAATTTAATTCATAGAAACATTGAGCCCATCAATAACAAACTGAACCCAAATAGTTCATCTTTGTATTATGAAATTTTTGTTTAAATCTCTATTAAATGCCCAAGACTTAGTCCACTGTTTTTCACTACAAAAATAAGCACTTTTTATTTCCAACTGTATTTCATTTCTTCTTAAAACTGTCTTCAGCCTACTATTACCCTGTCTTCACATCACTCACCATTTATTTCCCTTGTTTTAAGTATATCATAATAAGAATAGCATTAGGTTTAGACTCGACTTCCCAATGAAAGCTATGTAACCCTGGATTGGTAACTGACCTTTCTGAGCCTAAATGCTAATCTACCAAACCAGGATAATGATTCCAGCTTTGCACCCAGAGAATTTTTAAACAGAAATGATGTATGCCAGAAGCACAATGCACTATGTGCACTACATACAGCAATCCATTCTGAACAAATCATCTACGAGGTGCCTCCATTTACCGTAAGTGCAGAGACGTGCACTGCTTGAACGTCGCCTCCATAATCCTCACACACCACATCATAAGCTAGCAGTTCTTTTTTCACTTTTTCAGGATCAGCCTCAGCTTTGTCACATTTGTTTATGGCAAGGACAATAGGAACTGAAAGAGACAGAGTTAAAAGGAGTGCAAATGATGACACCTTCAGTTACAGGTATTCATAGGGAGGACACCAACCTTTTCTGGCTTTCTTTTTATTCAGTGAATGTACTTACCTATCAAAAGACCTAAAAAGACCCACTTTGGACCCACTCTTCTCTGCTTTCTATGTGTAAAAGAATCTCAGGTGGGAGATGTCAAAACCGTAATTATAAGCAGATTCTAAAGTAGGAATAGGCAACTGTGGGGAAAGTGGGGTTCCTATGGCCAGGATCCTCACTGAACTTAAACCACCCAATGATGTGACTGGCCTGTTGCTATGCTGCGGTTTCCATACCTTTAGGCAATAAGCCATTATTGTGTTAATATAAAGAGTTCCGCCCAGTGCTCTGCGGGCGACAGGTGGTGGGGCTGCAAGGCTGTAGGAGAGCGGAGCGGAGGCTGCAGTGGTAGCAGCGCCAAGAACAGAGGCCTGGAGGACGGCTGTGCAGGACGACCATACAGAGAGACTCAGATGACGGCTGTGCGGGACAGCTGTGCGGGACAGCTGTGCAGAGAGGCCCAGAGGACAGCTGTGCAGACAGAGGGGCCCAGAGGCAGAGACCACCTTGCTGCATCCGAAGCAGCAGTGATAACACAGACCCGCTCTGAGTGAATGGGATTTTAGTGACTGACCTGCCCTGGAAATAAAGTTGGGTATAACCTTTCACCCCAAGAACCCTTTGCTGTAAATTTCTTTGGTCACAGTGAATCTATAGCGAACTTGCCTGGGCTGAAACTCATTTGCAAGACAACTAAGATAATTTTTTTAAAAAACAGTATTGTGGTGGGGAGACAGGATTAAAGATGGCAGCATTAGAGGTGAGACAGAGACCACATAGAATACGAAAATATAATTAATACAACTAATCCTGAAAGAGCAACTGGAAAGAGGGGTGAGCCAGACTGCATACAGCTGGAGAAAAGAATAAACCTCACAGAACAGGGTAACATACCAAAACCATGGCCCGGCGGAACACAAGCCCTTCCCCCACCCCAGATCATCAGGGAGGAAGAAAAATGGAGCAGGGAGCGGGTGGAGGCCTGGGACTGCTGAACAACTACCTCTGGAAATCTGCTCTGGGAGCACAAACCTACATTTCATGGTGTTCTCGTGATTAGGGGGGTTGGAAAGCTAAGAAAGGCAGAACACCTGGAGAGACTGAAATTCCAGCTGCTGGTGGAAAACAGGGATCCATATCCGGCTGCCTCTCGGACAAAAGGCAGGTGGGCAGCCTGAGAGATTTCCTAACAGCAAGAGGGCTCCTAAAGAGGCAAGAATTGCACAGAGCTTACTGCTCAGGAGAAAGGACAGGTAGACAAAATTGTCCAGGTGCACTCTGCCAAGCAGGATGGGAACTTTCACGATCTTCAGGCGATCCAGCCCCCTGGATGGATACACAGCTCCAAGGACCCCTCCATGGTACACAGACTGCTGCACCTTCCTCCCAGTCAGCCCCACCTGGCTTGAAAACTGGCAAACCCTACTCTGGCATTATGCCAGTCAGAGGGAAGCCCTGCCTACAGCAGCTACAAATGCAAATCATAGAGGTTTATACCTGCGTGCTCGGCCCAGTGGTTCTGGCAGTGGAGACAGGCATAGCAGCCAGGAAGCAGGGAACAGCTCTTTCCTCCCCCCAGGCACCAACACCGCTCCCCTGCAACACCCGACATAGCTCCAGGGGCTGAGCAGCTCCAGAGAGTAGAGCTTCTTGGAACTAGAGGGCGCCACATACAAATATGAAATGTCAAAGGAACCTGGTTCAAAGCAAAATTATGAATACACCAGAGACAGATTCAAATGAAATCGACCCCATGAGTCTTTCTGAAGATTTCAAAATAAAAATCATTAACATGCTCATGGAAGTACAGAAAAATATTCAAGAATTCAGGGATGAATTCCAGTCAGAGATCCAATTACTACAAAACACAGTATCAGAAATGAAACACACAATGGAAAGTTTTTAAAGTGGATTAGATACAGTGGAGGAGATGATAAATGAAATAGAAACTAGAGAAGAGGAATACAAAGAAGCTGAGGCACAGAGAGAAAAAAGGATCTCTAAAAATGAAAGACTATTGAGAGAACTGTGTGACCAATCCAAACACAACAATATTCGCATTATAGGGGTACCAGAAGGACAGAGAGAAAAAGGGATAGAAAGTGTCTTTGAGGAGGTAATTGCAGAACACTTCCCCAGTGTGGGGAAGTAGATAGTCTCTCAGGCCATGGAGGGGCACAGATCTCCCAACAGAAGGGAACCAAGGAAGACAACCCCAAGACATATAATAATTAAAATGGCAAAGATCAAGGATAAGGACAGACTATTAAAAGCAGCCAGAGAGAGAAATAAGATAACATACAAAGGAAAACCCATCAGGCTATCATCAGACTTCTCAGCAGAAACCTTACAAGCCAGAAGGGAGTGGCATGATGTATTTAATGCAATGAAGCAAAAGGGCCTCAAACCAAGAATACTTTACCCAGCAAGATTATCATTTAAATTTGAAGGAGGGATTAAACAAATTCCAGATGAGGAAAAGCTGAGATAATTTACCTCCCACAAACCATCTCTACAGTGTATTTTGGAGGGACTGTTAGAGATGGAAGTGTTCCTAAGGTTTAATAGCTGTCACCAGAGGTAATAAAACCACAGTAAAGAAAGTAGAACAGTTTATTACTAAGCAAATGCAAAATTAAATCAACTACGCCCGAAGTCAATCAAGGGATAGACACAGAGTACAGAATATACCTAATATATAAAGAATGGAGGAGGAAGAAAAAGGAGGAGAAAAAAAGAACATTTAGATTGTGTTTGTAATAGCATACTAAGTGAATTAAGTTAGACTCTTAGATAGTAAGGAAGTTAACCTTGAACTTTTGGTAACCACAAATCTAAAGCTTGCAATGGGAATTAAGTACAGACCTATCGATAATCAGCCTAAATGTAAATGCTGTGAACACACCAATCAAAAGACATACAGTCACTGAATGGATAAAAAAACAAGGCCCATCTATATGCTGCCTACAAGAGACTCACTTTAAACCCAAAGACATATACAGACTAAAAGTGAAGGGATGGAAAAAGATATTTCATGCAACTAATAGTGAGAAAAAAGCAGGAATTGCAGTACTTGTATCACACAAAATAGACTTCAAAACAAAGAAAGTCACAAGAGACAAAGGACATTACATAATGATAAAGGGCTCAAACCAAAAAGAAGATATAACCATTATAAATATCTGTGCACCCAACACAGGAGCACCTACATATGTGAAACAAATACTAACAGAATTAAAAGGGGAAATAGAATGCAATGCATTCATTCTAAGAGACTTCAACACTGCACTCACTCCAAAGGACAGATCAACCAGACAGAAAATAAGTAAGGACACAGAGGCATTGAACAACACATTAGAACAGAGGGATCCTAACAGACATCTACAGAACTCTACAGCCAAAAGCAGCAGGATACACATTCTTCTCAAGTGTACATGGAACATTTTCAAGAATAGATCATATACTAGGCCACAAAAAGAGCCTCAGTAAATTCAAAAAGATTGAAATTGTACCAGCCAGCTTCTTGGATCACAAAGGTATGAAACTAGAAATGAATTACGCAAAGAAAATGAAAAATCCTACAAACACATGGACACTTAATAACATGCTCCTAAACAATCAATGGATCAATGACCAAATAGAAACAGAGATGAAGCAATATATGGAGACAAATGATAACAATAATTCAACACTGCAAAATCTGTGGGACGCAGCAAAGGCCATGCTAAGAAGAAAGTATATTGCAATACAGGCCTACCTCAGGAAAGAAGAACAATCCCATACGAACAGTCTAATCTCACACTTAACGAAAGAAGAAAAAGAAGAACAAATGAGGCCCAAAGTCAGTAGAAGGAGGGACATAATAAAGATTAGAACACAAATAAATAAAATGGAGAAGAATAAAACAATAGATAGGATCAATGAAAGCAAGAGCTGGTTCTTCAAGAAAATAAACAAAATAGATAAACCCCTGCCAGACTTATGAAAAAAAGAGAGTCTACACATATAAACAGAATCAGAAATAAGAAAGGAAAATCACAACGGACACCACACCACAGTAATACAAAGAATTATGAGAGAATACTATAAAAAATTACATGGTAACAAACTGGATAACCTAGAAGAAATGGACAACTTTCTAGAAAAATACAACCTTCCAAGGCTGACCCACGAAGAAACAGAAAATCTGAACAGACCAATTACCAGCAATAAAATTGAACTGCTAATCAAAAAACTACCTAAGAAAAAAAACCCTGGACCAGATGGTTTCACTGCTGAATTTTATCAAACATTTAGTGAAGACCTAATACCCATCCTCCTTAAAGTTTTTCAAAAAGTAGAAGAGGAGGGAATACTCCCAAACTCATTCTACAAGGCCAACATCACTCTAATACCAAAACCAGGAAAAGACACCACAAAAAAAAAATTACAGACCAATATGCCTGATGAACACAGATGCAAAAATACTTAACAAAATATTAGCAAACTGAATTAAAAAATATATCAAAAAGGTTATCCATCATGATCAAGTAGGATTTATTCCAGGGATGCAAGGATGGTACAACTTCGAAAATCCATCAATATCATGTACCAAATCAACAAAAAGAAGGACAAACACCACATGATCATCTCCAGATGCTGAAAAAGCATTTGACAAAATTCAACATCCATTCATGATAAAAACTTTCAACAAAATTCGTATACAGGGCAAGTACCTCAACATTATAAAGGCCATATATGACAAACCAACAGCCAACATCATACTTAACAGGAAGACGCTGAAAGCTTTTCCTTTAAGATCGGGAACACGACAACGATGCCCACTCTCCCCGCTTTTATTCAACATAGTACTGGAGGTCCTAGGCACGGCAATCAGACAACACAAAGAAATAAAAGGCATCCAGATTGGCAAGGAAGAAGTCTAACTGTCACTGTTTGCAAATGACATGATACTGTACATAAAAAACCCTAAAGAATCCACTCCCAAACTACTAGATCTAATATCTGAATTCAGCAAAGTTGTAAGATACAAAATTAATACACAGAAATCTGTTGCATTTTCCTATACACTAACAATGAACTAGGAGAAAGAGAAATCAGGAAAACAATTCCATTCACAAATGCATCCAAAAGAATAAAACACCTAGGAATAAACCTAACAAAGGAAGTGAAAAACCTATACCCTGAAAACTACAAGACACTCATTAGAGAAATTAAGGAAGATACCAATAAATGGAAATACATCCCATGCTCATGGATAGGAAGAATTAATATTGTCAAAATGGCCATCCTGCCTAAAGTAAGCTACAGATTCAATGCAGTTCCTATCAAAATACCAACAGCATTCTTCAATGAACTAGAGAAAATAGTTTTAAAAATCATATGGAACCACAAAAGACCCCAAATAGCCAAAGCAATCCTGAGAAGGAAGAATAAAGTGGGGGGATTATGCTCCCCAATTTCAAGCTCTACTACCAAGCCACAGTAATCAAGACAATTTGGTACTGGCACAGAACAGAACAACAGACCAATGGAACAGACTATAGAGCCCAGATATAAACCCAACCATATATGGTCAATTATTATATAATAAAAGAGCCATGGACATACAATGGGGATATGACAGCCTCTTCAACAGCTGGTGTTGGCAAAACTAAACAGCTACATGCAAGAGAATGAAACTGGATTATTGTTTAACCCCATACACAAAAGTAAACTCGAAATGTATCAAGGACCTGAATGTAAGTCATGAAACCATAAAACTCTAAGAAGACAACATAGGCAAAAATCTCCTGAATAAAAGCATGAGCGACTTCTTCCTGAACGCATCTCCTCGAGCAAGGGAAACAAAAGCAAAAATGAACAAATGGGACTACAACAAACTACAAATCTTCTGTATGGCAAAGGATACCATCAACAGAACAAAAAGGCATCCTACAGTATGGGTGAATATATTTGTAAATGAAATATCCAACAAGGGGTTAACATCCAAAATATATAAAGAACTCACATGCCTCAACACTCAAAAAGCAAATAACCCAATTAAAAATTGGGTGGAGCATATGAAGAGACAGTTCTCCCAAACAGAAATTCAGATGGCCAACAGACACATGAAAAGATGTTCCACATCACTAATAACCAGGGAATGCAAAGTAAAACCACAATGAGATATCACCTCACACAAGTAAGGATGGCCAGCATCAAAAAGACTAAGAACAACAAATGCTGGCAAGGATGCGAAGAAAGGAGAACCCTCCTACACTGCTGGTGGGAATATAAGCTAGCTCAACCATTGTGGAAAGCAATATGGAGGTTCCTCAAAAAACTAAAAATAGAAATACCATTTGACCCAGGAATCCCACTCCTTGGAATTTAACCAAAGAATACAACTTCTCAGATTCAAAAAGACATATGCACCCCTTTGTTTATCATAGCACTATTTACAACAGACAAAATATGGAAGCAACTAAATGTCCATCAGTAGATGAATGGATAAAGAAGATGTGGTACATATACACAATGGAATATTATTCAGCCATAAGAAAGAAACAAATCCTACCATTTGCAACAACATGGATGGAGCTGGAGGATAATATGCTCAGTGAAATAAGCCAGGCAGCCTTGTGAGAACTTGTTCACTATGTTCCTTGCATGGTTCACCTTGTGGGAGCTTGTTCACTGTATTGGAACTTGTTCGTTGCATGGTGAGCAATAATGTCTTGTGTATTGAAAAGTTGTTAAGAGAAAAAACCTCAAAAGTTCACATCGCAAGAAAAAATAATTTGTAACTATGTATGTTGAAGGATGTTAACTAAACTTACTGTGATAATCATTTCACAATAAAAAAAAAATCACACACACAAAAAAAAGAAAGAAGCCAGGCAGATTAAACCAAGTGCCAAATGATTTCCCTCATTTGTGGAGTATAGCAACAAAGTAAAACTGAAGGAACAAAACAGCAGCAGACTCACAGACTCCAAGAAGGGACTAGAGGTTACCAAGGGGGAGGGGTATGGGAGGGAGGGAGGGAGATGGGGATTGAGGGATATTATGTTTAGTACACATGGTGTGGGGTGTCATGGGGAAAACAGTGTAGCACAGAGAAGGCAAATAGTGAATCTGTGGCATCTTACTACAATGATGGACAGTGACTGCAATGGGGTATGGGTGGGGACTTGATTATATGGGTAAATGTAGTAACCACATTGTTTTTTCATGTGAAACCTTCAGAAGAGTGTATATCGATAATAATAATACCTTAATAAAAAAAAAACTAGTTTCATTGTTTGACAAAAGCCTTATTACCCTTAAACCTGAAAGCAAGATCAACAATTACACTGGAGATTATCTCCAGAAAAAAAACCAAGAGCAGAGTCTACCAATTCTAATACCACAAGATCATTTTGCCTCTCTTTCCAGGAGTTATTAACCCACTGTTAAAACCCAATATGACATCCTCAGATGAAACTAAGTATCAGTGTTGTAAGCTTTCTCTTAGGATTTTCAAGCACTCTTTATTCATATACTTACCTCAGGGACTGACATATTAAACAGATTCTCAATAAATGTTTACTTAATGAATGAACCAAATAATCTTATAGTCTACTTGTCATTAACAAATATACTTTCTCATTAAAGAAATCATACAAAATTCTAGGAGATAATTCTCTGGTTGAGTTTCACCAACTCTGTGACT
This sequence comes from Smutsia gigantea, assembly GCA_032199065.1. Classification (NCBI taxonomy): domain Eukaryota; kingdom Metazoa; phylum Chordata; class Mammalia; order Pholidota; family Manidae; genus Smutsia; species Smutsia gigantea. The sequence goes on from JAVSCE010002436.1 coordinate 54,731, forward strand.
TTCTCAGGCATTAAAGGAAAAAAATTAAAAATAGACACAAAAAAGCTATGCAATCACAACCTACTATTATGAAAAAGTACATTGCATATAAATGAGCTGGAACTTAACAGGGACTAAGAGGATAGGTATAGAAAAGAATTATTCTATCTCAGCCAACTGCTTTGTTATAGGATCCCAGAAAATTTATTGCCCTCTTCTTTTTGTTATATTCCCTAGAATCATTAAGAACATATACCATTTCACAAAGGCAGTTCTGATGAATTAAAAAAAAAAAGAGAATAACACAGGAAGCTAGAATACCAGATTCTAAATGGGTATGTTGCAAATTAACTGTAACGGGGGGGGAATTACTACCACTCTGTGGTTCTTAGTTTTCACATTGTGAGATTAAAGAATTGGACTAGATCAGTGATTCTCAACCTTTTTTCTTCTTGCTGACAAACCTAGGGGTGTATCATGCACTGCATCACGTACATTTTCCCAAGGGAACAGAATTTTCTCAGTGGGTGTAGGGTCATAACAGGGTAACAACGAATGTATAATGTGTGTGTGTGCATGTGCATGTGTGTGTCTTGAAGGGGAGGGGAGGTTATCAGTACAGTTGTTAAGTGGAGAAATAAAAGATAGCCAAGTGATTTTCCTAAAGTTTCAATTTTATACCTTTGACTTCAATTTTATACTTTAAAGAAGAAGTTACTTAAAGCAGGAGGGGAAAGTGTCTCTTTAGAGAACAATTCCAGATAATAAATAAATAAGGAGTAACAGAATTAGGATAGCACCACTTTGCAGCTCTTAATAAATTTATGTGATGGGTACATAGGGGTTCGTTATTCTATTATTTAACATATGTTTAAAATTTCCATGATAAAATGTTTTTATAAAAGTTTTACACCATGTCAAGTAAGCAGTAGAGGAAGAACTGAGTTGTGCTCACAAGTCCCAAGCTGAATCCTGCCTGCTACTCTTTTGTCCATTATATCCTTGAGAAAACAATGCAACTGCTTTTGAGCCTTATCTGTAAAGCAGGTAGAATATTCCTGCGCTTGCCAGGAAGAGTAAATGAATTACATGTAAATAGCCCCAAAACTGTTAACTCTGTGTTGTAGACCCTTAAAGAAAGAGAGAAAAAGAAGCAACTTCCTTCCTTATACTTGTCAGCCACACAGTACCTTGGGCATCTCTGGCATGCTGAATAGATTCTACAGTTTGTTTCATTACTCCGTCATCTGCAGCCACAACCAGTATGACAATGTCAGTGACCTGAGCACCTCTGGCTCGCATTGCTGAGAAAGCAGCATGTCCTGGCGTATCAAGAAAGGTTATCTTCTCCCCAGAAGGCAGAGAGACTGTGGGAAGAGAAATCCAAGAACACTAAGGACTCAAATATGTAATTCCTTAGTATGAATAAATATATGTGGCATTATCAAACATAATCAGTAATTCTTTAAAATAATTTTATTCCTTCCATTAATCTTAATCAGAACAATACAGATCATTTTATAGTGAAAAGTGATAATATACCAGTGAGACTTGTGTAATAATTTCAAATTAAAATTCTTCATATTTCTAGAAATATTTTCATAAATATACCAACTGTTATCTATTTTGGAGAGGGACTAGACTGATAATTATATAGGCAGCCACCCTTACATTGGCAAACAAATATATATTACTGAGTCCAACAGTTTTGCCATTTACTAGCTGTGTACCTTGAACAAGTAACTTCACCTTAAGTAAGTCTCAGCCTCCTATCTGTAATAGGAATACTAACACCTACCTTATGATGTTGCTGTGAAAATAAGAAAGATAAAGCATGTAAGGTGCTGGGCACAGTACTGGGCACATGTTAGGTGCTCAGTAATGGTAGTTATTATGTAACTATTATTAGCAGTGTTATCATAATCCAGCATTAAAACAAACTAAGAATGGGATAGAATAAAAACAGTAAATATAATTTTCTTCTCACAGAATGTACAAAATAACCTTTATTAACCACCTGCTCTACATTTCATCAAACCAGTGGCTTTAAGCTCTAGCGTTCCCTTTTACTCTGTATTTGTATATTATATACTATGACACTTGGTTTATGAAAATGTGTGGGATTCCTAAGCACACTGTAAGGTAATTTGTGTTCATACCAAGAAAGGCACCAATGTGCTGAGTGATGCCTCCAGCTTCCAGTGCTGCCACTTGAGTTTTTCGTAGTTTGTCAAGTAATGTCGTTTTCCCATGATCAACATGGCCCATTACAGTAACAACTGGGGACCTTGGGGTTAATAAAGCTGGATCTGCCTGGGGCCTACAATTAACAGCAAACAAGTTTCATTTCTTAAATATCAGTAACACTTTATAGCCAGTGCCCTGGTTTGCAATTATCTCTGTGAACTACCATTAACAATAAAACCCAACATTCAGCATTGATTAGATGTAACTATTCTCCTCTTCTATATATACAATATGACAGAATATATAATGACTGCCCATCTATAGTTGGCATCTTTGTAACAACACACAGAACTGAATAAAATTTTTAAATTCAGCATCAATATACATACTCAGAAAAATAAGAAAAATAACTCTTGAAGTTTTATAACCTGAACATAACTTCTGATGCTTTAAGCACTTGGAAGAAAATTTTAACCTAAACTCACACGTAATTTTAACTGCAGAAATTTTAAGGCAAATCTTTCCATTAAAAAGTGTGAATAAAATTATGTGGCCTTTCCAGAACATATATGGTTAAGTTTTACCTTCTTACAGCATCTTTATTTTCTCTGACTTTGTCTTGTCTTAATTTGCTCCATTTTAATTTCATCCCTGTATTATTTATCACTTTTTTGATCCAGATTTCATCTAAATGTGAGTCTGCTTCTAGTGAATCTATGTCCACAGCAGTGTTCATTAAAGCTTCATATATACAATCTGGGTGGAGTAAGATAAAAACTTTTAGGATTATGGATTAAATGTTCAAGAAAATGAAACCTATTAATAAGTGTCTACAGAAACAGTACATTCAATGAGAGGACTAATTATATAAGCTATTTCTCTAATGTTAAGAAATCACAAAGAAGCTAAAAAGAAAATAGTCTTTAAAATATATTAACTTATATTAACTAACATTTCTGCAAGTTCATAAATATTGGAATATTTATGTACCTTATGAACCATTTGAACCATCAATAAACATTAAATTTCATGTCTTTTACATTTAGTATTGAGTAGTTTACCATAGCCTAGTTCTTTGAAAATTTGTCTTATAAATATCATGCATATACAAATGTGTATTGATATGTGTGAGTTGACTCTAGTTACCCACAGTAGTTATGTTGTATAAACTCACTGGGAATACTAAATTAGCAAATACTGAACCATTGCTCTGAGGGGAAATACACGATTAGATTCCCTCAGCCTCTGGTCACAACATTTTCATCAGCTGATCAATACATACTGTGTTTTCTGTGTTTCTATTTAAAGATACCTTATTTAGTATATATTCTGATTCATTAACATTGAACTCATGGCCAAAAACACTGTAACTACTGTCTGAACAAAGCTCATCTAACATGCATTTTCTCTTACACCTAACACGTAGGCACATTACAGCCTTCTTGCAGTTAGCATCACTAAACAGTACTTCAGCACTATGCTTAGGGGCAATTTTAAACAGTGAAATCAACAAAAAGCACATAAATGTGAAAAGTATGGTACTAAATAAACCACAAAAATGATACTTGTTTACAGTATGAGAGCTGAAATAAGAAGCAGAGTGTTGCTTTTCTGAACTTCAGCTAGGAATGTGGAATCAGACAACTCAAATATTTTACTGCTCTGCATATGTCCAGGAATGACTGCAAAAACCACTGTTAAGTACTGACTTTGGGGCTACAAATAATTTAAAAGAACTCACCAATAGAGAGTCCCCAAATAATGAGGATCAACTATATGACAACCCCCAACACACACACCTCAGAATACACACAAACACAATTCATCTATAACCTCAAAAACATAAATAGCAAAATGCAGAAAAATAATTAGGAAGTAGAGTTTTGACGAGTATTTATTACATGTTTATGATTTTATTTAAAAAAATGGTTGGGCTTAATAACCAACTCACATAATTCCTTTTAATTTAGCAATCAGGTCAGAAGGTAGTGCAAGCCAGCCCCAGTACATCATTGATCCTATTCATAACAATGCAAAGAAACCCTTTCCTAAATATCTCCCCATTTTCATCCTTTCCTAAGAAAACACATTTTAAGAATGATACAACACAAATTTTCTATATGGATATGCACTCAGAGAACAATAAAACTTTCTAAAAAATTATGAGTATAATTCTGTTTCTAATAATGCTAAAAATCCCTAATAATCGAGTAAGCAGAGTTTACCAATATGAGAGGTAGCTTATTCACAGGGATAATCTTTTTCCCCCTATATTATATCTACAGAGTATTGACATATTATTTTATCTTTACCCAAGACTTAAATAATAGTTACATGTAGCAACGTGTCAAAGCATTTCAACTAGAAATATTACGTCAATTTACTTTAATTGTACTAAAAAAAAATGCACTCACATTGCTAATACAGTAGTTAAAAATATTCACCATATGAAAACTACTTTGGTTCAAAAGAGATGTAAATATTAAGTAAGCTTCAAATATGTAACTTTTATTTTAAATCGTAACAAATCGGTTTTGGGTTTAGAGCACTGATCCATGGGATTAAATTTATATTTTACTTATTCTATTTATTTGGTGATACAAAGGAATTATTATAGTTACAGGTGTGTGTTTGGGGTAATGCTTAAAAGACAAAGAATCCTAATTTTTTAGCAATAGATGCAACAGTATTTATGGATTAAATAATATATTAATAATTGTCACTGGCTTATGTATACATTATGCTTATTATTCCATTCTTGCTTTCATATGTGTATGAAAATTGCCAATAACATATCTTAAAAATCAAGTCATTATCAATGTTATTTATAAAATCATATCAATACAGTTTTCTTTGAAAAATCCCAAATTACATGGCCATATCCATTTGCCCTCTTAAAGTTTTTTGGTTATAAAATGATTACACAATCCAACCGCAGTTATAAAAACACAAGACAGTGTGCTATTTTCTATTCTTTGTGAGGATGTGCTTGCACAAAGAATGGTAACACTTTCAGGAAGGAAACCCATTAAAATTCTAGTCCTGCTGTAATTTACAGAAAAATAATTCTTGAGCGATAATTTCATCTGTGATTAAGAACATAAGCTCTGGAACCATACTCACTGGTTTCAAATCCTGGCTCTACCACATACTAGCTGGGGAATTATTTATCTCCTCTATACCTCAGTTTCTGAACCTGTATAAGGAGATGATAACTTCCAGGGCTTGTGAGACTTACGTGAATTAACACAGAAAAAGTACTGGCATATAGTTATAGCTCAAAAAATATGAGTTATTACTATTAATTCTTTCTTTTTTCCAAGAGGCTGCTTTACTGTTACTTTATTTTGCTACAATAGGCTATTTCTTGTTTACTGAATTTTAACATCAGTTTATAATTAAAACTCGTATTTTGTTCCAACAGTCCTAAATTGGCAATAAATACATCAATGGTACAATGAAGAAATTTTAAAATAATGATGCTATACATTTATTAAAAATATTATTAAAAGTTGTAGTTATTACTATATTTTTCTGCCAGTACTACAAATATTATCAGAAGGAATAAAAAAGAGAAATCTGAAAATTACTTTTTTTAAAAGGCAAAGTTAGAAAACAGCTAAATATGATTCCTCAGTTCAAAAACATTCTTTGGACTTATGGCCCACAAAATTTCTGAGAAAGAAAAGTTAGTTAAGATATCTTTTCCATTTTTATTAAAATCAAAATCCTAGAGAACTATATTTGGCAAAGTGCCAAGAAACAAATTAGGATTTGTAACTTAAAGTGAAAAATATTGGAATGACTTCACAGCTTTTTAAACCACCAAGCTAATTTTCATCCTTGAATGCTTTAATCTCATTGCAAATAATAAACCAGGTATTCTATGTTCCCATATTTTTCCATATAAAATTATCTGGCTCACCTAGGTCTTTTCCCATTGCTCTGGCCAGTTCCTCAACAGTCATTCCAATCCATACCTCCACCTCCTTTCTGGATTTTGTAGAAGATAACTGAGATTTCTTTGATCTTTCTTCCTATTAAAAAATCCAGAATGCATAAAGAAAAAGGAAGAAAAAAGCTTAATTGACAACTTAAGATTTATTCTGGAATATCTGCCAATCATGGCTCCTACTTCCACCAACTAACATTCCCCTAAGTAGTTAAATTTAGACTAAAATTTAAAATCCTGCATCCTTAATTCACTGTTATACATTGATTTTCCAAGCAAACAAATTCATCAGCATTACTGAACTAATTAGAAATTCCATTCCTCACAAAGATTTATTGCCTGGAGTATAGTAGTAAGGAATAAACACTTTGTAAATGACAAAATACAGCTGGCCTTTGAACAACGTGGGGATTAGGGGTGCCAACTCCCTACACAACATGTGCATAACTTTTGATTCCCCAAAACTTAATAGCCTACGATTGACTGCAAGCCTAGTAACACAACAGTTGATTAACACACATTTTGTATGTTATATGTATTATATACTGCATTCTTAAATAAAGCTAGAGAAAAAATGTTTTTCCAAATTGTTGCAAACTCCAAAAAATTTTCCAATATACTTATTGAAAAAAATAAGTGTGTAAGTGGATGTGTGCAGTTCAAACCCGTGTTGTTCAAGCGTCTGCTATACTCAAAATGGATTTCTACTCGTGGTTCTAGGCACTTTCACTCTCAGACCAAATAATTTAATAACTGACAGAAATCTGTAACTACCTTCTTTGTTACTAGAAGCCTATACTGGGATAAAGCAGCCCTGATGAGCATGTCTGTTTGCCAGGGGCGGGCATACAGCTGAGCTGTCCACACTGGGTAAGCAAATGAAAATACATGTCTTTTCTGTGCTAATGTTCTTCTTTGACCCAAGCTGTGCAGCTGTCTACAAACAGTATGAAATCGTAGCAAGTTCTCCAACTTCAGTATCTTCTGGTTCATGATTCCCCTAGAAAAAAAACATTTAAAAATAATATTTTGGTTAATATTGAACTCAAGTTATCAAATGACAATTCGCTATTACATGCAAAGCACTGTGTTATATTTATTTACAGCAATAAGTAAAACTGGATTCCTGCCCTGAAAGAGTTCACAAGCTTGTCAGGTGAGATTCCATACTAAGTACTCTCTAGATATTAACTATTATTACTGTTAATGTTCCTACTATGATAGAACTGAAATACAATTAACTTACAAAAGGCTCTTTTTTCCACTCAAAAGATCAACTAACAATACCACAACTAGAGTGATTTTTCTAAAGTGCAAATTTGAACTCATCAGCTCTTTACTAAACACCATCCAGTGGCCCATTATCCCGTTTAACGTACTACTTCAAAACATGATATAAGGGCTCATTACCTACCCTTTCCTAACCTGTCACTTACACTTCTATAGACCCCTCAGTTCTACCCAAGCTTTTATTCCAACCCACCTGTAATCTGATGATTTGTCATCTGTTTTTTAATCTTTGCAAATGCTACTATTTACCATTGTCTTTCAACCCTCACATTTTCCCTCTCCACCCACACCCCCAAAAAGATGCATTAGAATAGGAAGAAGGTATCCAGTACATATCTATTGAATAATGCCTTTCGAATATTGTTCTTGGAGCAGAAGCATTACTGAGAGAAAACTGCAACAAAATGCAATAGTATAGTTCCCATCTCAGTAGTATAGTTCTTTTCCTCCTTGAGTCTTCTATTCCCTCTGCTGTAAAGACTGTACTTCTACAGCTCTGCTTTTCAGTTTTTAAGGGATGGAGTAACTAAATAATGTAAAAAGTACATGTTTTCTCCTGAGCAAACAATTCCTGAGCACAATCTTCCAGTTATTCTATTTAAGATTGTTGATTGAAAAGTTTAACAGATTCCCTTCCTTCAGAGTTTACTGTCTTTAAAGTGTTATTCCAATATAATGATTCTCAGGCACATTAAACACCTCAAGATGTCACATTTACAAAATCTTATAGGTATGAGTCCCTAAACTATGAAGTAAAGAGTACTCCGGAAGCACAAGATTCCTTATGAAAAATTTTTGTTAATGAGTCTAAAACCAGATTTGACAAGGACATGGTTTAATGGAGAGGGGAAAAGGCCTAAATAGAGATTAACCAAAGCACAAACATTTAACTGATGCAGGAATTAGAAATATACCTGGGGGAGAGGGCAATAATCCAAATATCAAAACTGGAATGAACGTTACTTGCTATTTATTCAAAACTCCTTATTTTACAGAAAAGGAAAATGGGAATTCAGAGAGGTAAAAAATACTTCTCCAATGTCATACCGCTATTTAATGATTGACAGAACTAGAACCCAGGCCTTCTGGCCCCCAATTCGGTGTTGTTTCGACGGTAGGATATTCTTCCATGGAATCTGAAAAATAATGTGGGAAATATATAGCTGCATTGATAGAAACGTCTGAATATAAGCCATGGCACTTATTTGAAAGGTAGAAAGAAGTCATTGGAGAGAAATTACGGATCTGGGGTGCCTTGGCCTGGAAGCCGGGCCCAGAAGTGATGGGCACAGGGGAGGTTAGAGCAGGGAGGCCAGCTTTTGGCTGAATAACGCATCCTTGTGCCTAAAGTAGGGTCACCAGAGGAGGATTAAATGCATCATGGAAAGGCTTCCTAATGAGTAATGTTTGTGATTTGTGCCACTGACACTTCAAGCCAAACAATTTACGCCAACCGGGACGACCCGGCTAAGGGACCCACTCACTCAACCCCCACCCGCCGCCCGTGCAGTCCGAGTTCTGAGGCCGGGGAGATAACTTACCAGACCTGGAAGAACTGTTTGCCGGTCAGTCCGTGCCCGGAACGGTCCCCGCCTGGCTTCCGGTGCCACTGGGAGCGGCTCCTGCCAGAACTCAAAAGACCGAATTCAGGATAGTGGCTGTAGGAGCTGGTGGTGGGGCTGTGTGAGATACCTTGGGTGGGCCCCCAATCGGGTAGGTGCTAGTTTACCTTGTGGCTTCCCCCCGGGGTCAGCCGTGCGTCGATTATCTCTTCTGCAGGTCCCTTCCCTTTCCAGGAAGTAAAATACTGCCAACCTGGGACTTGTGAGTCTTCAGTGCCTGCACTCAAGGGAAAGTTAAACGGGGTGTGTGGGAGAAAAATCACATGTCGTTAAAAGGCACATAGCTAACAAGGAGTAAAAAACATGCAAGGGAAGATGGCGAGAGAACCAGATGGTACTGTGGTGAGGATCGCTTTCTCTTTCAAACGTCACTTCATGTAACATTTGAAGAGGTAAGCCAGAATGAGTTCCAATCCCAGCTCACTCCCTATTGTGTAGACTTGGGGATTGTATATAAACTCTCCGTGCCTCAGTTCTGCAATATAGGAATGATTGTCACTACTTCACGGAAGAGCAGTAAAGTTTGTAAGAGCACCTGGTTCCTAGTAAGGTCTCGCAGTTGTGATTATTACAGGCTCCTCCCAGAGCATTTCCACATCCTGTATGGACATTATATTCTGGGCTGCCCCCTTGACCACAACCACCTCACTTATCTAGAGTTTAAGTATTGTTTTATCTGTGCCCTCAAGGTCTAACAGTACCCTAGAGTAATTGTAGAAGAGTTTCTTACTCAAAAGCATACTTAACTGTTATCTCCCTTGCATAGTCTGGCCTCCAAACTCCTGCACCCTCCTTTATGTTTATATCTCCAGAGCCTACCAGAAAGGTGTGCCGTCAGTGTTGCTGAATAGTTGAATGGAAACCTTTGTCCAGGAAACCTTTTTATTAACCTAACAACCACACTATTGAAAGTTCACTCCAATTGCTGTTATTTTACTTGCCATTCACAAACACCCACTGAAGCAATTTCTACAAGAATTTGTTTCTTGCTCTCGTATTTTCTTGCCAAGCAGGAAAATGTTAATACATAAATATTTTACGTGTCTATACTGTCAAGAATCTAAAAACAAAATCTAAAGAAAAGCTACAGCTGGGAAAACATTAGCAATATGTGATCAATTGAGGGTATAAATTGGCAACAATTCCTTACTCTTGAAGTTCTTTTCTGTGAAATGGCCTTATTTCACACAATTTGGGACTTTTTCTGCCCCTTTACTCTTTCAGATTCTGAAGAGGAAATGGATTGGATTTCTAAATATGAGATTGAGCATACACTCAGTTTTTCTTTGGAACCAGCTTGCCATCAGTGAACACAGCAGACAAAAATCGCTGAGTTCTACTGCACTTCTTCTGTTCTAGTAGAGAAGTTTAAATTTCATCTTGATGGTATTGTTGATATTTAATATGTATCATCCTATATCAGCAAACATAAAAGTGATACTGCTATTGTGCCTAAGCATGTTTGCTTTTTAATAGCCTTGACTCTGAATCAAGTAATTGCTAAATTAAGATGTGGAGAATAGAACAGTCTAGTACTGTAAATTGGTGAAAGTATCCTGGAAGGCAATAAGCTATCAATTTAAAAGTATAAACTATGTAACTTTGCAGGTTCTGGGGATTTAGTCTAAGGAATAAGTGAAATAATTATGCAAAGATGTAGGTATTAAAAATACAGATATTTATCAAGCCCTATATATAATAACATGGAACACATGGAAATTATTTACATGTAAGTTCAGTGGACATTGCACATTTCCAAATTTGGAGTTAGGTCAATAAAGGCAATGCTATACAGCCATTACAAGTAATAATGTAGATTTTAACATGGAAAGATACCTGCTGGGTGAAAAAAAAATCATAAAATGTCGTATGTTAAGATAATTCTGTCTTGATTAGATAAAATTAGAAATAAGCAGTGTTAGAGTATACATACACATTATATGAAGCAAAATATGAATAAATTGACAAAAAAAAATTCATTTAAATTACCTTGGAATAGACAGTTTTATTTGAGCCAAACTAAGGACTTAAGCCTGGAAACATTAACTCTCCCAGGTAGGAGAAATGTTTCAAGGAGCCCAATCATATAAAGGTTTTTTTATCCTCAGGCAGACAGGAAAAAAGACAGAATTTCAAAGGTGTACATCCATTTTACATACGTGATGCTAAAAAAAAGAGTTGGGGTCAATACACATTTTGGCACCAAAGGGTATTAAGGGTAATGGCAAACATTCTTATTTATCTTTTGTCTTTGAGCAGAAATCTGGACAAAAAGGAGAACAGATATGGTGAGACATACGTTGTTTAGCTTTTAACTTGGTTTTCATTAACAGATGGTATTATAGAGTTAGAAAGTTTTTTTCAAGGGTGGTCATTTTGAGACTCCCAGAATTAATGAAACTTTCAATACACAGGCCTTAAAATTTTTTGGTAGTCCCTAGATCAGTTTTTCCTTATATCATATGTATATCTATTATTTAAATTTTTTGTATCTTTTTGTGTGGTCGGATTGTTTTTCAATAAATATGTATTTTTAAAATTTCCTGTTTAGCTTTAAAATATCTTAAAACATGTACTTAAAGAAATTCATGTGACTTGTTAAAAATATTAAACAATATCTTTATACTCAGAAGAAGAAAGAAAATTTATATTTTCGAGAACTATGGAATATGAGTTTGTTTCTGACTGAACTGACCCTTTTTCTTACATCCAATACTTTTCAAAAATGTATTTATTAACATTTACTCAAATCATTTACCATAAATAGGTAAATTAGGGCTAGAGGAATATTTTATTTCTGGTCTCAATCTTATATTTTTATTAAAGTTTATGCAAATATATTTGACTTGCAAATTAATTTCATTCATGAAATTCACAGGAAATTTCTCTTTTTGGCCAAGAAGACTTAAGACTAGGACAGAGTAGTTCCCATAAATCTAATCCAGTTAAACTAATTATTCTGAAATGCTAGACTTAAAATATCCCTAGTACATATGCAAAATAGGAAAAAATAATCTGTATTATAGTACTTTTGTATAGAAGTCAGTTCTCTTGGATTGCTGTGAGAACTACCAACAGACCATGTAATAACAATGGATAAAAGACTCGACTCATTAATTTAGTGGTCTAAGTTTTTCCCTAGTTGCAGAAAGTTAAGATTGGTTTGAAGAGCAGCTCAGAGCATGCCTTACTGGCCTGGCTTCCCTTTGCAAGGGTTCCTAAATTATAGTAATTGCTCCTCCACCCTATGCAGGGTCAGGAGGCTCCAGTTCCTCACCAGGTGTTTACCTTTCAGCAGCACCTGAAAACAGTTCTTTGTCCAAAATAAAGCTTCCTTATCATCATGCAATTTTAAATGAACATTTAGAGTGAATGAATGAGGACACATACAACTTTTCTGTTTAACCAAGCTGTCTTTTGTTTGTATGGTATGAAACCCCTACTTTCCCAATCAAGAAAATAATGTTTTCAACCATTTTGTACTATAATTTAGAGGTAATTAATTCAGTCTATCCACTTACTTTTATACCTTAACTGTCTTCTGTTTTGAAGTCTTCACTGAAAATACCCTCATATGATCTGTCTTAGTTGTGGAGACTTGGTTTACATTTCCTTATATTTGTTTAGTAACATTTTAAAAATCTTTTTCAGACTCAGCTTACATTATTTTTTTATTGAAGTATAGTTGACATACAATATTATATTGGCTTCAACACTCTTCTCACCTCTTCTTGTCCTCCTAATTCCTACTCATCTTTCAGACCTCAGTTTAAGCTTCAAAGAGTCCTTCCTTGACCCACTCTGCCCTCCCCTAAACTAAGTGATATGCCCCTATTATGGGCTCTGATAGCACTGTATATGTGTCCTTCTTAGCACTTGCCACCCAGGCAATTTAACATTTGTTACTGTGATTATTTGACTAATATCAGTCTTCTCCAATATACTGCTCCACAAGGGCAGAGTCTCTGTCTGGTTTTGCTCACCACTATGCCTTCAGCACTTAGCTGATCTTCAGTCATATTTTATTGAATTGAATTGAATTGAATATGGCCTATGTCTCCATGTACTGGAGCTGGAAGGAAAGTGAACCTGTTACTGAGATTTCCTCCCTTCTCCATGGAATCATGCAGGAACCTGAGACTTGGAAGACCAAGGAACTGGGCTGTGGGGTTATAGACTTTGTCATGGCTCCTCAATGAGCAGTGATGCTCAGAGGACCCTGTGCTGCATCTGCTTTGGCAGGGCTGCCCCAGGTGGACTGCCTTGTACTGACAGCAGGTTCCCATCTCACTATCCACTGGAGGGACAAAGTGCCAAAAAGAGAGTATTGGAAGTTGGAAGAGTACCCTCCCATCTTCCGACCCCAGTCCTCGCCCTCTCTTCTGACTCTTATCCAGCTTTCTTCTCCCTTATTCTAGGTACTAACCTCCATCGTTTCCCATCCTGGGATAAACTTTCTTCCATGGGCCACTGAAACCAGTTCTCTTGGGATGGGGTTAGGGAAAGACAATGCTATTAGTCGTTGTTGCTTTTAATTTGCTCATTCTATTACAATGGTATTTGTATTTTGAATCAGAATTGGGACTGTATCGTCTGCACTCTTCTATAATTCATATTCCCCATTTACTAAGTTATATTTTCTGTATCCTAAAATATTGAGAGTATGATTGGGAATAGTGAATTCACTAGGAAAATGTCACCTAATTTATTCAACATACCCCCTTATGGTGGGATATTCCTGGTTCCTTAGCTTAGCAGGTGGGTTTCTTTGTGCCTTGATCTAACCTTGCCTCCTGGTGACAGGCCTCTCATTCTGCTCCATCATCACACCAATCATAGTGCCCTGGGACACTGTGCTTTTTCACCTTTATACCTCAACTCCTGGAGTTTCCTCAGCTGCAGCCCTTTTTCCTGGTAAACTTCTACTTATCCATTGTACTGGCATCATCTTCCCCAACGTGTTCCCTGGTGCACCACCCAAAACTTCTTGGTGCCTTTACTCTGGGCTCCCAAGGCATCCTCATCATGCTACCATTGTCGCACTAGCTGTTAGGCAGAAGAGAGTGGGCGAGATGAGAAGAGGCTGGGGCCCACCAATTCAGGGTATTAATCAGATAAAGCCAGGAAGGCAGAAAGCACTCACAGAGTTAACACCCTTTGCAATGTGAGTTAATTCCACATGCTCTGAATCTGGGCTGACCTTGAGACTTGCTCTAGCTAATGCACATGAGATAGACATCATGAGATCGCATGACAAGCCTACACCCCACCTAACCCTTTACCTTTATCCCATTCTTGAAAGATAGATAATGACATCTCTCACTGGAGAGATACATGAGATCACAAGTCAAGCCTAAGCCCAAAAACCCCCACCCCCACCCTTTGCCCCATTCTTGAAAGCCTTAAAATACAGAATCCTAAGCCCTTATAGCATGCCTCCTCTGAGGTTGCTCACACTCCCCTTTGGGAGTGTGTATGTTTAAAAAACTTATTACTGCTCAACTTACGGTTTTGTCTCTATGCTTTTCCAGTGGTGTCTTTGTCATTTTGCCATTTCACTCTATTTTCCAAACATTAAGCACAACTCTTCACTCTTTCTGTCCTATTTCAGATAAGTAGGGAAGGGCTACTGAGAGCTCTAATTTGAGTTTGCAAGTTCCTGTCAATGAACTTCTCCTTCCTCTCTGCTTTATTCAAGTAAACCTGCCTTTGTCTCCCTTGACCCTGGCCCAATCCTCTCTTGGAGTGTATTCAAATAAAACTTTCATTCTGGGGTACCCTCCTACACTGCTGGTGGGAATGTAAGCTAGTTCAACCATTGGGGAAAGCAATATGGAGGTTCCTCAAAAAACTAAAAATAGAAATACCATTTGACCCAGGAATCCCACTCCTTGGAATTTACCCAAAGAATACAGTCTCTCAGATTCAAAAAGACATATGCACCCCTATGTTTACTGCAGCACTTTTTACAATAGCCAAGATATGGAAGCAACCTAAGTGTCCATCAGTAGATGAATGGATAAAGATGTGGTACATATACACAATGGAACACTATTCAGCCATAAGAAACAAATCCTACCATTTACAACAACATGGATGGAGCTGGACGATATTATGCTCAGCGTAGTAAGCCAGGCAGAGAAAGACAAGTGCCAAATGATTTCCCTCATTTGTGGAGTATAACAATGAAGCAAAACTGAAGGAACAAAATAGCAGCAGACTCAGAGACTCCAAGAAGGAACTAGTGGTTACCAAAAGGGAGGGGTGTGGGAGGGCAGGTGGGGAGGGTGTAAGAAGGTGATTGAGGGGTATTATGTTTAGTACACATGGCGTGGGGGATCACGGGGAAAACAGTGTAGCACAGAGAAGGCAAATAGTGAATCTGTGGCATCTTGCTACACTGATGGACAGTGACTGCATTGGGGTATGGGTGGGGACTTGATTATATGGGTAAATGTAGTAACCACATTGTTTTTTCATGTGAAACCTTTATAAGAGTGTATATCAATAATACCTTAATAAAAAAACTTTATGGAAATTCATTAAAGAAGACCTAAATAGATATATTAATTTTAATAATATATTTGTATGCCATGTTCAAAAAAAAACTTTCATTCTGCTTCACTACTGTAACCCTGCCCTTCAATTCTTTGTTGTGTTGGGGACAAGAACCAGGGAGAACAAACTCAACCCCCAACAGAGGCACATTTTCTTGGTTTTACCCTCTGTGAATGTTTCAGTACTTTTTGCTAGGATTTGTCTTTGAGGATAGAAAGCATAGCACAAAGAGGTGTGCCATAGTGAACCTGGTACATAAGATGTTCCAAAATCTGATGTTAAAAGAATCACAGATTGCAGCAAGCATTTGTTTTTTTCTATTGTTTTGCTTTCTTTTAGGGTATGCACAGCTTCTTAGGATGGTTTTCAATTTACCTGTCCTGAAGTTGCCCTTTGTTTCAGTCAAAAATGAAGATTTTTAATATTCTTCACCTAGTAAATGCAATGATGCCCAGTTGTCCCTTGATAAATATTTTACAATTGGCTTTTTTATTTCCTTATCCAGGTAGGCTACAGTTGCAGCTATTTAAGCAGACATGAGATGAGGGTCCCTTGTTTGACAGACCCCAGCATAACTCCACCTTACAACACTCTTTTCCAGAGTCTGTCCTTTTCTATCAAGTATACACACTCTTTGTAATAACAGCAAAAATGTCTTTCCCTCAATGTGTTCTCGCAGAGTCACAAGACTCCTTATTCTTTCCCCGTTTGTAAAATAATTTGTTATCCTGGCATTTATCAGATGCTACCCCTCTCCTGGAATCATGAGATTTCATATTCAACTTGTGACTAGATATCTGCTTCCTCAAGTTCATACAGATAATTTTGAATTTAATTTGTTTCATATTGTTTCCAATGTAAATATCAGCTTGTATTTGCTTTGAAGACAAAGGGCTATGCCAATATAATTTCTTTTTGTATTCAATACAATACTGACAGACATGTTTAATAAATACATTTAACCTGTGTTATGACTCATTAAGCAGTGATGTAAGACTCTTTTACCATAGACAGATTTTACTTAAAAAAATCTTTGGTTGTAAGACTGACTTGGAGCAGGACGCTTGGTCAAATACAGGTAGATCAAAATTAAAAGAACAATAGTGATGACCAGGGGGAAATGATAGTTTGTGCTAGGGTAATGGAGGTGGTGAGAAGGGGAATGATTTGAGAGACTTTAGTGTGATGGATTTGTTAGCAGAAAGACAGATATGAGTGGGATGAAAAGAGAGTGAGGCCCACCAAGAACTCAGGGAATTAATCAGATTAAGCCAGAGAGCTAGAAAGGACTCACACCGTTTCAGTGTGAGTTCATTCCACATGCTCTGAATCTGGGCTGACCTTGAGACTTGCTCTAGCTAATGAAGGTGAGGTAGGGCAGAGACAAGGGACAAGCGTTATGATTAATTTCCCTTAAAAAATGCTGAGATTAGCATATTAACAGGAGAGACTTATCTTAAAGCTGAATTTCCACTTTTGAAAGAGAACTGGGCAGTTAAATTCACCCAACAACTCTCTCATGGCAAGGCAAGCAGTCTTAACTTCTATGTTCCCAATACTTGGGGGTAGCCACTAACTTAGAGAGAAACAAAAGGTTTGTCCTACAGAATTACCTAGAAGACTGGCTATAGACAATGACATACTGTCTCTCATCAGAGACAGAATCATGAGATGAGATGAGACTGCCTGACAAGCCTATACCCCCGACCCTATACCTTTGCCCCATTCTTGAAAGCCTTAAAAGACACGATCCCAGGCTTTGGGTGCGCCTCCTCCTTTCTGAGGTGGCCTGCACTCCCCTTCCTTGGAGTGTGTATTTTCAAAAGACTTTTTACTGCTCAACTTACTACACTTTGTCTCTCTGCTCTTCCAGTGGTATCTTTGACACTGTGCTATTACATTCTGTCTTCCAGACTTTAAGCATAAGTCTTCACTCTCTCTGTCCTACTCCAGATAAGCAAGTAGACCTGCCTTTCTCTACCTTGACTCTGGTCCTCCCTTAGAGTATATTCAAATAAAACTTTCATTCTGCTTCACTACTGTGTCTCTGCCCTTCAATTCTTTGTTGCAGTGGGGACAAGAATCAAAGAGAACAAACTCATCAGCTCCAACAGATTAGCTGTGGGGGTGGGGGATTCATACTTTGCATAACTGATGGATGGCAGTTCATTTCCAAAGAGATTTCTGCGTCAGAACAACCTATTGCCTAGACAATGCACTAGATCTATTGACAACTTTCCCTCTTTATGTTCTTTTGTAGCTATCATGGAGATCATACCTTTGGTTAGTGTTTTCCTACTTCCAGGCATAATTTACATTTCTCAGTTACAATAACACTCAAATTCTTTCTCCTGTTTACTGTTAGTTTGCCACATTTGGATTTGTGTACTCTTGAAAGCTTTCAAACAAAGGTGATCGTTTGGCATATGCCATTATCTTCAAGTGGAAGATCTTTGTGATTCTAATGCTAATATCATTCTCAGAGAGAAACCTAGTGAAAAAAGTTAGCCCCACCAAACCTTATATATCAATATGAATTTTAAATGAATTAATGAGTTCGTATCCTTTAAAAAATCAAAAAGAGAGTGACTATTCTATTGCTGAAGTTTAGCTTTCTTAACTTAGATATGAATAACTTAAAAAGGAAAGAATGGCATTTGGTTACACAAAAATAAGTAACTTCTGTAGATAAAACCAAACAAAACAAAACAAAAAAACTCCTAAAATGGGAAAGATGAAAGCTACTTGGAAGATACATGGCAAATAGAAGGCACATAACTTGATTACATAAAGAGTTCATATAAATCAATGTGAAAGCCATACATTCAGTGGCTAAAATGAACCAAACCATGAACAAAGGTAATTCACAAATGGGAAAATAATAAACATGGAAAAAAATTAATGTTCTGAGTGATTCCTAAATTTAGGTAGCCCTAGACAGTGGCCTACTGGTTTTATAATAGAGATCAAAGAATTGGAATATTTGAAGGGAAACATGGCTTAATATTTAATAGTTTTAAGAAGCGGGTTAAGCTGAGAAGTTTTAAAATTGTGCTATCCAAGGTCAGTTCTGGGTGAAATTGTGAAGTTGGCATTGATTTCCTCCTCTTGGATTGTTTCCTTCAAAGCTGTTATGCAGATGAGGTCTTAGATACTTTGGCATATTTTCTTAGGAGGTTTCCTTCTCCAAGACTTCAATTTGTACTCCAGAAATAACCTAAATTCATTCATACTAGAGTTAAATGTCCCTAGGAATATCTATGTTTTATCTGGGATACGAATTTAATCTAAATTCAGAAATGAAACCATAGCATGGAGCTTCAGGCCTCATTCAAGGGGTAAGGGTTTAGAAAGATAAAGGAAAACACCCCAGGGCTAAGAGGTAAGCAAACTGCTGCCTCGGAAGGCGAGTTGGAGTTGCTGCGGACAATCATTTGTAGATAAATAACAAAAACTTTCAGAAAAGGTAAAATGTAAAATTGTAATTTATAAATCAAAAGTCGAAGTCTTAAAAGGACGGGGATTTTGCCTCCCTCCCCTCTCCCTGTTGGTAACCTCAGGGAAATTTCCTGGTGAAATCCAGAACTGGCCTGGAACTTGGAGGATAAGGAGAGACAGAAGAAACAGGCAGTCCACTCCAGATTGGTAGGTGGCCGTCTTAAAAAGCAGGGGCACTTAACATAGGGGGCTTACCTTGTGCAGCCGCACCCACGGCCCCAGAATCTAAATTTATACAGAGGTCTTAATGGGATCCAGTCAAGTAGACCATCCAGATGGCCTCAGGAAGGACATGGGATGGGGTGAGGAGCCTCTGCCCTGTCCCAGGTCACCTGTTAACGAGTGGTCTCCTCCTTCGGATGAGCTGATGGAGGCTCTGATGCTGCTCAAATGGAAGATACGCTGGACCTAGGAAACCTACATGGGGATAAGGGAAAGCTATGCGAATGCCGGGGCACTCAGTAAAGAGCTCCGAAGGTCTTCCAGCGCTGGCACCGAGAACCACTCTCGGGAACGCGCGGGGGGGAGGGGGGGCGGCCCTCCCCCGTCTCCGGAAGGCGCCTTGCTGGGCTTCCGGCGCCAGCCTTAGTCCCGCACGCACTTCCGGTTCGGTGTCCTGTTGTCCGTCCCCGGAAGTCGCGCCGCATTCCCTGCCGCCCGCCACGGCGGAAGTATTGTAGTCGCCTACCTGCGGGAGGTACTCGAGCGGCGACTCGTCTACGTGGCTATGCGCACGGAGGTCGTGGAGTACCCGGAGGTGAGGGGCTCCGGGAGGGGGCAGGCGAGGCTGCTAAGCCCAGATGTCCCAGGACTGTGTCGCAGAAACGTTCGGTTCTGGGGCATTTCCCGAGTTAACAGAGTACGAAAGGGACCCGACAGAAACATCAGAGGCCTCTCAACTTGGGAATATGATGTTGTGAGGAAACACGTTTCCTCTTTGGAGTGATGTGCGCACATTTGAGAACTAGTGCCGTATATTGAGAATGTGGTGTGTGGGGGTGTGTTCATTTTGTGTAAAGTTACCGAACTGTAAGCCGTTTGCCCGATAGCTACCATGTATGAGGCATCTTGCATAGAGCAAGATACCAAGATTAGAGTTTATCTTTAACGTGATTTGGTGTATTTATGTGAAGACTTATTTGTCAGTATTTAACGGAATCAATGTATAACTTGACAGGTGGGGGGGCAAAGTTTTTACCCACGCGTGAATAACGGTATTACTAAATATGGTGACCTCAAAGGGTAGAGAAACACACTAATAGTCTTTCTCAACTTTACAAACTTAACATCAAAAACGGTACCATTTTCTCTTCCGTATAGTCCTCATTAGCTCTTTCACGGGTACATATTTGCTAACTTCTTTGATGTGTGTGCCCTGTCAGTTCAGGGTCTCATTCCCTGCCCTTTCATCTTCACTATGGTTATATATTTCTAGTAAGGTATCATGGTTTGGATGCCCTGGAATGCTAGGAGTCTAGGCTGCTATAAATTTTAAGTACCAGAAGTTTAAAGAAGAAACAAAAAGCATTTTAGGAATGTGAGGGCTTGGCCAGCACATTGAAAAGAGAACTGGCCTAAGAGAAACTAACTGAGGTCCTGAAATGGCAAGGGCTTATAATTATTTGGTAGTGGGCTGGGAATGGGTCTCTACTAGTGAAATCCAGGGCATTGAGTAGTACTCCCTAATCTTGCTGTTTTCACCAAGCAAGCAAAATTCACGTAACAGTGTGTGTATAGATTCATGCATATTACTTTTAATTTCTCATATTTCACAGGTGTTTACAGTTGAAGAAATGATGCCTAATATTCAACATTTGAAAGGAGCACATAGTAAGAACTTATTTCTTAAAGACAAAAGGGAAAAGGGCTATTGGCTGGTGACAGTTCTTTGATAGACAAATTAATTTAAATGATCTTGCCAAGCAGTTAGGTATTGGGAGTGGAAATCTGCGGTTTGCTGATGAAACAGCCATGCTAGAAAAACTAAAAGTTGGCCAAGGCTGTGCCACACCGTTGGCACTCTTCTGTGATGATGGAGATGTGAAATTTGTTCTGGATTCAGCTTTTTTGGAAGGTGGACATGAAAAGGTATACTTTCATCCAATGCCCAATGCTGCAATCATGGGATTGAGCCCTGAAGACTTTCTCACATTTGTGAAGAAGACAGGACATGACCCCATCATACTAAATTTTGATACAAACAACAAATTGGGCTAATGTTTTCAACACCTTTATTTCTGAAAGATGTTTTTGTAATTGATAAAAAGCATTAAAAATGATAAAATATTTAACACCTCGGTTTGATGACTACCTGTTATTTTAGGAATTTTTCATCTTCAGGGAACTAAGTTTAAAAGGATATATTGAAGTAGTTTTACCTCAGATTCCAGGGCCCTATCCCCCGTGACAATTACTTACTATGGCAATGCCTTCAATAATTAAGAATAAATTAACATCAAAGCTAAGATGGTTAACAAAGATTAACTGTCTTATATTTTCTTTAGGGTGTTTATTGTACTTGAAAAGAGTAAGACGTAAAAACAGCATACATAAAATTATACATATAGGGAAAAAATCAAAAGGAATAAAGCAATATATTAAATTGCTGATAGTCATTATTTCCAGGGAATGAGAAGGTATAAGAACTCCCCATCAAATAATTAAAACAAACATGGGGGCAAGGGCAAAAACTTCCCATTACCAGGTATTTGTTTTTAAATCAGTGATTTTGTTTTTCATTGAAATAATAAGCTACCTTTATGAAGTATATTTTTAGAAAATTTTAATCTAGAAAAATTACTCAAACTATGGAAAATGTGATAATCATTACACTGATGAAATTACATTTTAAACAGCAGAAGAATATCCATTGGAAACAGACCATTAATGGTTTGTTTTGTCTTTATGTTAGAAATGTGAACATGCTTGAACAAGTTTCTTCTGCTCTCTAACTATATTAAATTTTACTTATCCCCTTTCAAATGCCATCTGAAACAGTAAGTACCCAGGATTATGCATTGTCAGTTGTCATGTGGAAACTGATTCAAAAATAGAGAAAAATTGACATGTTCTTTCACTTATTACTTAAATTCAAACAAAGCCCTTCATTAGCTGAGGATGTGACATAAACTAGACAACAAAAATAGTACAGATATTTCAGGAAAATGTTCACATTTTTCTCTAGTACAATCACATAGGATATTTGTTAGATAACCGTATTTTCCTAAATTTGATCACAAAAATAGAATTTCTATTTGGTAGAGATAGTGCACTTAATTTGTACCAATTTGTGTTACTAGAAGGCAAAATAAAAGTAAAAACTTGTCATTTCTTGATGTATATGATTAGAAACTACAAGTCTACCCATAGCAGAATTTTTATAAAATACGGGATGGATTCAAGAGATGGGGAGTTAGAAATATATTCCATAAATGATAACCTTATATTCTGAGGTGCCATGTTTTTAACCTACCTGTACTTAAAGAAAGTAAATTTTAGGTTACTTTGCAAATAATATAAAGGTTTAGTGAATAGAATTAAAGCCATAAACTGTTCTAACTGCCCTCCCCACCTTATGGTGAAAACAGGCCCAGAAAGATTGACACAAGGCTGGTTGCTATCTCTTAACATTCTGCTTTCCAAAGTTTAAAAATGAAATGAGATTGTTCTGTACAACCCATTATTGTATTTAAACCTATTTTGGGATTGACAGTATTGATAGACTTTCTTCCAAAACCTCCAATACTCATCCCAAAATGATTAGGACAGAATCATCTAAACAAGATTATGGGTTATACCTGAAAATAGGTTTTCCACAGCAAAGGAAAAGGCAATAATAATAGTTGGCCAAAATTACAATTTTTAAATGATTACTAACCACTTGTTATAAAAATCACCATTTTGTTTTATTTATCTGTTGATGAATGTTAAACCAACTTACTAATATTTTTAGGAGTAATAAAGATTAAGATGAAAATGACTTTAAAAAGATCAACCAAACGATGATATCTTGTTATGAACTGGATTTCTGTGGCTGTTACTAGGTATTGCCAAATAATAACCATTTTGCCATTCAATGCCAAATCCCCTCAGTAGCATAACTTTTAAAGGAAATGTTACAGCTTTTGTTATTACTTGATTTGGTGTTTAATAAGTTATAAATACAGTGGCAAACACGGAAAGAGAGAACCCTTAGTAGAAAAAAAAAATTTAAATCAGGTTTTGCTAAAGGGTGTTGTAAGTGCAACTTGATCCATAAGCATTCCTTTTAAGGCATTTTCATTTGTCCAAATATCTCAACGTACATCAAGGTTTATATTATAAAATGGGCTCCTTTTGTATTATTCATTCAAGGCTTAAAGAAAAAAGTACATCACAGGACATTGTAGCATAGAAAAAACACAAAAATTCACCACTTTTCTCATAAAAAGTAACTAAAATACATTCGTCATTTAGCATACATTATTACTCCTCATTGTAATTCCAGATTTGGTACAGTATCTTTTTCACTTCCTGACAGTTAAGACACTGCAGGCTGTAATACTTCCTTTGCGAAGTGGCTGCAATTCTGTAATATGCAGTGATTTTTAAATAGCCTCTTAGCATGCCTTGCATGAAAGATGCTACGTACAAACCTGTTTTATGAACTCTTTGGTAACCACCAGTTCAAAAACTGGGGCCAAAAAACATTTCCGCACGGCCAGATATGAAGCATTTTACTGGTCCTCTGGGCCAAAGCTATTACCCTGTATATTAAATTCTTCAGTGTGTTTGGGGGTTTAGGTGTGATACAGAATAGTCAGATAATTAAAAGCATGACAGTCCCCAGTCAGGAAAGCAGCCCCAGTTAGTTTCTAGATGGCTATACTATTTTGTCTGATAGAAGTAGTATATCCAAGGGAAAAGAGTGACTTCCTCCTAAGCTTGCTTCTGAAGGTATCTTATGGAGAATAAGTAAAATATTTATGTGGTTATGAGTCCTGCTCTTAGGCATTTTCCACTTGAAGCAATGTGCTGCTTAGGTCAGCAGGTTCTTTATTTTAGGATATTAATGTCCTAGAGAGGTCAAGCTGTGATACCATTCACCCTCACTGGACCATCTCCTATTCATTAAATTTCAACTCAGTCATCCTGGGATATGTCCTAGTTGTGCAAATTAGATGCCAGTTAATAGAAATCTAAGTTACCCACTTACTGTATTTAGCTAAAACATGATTTCTGTATCTACTTTCAATCTGTCCACCTAAAAATGAATTTACATTTTTTACATGCAAGTGTCTCTAGACTGCCATGATGCCCATTATCAATTTGACACTTGAATCTAGGGAGTCATTATGGAGAGAGAGGTTTCAAAGTCTAGAAAACAAGTTTTAAATATATCTGTTGTGCAATACTTCTAGTTTAGTAAGAACTATTTATATTTACATTTACATAGCACCTTTCAGTCAGAGCTTAAAAGTGATTTAACTTTACAGCATTTTTTGGTGGCAAAATCTAAGTTAATAGTGGCATTAAGTAAGTCCAGGTTCTCCTTCACTTCAGTCTCTGGTCAACTGTACATGCTCTTTCCTTTCATTAATGGTCTTTCTAAAAGGAGACTGAACACAACACAATGGGAGGGAGGGAGAGAGAGAAAGAGGAAAGAAGGAAGTAAGAAACATATGTCTCATGGCAACTAGGTTAGTGATGAAACACACCGTTCATAAACCACTCACTGTGGAATATGGAATTATTCCAAAAATATTTTTAGAGCTGGTAATGAGAGCCTAAGAAGTATTTTGGTAAAATTAAAAAGTCAGTATTTTTCTCATTTCAGGTGTTTTAAGATTATTCCGATATTTATGTTAAATGAGTTTAAATGAGATTGCATTAATAAGTTTCAATGCGTTTTTTCCTTTCATAAGAAAATAAAACTGACACAAAATTGGAACTACAAAAAAAAATTGATCTTTCCCTGGGTTAATGAAATCTACTTTTTTGTGCTTCCTTCAAATGTTTAAGGTAACAAATGCAAACAAATATTTCAAAAGTACTAATAACAGTTATTAACTTTAATATTATAAAGGACAAAAACAGAAAATTTCTTATTAATAAGTGATAACCTTAATAATAAATGAGTTCCTGGAAAAATTCAGATCATAGTAAATATTCACATTATTTTTGCCATAAGAAAACTTCTTAAGCAACAGTCAGCTCTCAAGTCAAAACACACACACACAGACAATCTAATACTAAGGAAGAGAAATGAGCTAAAACACAGCAGCTTTATCTTGGGAATACCATTGGCTGCAAAACAACTAAAGTTTCAGAGAAACACTAATTACCTTCGATCTATGTGTGAATGCTTAGTGTTGCTTAGTGGGGAAGACAAGATTATTATTACTGTAAATTTTTATAACTCCTATCTCATTATGGGTTTTTTTAGATTTATCATATAAACTATTTCTTTTGCAGTGCATCAAAATAATTGGTTTTAAAAAAATACGAACACATGCAGTCTCCTAACCAAATAAGGCTCTGACATGCCAAAACAATGTTCTCTGCATCTTGATAGACAGTACATTCCACAATATACTACAGCATTTAATGTAGATTTACAAAACTAAATATAAATGACTAGATTTTGGATAATACTTAGCAGAAGCACTGAGCAAACATGGGTAAACAAATGATGAAAGAAGTAGATTGTTCTTGGAGAACTTCTTGAAACCTTAAAACACTTGGTCCTTAGCAAGAGAACATCCTTTTTTCAGTAGATGTTAACAGTACAACGTATAGTAAGTCCTAAAACCTTCTAATATTTTTGACAGTTGACTCCAGTAGTGCTCCTTGAATCAAGGAAGGAATGAAGTTTTCTATTTCTTCCTGCTCTAGTCACGAAGGATTGTTTAAAGTCTCCTTAAAGATTTTTTTAAATGATTCCTTTAGTTG
The DNA here is from genome assembly GCA_032199065.1 of Smutsia gigantea. Taxonomy (NCBI): domain Eukaryota; kingdom Metazoa; phylum Chordata; class Mammalia; order Pholidota; family Manidae; genus Smutsia; species Smutsia gigantea. The sequence continues at coordinate 80,747 of JAVSCE010002436.1, forward strand.
GGTGTCTTGTTACTTCAGAAATAAAGGCTTCATACTGAGAAACTGAAGTACACTTTTCTCTCTGTATTTAGTTGGAAGGTAGAAAGAAGAAAAAAATATAAGAAGAGCTTGAAGATGAGAGAGAAAATAGAGAGCAGCTACTGTAAGAACCGCATGCATCAGATACTTCTATAGAAATGAAAGTGACAGTAAGAATTTTTCTCTGGCTCTTCCTAGAAAACTCATTTCGTTTATTCTCAATTTATCAACAACATTGTGTGGAAGTTGTATTCCTACCACAAAAAAAAAGACTTCAAACTAAAAATTTCTAAAACATTATTCACTCACTCATAAAAATCAAATTTATATTGAGGAAAAATGTTTTTTTAAAGGTTTGTTTCCGAGACTACTTCCGGGAAGATGGCGGTGTGAGCAGGGCGGCAGAAATCTCCTCCCAACACTATATTTATCTACGAAAACACAGAAAATACATCTATTCCTAAAAGAGAGACGAGAATACACAGGAAAGCGCACAGCGTGCAGCTACACCCGAGAGGACTCGGCACCCCAAGAGGCGGGTAAGATACGGAGCCGCGACCCGGCGGGACCCGAGCCCTCCCCCACCCCAGCGCACCGGCGGGAGGAGAGGATTCAGAGCCGGGAGGGAGTGGAAGCACACCCGCGAAGTAGCCAGCCCCGGTGATCTGCGCGGGGAGCACTGACCCACATTGCGCAGTGCAGCGGAGATTGGAGAGACAGAGGGCAGGATCTGAGTGGGGAACGCGCCAGGGTGCTTGCAGCCGGCTCCCGGGAAGGAAAAAAAAAAGTGCGCGCTTTCTTCAGCGGTCTTAAAGAGACAGGAGCCCAGCGGAGGAGCCGGATCGCCCCAGCACACTCAGCCCAGCAGGCTGGGAGTCCTGGGGAGTTTCAGACGCCTTAGCTGGCGACTGAGGAAGCGTAGCCATACTTAACACTTCTCACTGAGATCAACAGCCTCCTATTCGTTCCCACCTCTGCCAGAGCGATAAAGGGCCCTGCGGAGCGGCACAGTCACAGCTGTGGAATAGTGGGGCAATAGCGCCACCTAGAGCATTCCCACAGAATCTATGTCCAGTGGGCATTTTTTTTTGTTTTTTTTGTTTTGTTTGGTTCTTTGTTTTGTTTTTGTTTTTTCTTTTCTTTCTTTTTTTCTTTTTTCTTTTTTCTTTTTTTTTCTTTTTTTCTCTTTTTTTTCTTCTCTTTTTAAAGTCTTAAAGAGCCCAGCTGACATACGTGGCAACTACCAGTGACCAAATTATACAGCCATGAAAAGACAGAGGAATATGGTTCAGACCAAAGTCAACCACACAACCCCAGAGAGGGAGTCTGAAGGGATGGAAATGCACAGCCTCCCTGAAAAAGAATTTAGAATAAAAGTCATAACCATGCTGATGGACCTACAGAGAAATGTGCAAGAGCTGAGGGAGGAAGTGAGGGAACTGAGGAAAGACAATAAAGAAATCAGACAAGCGATCGACGGGCTTAACAGCAGAATGGATGAGATGCGAGACACTGTTAATGGAATAGAAAACAGAGAACAGGAGTACAGAGCAGCTGAGGCAGAGAGAGATAAAAATATTTCTACGAATGAAAGAATATTAAGAGAACTGTGTGACCAATCCAAATGGAACAATATTCGCATTATAGGAGTACCAGAGGAAGAAGAGAGAGAAAAAGGGATAGAAAGTGTCTTTGAAGAAATAATTGCTGAAAACTTTCCCTCGCTGGGGAAGGAAGTAGTCTCGCAGTCCACCGAAGCTCATAGATCTCCCAACACAAGGGACCCAAGGAAGACAACACCAAGACACAAAATAATTAAGATGGCAAAGATCAACGATAAAGACAGTGTATTAAAGGCACCTAGAGAGAGAAAAAAGATCACCTACAAAGGTAAACCCATCAGACTATCATCAGACTTCTCAACAGAAACCTTACAAGCCAGAAGAGAATGGCATGATATATTTAACATAATGAAACAGAAGGGGCTCGAACCAAGAATATTGTATCCAGCACGATTATCATTTAAATATGATGGAGGGATTAAACAATTTCCAGATAAACGAAAGTTAAGAGAATTTGCGTCTTATAAACCACCACTACAGGATATCTTAAATGGACTGCTCTAGAGGGAAGCACACCTAAGGCTAAAAAGATGTCACCAGAGAAAATAAGATAGCAAAGAAAGCAGACCATCCAAATACCAACTAAAGGCAAAGAATAAAACACCTATTATAGAAAGAATGGAGGAGGAGGAATAAGAAGGGAGAGAAAGAAAGAAACGTCAGACTGTGTTTACAATAACTTAACAAGAAAGTTAAGTTAGATTGTTAGATAGTAAAGAAGCAACCCTTGAACCCTTGGTAACCATGAATCTAAAGCCAGCAATGGCAATAAGTACATACCTATCAATAATCACCCTAAAAGTAAATGGACTGAATGCACCAATCAAAAGACACAGAGTAACAGAATGGATAAAAAAGCAAGAGCCATCTATATGCTGCCTACAAGAAACTCACCTCAAATCCAAAGATATACACAGACTAAAAGTGAAGGGATGGAAAAAGATATTTCATGCAAACAACAAAGAGAAAAAAGCAGGTGTTGCAGTACTTGTATCAGACAAAATAGACTTCAAAACGAAGAAAGTAGCAAAAGATAAAGAAGGACATTACATAATGATAAAGGGTTCAGTCCAACAAGAAGATATAACCATTATAAATATATATGCACCCAACACAGGAGCGCCAGCATATGTGAGACAAATACTAACAGAATTAAAGGAGGAAATAGACAGCAATGCATTCATCTTAGGACACTTCAACACACCACTCACTCCAGAGGACAGATCAACCAGACAGAAAATAAGTAAAGACACAGAGGCACTGAACAACACACTAGAACAGATGGACCTAACAGACATCTACAGAACTCTACACCCAAAAGCAACAGGATGCACATTCTTCTCAAGTGCACATGGAACATTTTCCAGAATAGACCACATACTAGGCCACAAAAACAACCTCAGTAATTTCCAAAATATTGAAATCCTACAACCAACTTCTCAGATCACCAAGGTATAAAACTAGAAATAAATTTTAGAAAAAAATCAAAAAGGCTCACAAATACATGGAGACTTAACAACACTCTCCTAATTAATCAATGGGTTAACGACCAAATCAAAACAGAAATCAAAGAATATATGGAGACTAATGACAACAACAACACAAAGCCACAACTTCTGTGGGACGCAGCAAAGGCAGTTCTAAGAGGAAAGTATATTGCAATCCAGGCCTATTTAAAGAAGGAAGAACACTCCCAAATGAATACTCTAAAGACACAATTAGTGAAATTGGAAAAAGAAGAAAAATGAGGCCCAAAGTCACCAGAAGGAGGGACATAATAAAGATTAGAGAAGAAATAAGTAAAATTGAGAAGAATAAAACAATAGAAAAAATCGATAAAACCAAGAGCTGCTTCTTTGAAAAAATAAACAAAATAGATAAACGCCTAGCCAGACTCATTAAGGGAAAAAGAGAATCTACACACATAAACACAATCAGAAATGAGAAAGGAAAAATCACAACGGACCCTACAGAAATACAAAAAATCATAAGAATATTATGAGACTCTATATGCTAACAAGCTGGAAAACATAGAAGAAATGGACAACTTCTTAGAAAAATACAACCTTCCAAGACTGACCAAGCAAGAAACAGAAAAACTCAACAGACCAATCACCAGTGACGAAATCGAATTGCTAATCAAAAAACTACGCAAGAACAAAACCCCTCGGCCTGATGGATTCACCTCTGAATTCTACCAGACATATAGAGAAGAAATAACACCGATTCTCCTTAAAGTCTTCCAAAAAATAGAAGAGGAGGGAATACTTGAAAACTCATTCTATGAAGCCAGCATCACCCTAATACCAAAACCGGGCAAAGACCTCACCAAAAAAGAAAATTACAGACCAATATCCCTGATGAATGTAGATGCAAAAATACTCAACAAAATTTTAGCAAACCGAATTCAAAAAACATCAAGAGGATCATACACCATTATCAAGTGGGATTCATCCCAGGGATGCAAGGATGGTACAACATTCGAAAATCCATCATCATCCACCACATCAACAAAAAGAAGAACAAAAACCACATGATCATCTCCATAGATGCTGAAAAAGCATTTGACAAAATTCAGCATCCATTCCTGATTAAAACTCTCAACAAAATGGGTATAGACGGCAAGTACCTCAACATCATAAAGGCTATATATGACAAACCCACAGCTAACATCATACTTAACGGCGAGACGCTGAAAGCTTTTCATCTAAGATCGGGAACAAGACAAGGATGCCCACTCTCTCCACTGTTATTCAACATAGTACTGGAGGTCCTAGCCACAGCAATCAGACAAAACAAAGACATACAAGGCATCCAGATTGGTAAAGAAGAAGTCAAATTGTCACTATTTGCAGATGACATGATACTGTACATAAAAAACCTTAAAGATTCCATTCCAAAACTACTAGAACTACTATCTGAATTCAGCAAATTTGCAGGATACAAAATTAACACACAGAAATCTGTTGCTTTCCTATACACTAATGATGAACTAACAGAAAGAGAAATCGGAAAAACAATTCCATTCACAATTGCATCAAAAAGAATAAAATACCTAGGAATAAACCTAACGAAGGAAGTGAAAGACCTGTACTCTGAAAACTACAAGACACTCCTAAGAGAAATTAAAGAGGACACTAACAAATGGAAATGCATCCCATGCTCTTGGCTAGGAAGAATAAATATTGTCAAAATGGCTATACTACCTAAAGCAATCTACAGATTCAATGCAATCCCTATCAAACTACCAACAGCTTTCTTCAATGAACTGGAACAAATAATTCTAAAATTCATATGGAACCACAAAAGACCCCGAATAGCCAAAGCAATCCTGAGAAGGAGGAATAAAACAGGGGGAATTACGCTCCCTGACTTCAAGCTCTACTACAAAGCCACAGTAATCAAGACAATTTGGTATTGGCACAAAAACAGACCCACAGACCAGTGGAACAGAATAGAAAATCCAAACATTAACCCAAACATATACAGTCAATTAATATTTGATAAAAGTGCCTTGGATATACAATGGGGAGATGACAGCCTCTTCAGCAGCTGGTGTTGGAAAAACTGGACAGCTACATGTAAGAGAATGAAACTGGACTACTGTCTAGCCCCATACACAAAGGTAAACTCAAGATGGATCAAAGACTTGAATGTAAGTCATGAAACCATAAAACTCTTAGAAAAAAACATAGGCAAAAATCTCCTGGACATAAACATGAGCAACTTCTTCATGAACATATCTCCCCGGGCAAGGGAAACAAAAGCAAAAATGAACAAGTGGGACTATATCAAGCTGAAAAGCTTCTGTACAGCAAAGGACACCATCAGTAGAACAAAAGACATCCTACAGTATGGGAGAATATATTCATAAAAAACGTATCTGATAAAGGGTTGACATCCAAAATATATAAAGAACTCATGCACCTTAACAAACAGAAAGCAAATAATCCAATTAAGAAATGGGCAGAGGACATGAATAGACACTTCTCCGAAGAAGAAATTCAGATGGCCAACAGGCACATGAAAAGATGCTCCACATCGCTAATCATCAGAGAAATGCAGATTAAAACCACAATGAGATATCACCTCACACCAGTGAGGATGGCCAACATCCAAAACACAAACAACAATAAATGTTGGCGAGGATGTGGAGAAAAGGGAACCCTCCTACACTGCTGGTGGGAATGCAAATTAGTTCAACCATTGTGGAAAGCAGTATGGAGGTTCCTCAAAAAACTCAAAATAGAAATACCATTTGACCCAGGAATTCCACTCCTAGGAATTTACCCTAAGAATGCAGCAGCCCAATTTGAAAAGGACAGATGCACCCCTATGTTTATTGCAGCACTATTTACAATAGCCAAGAAATGGAAGCAACCTAAGTGTCCATCAGTAGATGAATGGATAAAGAAGATGTGGTACATATACACAATGGAATATTATTCAGCCATAAGAAGAAAACAAATCCTACCATTTGCAACAACATGGATGGAGCTAGAGGGTATTATGCTCAGTGAAATAAGCCAAGCCGAAAAAGACAAGTATCAAATGATTTCACTCATATGTGGAGTATAAGAACAAAGAAAAAAACTGAAGGAACAAAACAGCAGCAGACTCACAGAACCCAAGAACGGACTAATAGTTACCAAAGGGAAAGGGACTGGGGAAAATGGGCGGGAAGGGAGGGATAAGAGGGAAAAAGGGGCATTACGATTAGCAGATGTAATGTTGGGGGGGCACGGGGAGGGCAGTACAACTCAGAGAAGACAAGTAGTGATTCTATAGCATCTCACTACGCTGATGGACAGTGACTAATGGGGTTGGTGGGGGGGACCTGATGAAGGGGTAGTTTAATAATCGTAATATTGCACATGTAATTGTAAATTAATGATAATAAAATAAATTATATTAAAAATAATAATAATAAAGGTTTGTTTCCTACACTGATAGGCAAAAACTTACGGCAATTAACTAATCTTGTTTTACTAGTAAGTACAGCAAAAAGTCACAGATTAAGCAAGCAACACTTACATCTGTTAATGCGATGTGCACATGTTCTTATACTTAACATGGTTAGTTTGTATAAATGAGACTAATCTCATTTATATTTTAAGCAAAAAACTCACCACTTGGCCCACATGTCATGTAATGGGTAATAGAAGTAGGAGCTTTGTTTCTCCCTAGACCTGCTTTTAGAATTTCTGCTTCCTTGTACTTTGTCCACATCTGCAGGAGGAAAGCATTTCATGTTATTTAATCAAAGGTTAAACAGAATACAATTCATGAAGATAAGAAATAAAGAGCTCTCACTAATTAGGGCAAGGAGAAGGATATCTAACTTTGGGAAGTTTGTTAATCCAAAAGACATCTCATTACCTAAAGATTGATTTTTATATATTAAAAGCTAAGATAATATACCCTCTTTGAGTCAGGTAAGTTCACTTATACTGTGTTTATTTATTAAATGGTCTCATGTGGTTTCAAACTAAAAAATAATACTTCATGCAGCAACAGAAACATCCACAGTGAAATATTTCTTTTTTTTTTAATATAATTTATTTTATTATCATTCATCTACAATTACATGTGCAATATTACGTTATTAAACTACCCCTTCATCAGGTCCCCCCCACCAACCCCATTACACTCAACGTCCATCAGCGTAATGAGATGCTATAGAATCACTACTTGTCTTCTCTGAGTTTTACTGCCCTCCCCGTGCCCCCCCAACATTATATCTGCTAATCGTAATGCCCCTTTTTCCTTCTTATCCCTCCCTTCCCACCCATTTTCACCAGTCCTTTTCCCTTTGGTAACTATTAGTCCGGTTTGCGTTCTGTGAGTCTGCTGCTGTTTTGTTCCTTCAGTATTTTTAATTTGTTCTTATACTCCACATATGAGTGAAATCATTTGATACTTGTCTTTTTCGGCTTGGCTTATTTCACTGAGCATAATACCCTCTAGCTCCATACATGTTGTTGCAAATGGTAGGATTTGTTTTCTTCTTATGGCTGAATAATATTCCATTGTGTATATGTATCACATCTTCTTTATCCATTCATCTACTGATGGACACTTAGGTTGCTTCCATTTCTTGGCTATTGTAAATAGTGCTGCAATAAACATAGGGGTGCATCTGTCCTTTTCAAATTGGGCTGCTGCATTCTTAGGGTAAATTCCTAGGAGTGCAATTCCTGGGTCAAATGGTATTTCTATTTTGAGTTTTTTGAGGAACCTCCATACTGCTTTCCACAATGGTTGAACTAATTTGCAGTCCCACCAGCAGTGTAGGAGGGTTCCCTTTTCTCCACATCCTCGCCAACATTTGTTGTTGTTTGTGTTTGGATGTTGGCCATCCTCACTGGTGTGAGGTGATATCTCATTGTGGTTTTAATCTGCATTTCTCTGATGATTAGCGATGTGGAGCATCTTTTCATGTGCCTGTTGGCCATCTGAATTTCTTCTTTAGAGAAGTGTCTATTCATGTCGTGTGCCCATTTCTTAGTTGGATTATTTGCTTTTTGTTTCTTAAGGTGTGTGAGTTCTTTATATATTTTGGATGTCAACCCCTTATCAGATACGTCATCTATGAATATATTCTCCCATACTGTAGGATCTCTTTTTGTTCTACTGATGGTGTCCTTTGCTGTACAAAAGCTTTTCAGCTTCATACAGTCCCACTTGTTCATTTTTGCTTCTGTTTCCCTTGCCTGGGGAGATACGTTCATGAAGAACTTGCTCATGTTTCTGTCCAAGAGATTTTTGCCTATGTTTTTTTCTAAGAGTTTTATGGTTTCATGACTTACATTCAGGTCTTTGATCCACCTTGAGTTTACCCTTGTCTATGGGGCTAGACAGTAGTCCAGTTTCATTCTCTTACATGTAGCTGTCCAGTTTTTCCAACACCAGCTGCTGAAGAGGCTGTCATCTCCCCATTGTATATCCAAGGCACTTTCATCAAATATTCATTGACTGTATATGTTTGGGTTAATGTTTGGATTTTCTATTCTGTTCCACTGGTCTGTGGGTCTGTTTCTGTGCCAATACCAAATTGTCTTGATTACTGTGGCTTTGTAGTAGAGCTTGAAGTCAGGGAGTGTAATTCCCCGTTTTATTCCTCCTTCTCAGGATTGATTTGGCTATTCGGGGTCTTCTGTGGTTCCATATGAATTTAAAATTATTTGTTCCAGTTCATTGAAGAAAGCTGTTGGTAGTTTGATAGGGGTTGCATTGAATCTTAGATTGCTTTAGGCAGTATAGCCATTTTGACAATATTCATTCTTCCTAGCCAAGAGCATGGGATGCATTTCCATTTGTTAGTGTCCTCTTTAATTTCTCTTAGGAGTGTCTTGTAGTTTTCAGAGTACCGGTCTTTCACTTCCTTCGTTAGGTTTATTCCTAGGTATTTTATTCTTTTTGATGCAATTGTGAATGGAATTGTTTTTCTGATTTCTCTTTCTGTTCGTTCATCATTACTGTATAGGAAAGCAACAGATTTCTGTGTGTTAATTTTGTATCCTGCAACTTTGCTGAATTCAGATATTAGTTCTAACAGTTTTGGAATTGAGTCTTTAGGGTTTTTTATGTACAGTATCATGTCATCTGCAAATAGTAACAATTTGACTTCTTCTTTACCAGTCTGGATGCCTTGTATGTCTTTGTTTTGTCTGATTGCTGTGGCTAGGACCTCCGGTACTATGTTGAATAACAGTGGAGAGAGTGGGCATCCCTGTCTTGTTCCCGATCTTAGATGAAAAGCTTTCAGCGTCTCGCCGTTAAGTATGATGTTAGCTGTGGGTTTGTCATATATAGCCTTTATGATGTTGAGGTATTTGCCATCTATACCCATTTTGTTGAGAGTTTTAATCAGGAATGGATGCTGAATTTTGTCAAATGCTTTTTCAGCATCTATGGAGATGATCATGTGGTTTTTGTTCTTCTTTTTGTTGATGTGGTGGATGATGTTGATGGATTTTCGAATGTTGTACCATCCTTGCATCCCTGGGATGAATCCCACTTGATCATGGTGTATGGTCCTCTTGATGTATTTTTGAATTCGGTTTGCTAATATTTTGTTGAGTATTTTTGCATCTACATTCATCAGGGATATTGGTCTGTAATTTTCTTTTTTGGTGAGGTCTTTGCCCGGTTTTGGTATTAGAGTGATGCTGGCTTCATAGAATGAGTTTGGAAGTATTCCCTCCTCTTCTATTTTTTGGAAGACTTTAATGAGAATCGGTGTTATTTCTTCTCTATATGTCTGGTAGAATTCAGAGGTGAATCCATGAGGCCCTGGGGTTTTGTTCTTGGGTAGTTTTTTTGATTAGCAATTCGATTTCGTCACTGGTGATTGGTCTGTTTAGTTTTTCTGTTTCTTGCTTGGTCAGTCTTGGAAGGTTGTATTTTTCTAAGAAGTTGTCCATTTCTTCTATGTTTTCCAGCTTGTTAGCATATAGGTTCTCATAATATTCTCTTATGATTCTTTGTATTTCTGTGGGGTCCGTCGTGATTTTTCCTTTCTCATTTCTGATTGTGTTTATGTGTGTAGATTCTCTTTTCTCTTAGTGAGTCTGGCTAGGGGTTTATCTATTTTGTTTATTTTTTCAAAGAACCAGCTCTTGGTTTTATTGATTTTTTCTATTGTTTTATTCTTCTCAATTTTATTTATTTCTTCTCTAATCTTTATTATGTCCCTCCTTCTGGTGACTTTGGGCCTCATTTCTTCTTCTTTTTGCAATTCCACTAATTGTGTCTTTAGACTATTCATTTGGGAATGTTCTTCCTTCTTTAAATAGGCCTGGATTGCAATATACCTTCCTCTTAGAACTGACTTTGCTGCGTCCCACAGAAGTTGTGGCTTTGTGTTGTTGTTGTCATTAGTCTCCATATATTCTTTGATTTCTGTTTTGATTTGGTCGTTAACCCATTGATTAATTAGGAGAGTGTTGTTATGTCTCCATGTATTTGTGAGCCTTTTTGATTTTTTTCTAAAATTTATTTCTCGTTTTATACCTTGGTGATCTGAGAAGTTGGTTGGTAGGATTTCAATATTTTTGAAATTACTGATGTTCCTTTTGTGGCCTAGTATGTAGTCTATTCTGGAAAATGTTCCATGTGCACTTGAGAAGAATGTGTATCCTGTTGCTTTTGGGTGTAGAGTTCTGTAGATGTCTGTTAGGTCCATCTGTCGTATTGTGTTGTTCAGTGCCTCTGTGTCTTTACTTATTTTCTGTCTGGTTGATCTGTCCTCTGGAGTGAGTGGTGTGTTGAAGTCTCCTAAGATGTATGCATTGCTGTCTATTTCCTCCTTTAATTGTTAGTATTTGTTTCACATATATCGGTGCTCCTGTGCTGGGTGCATATATATTTAAAATGGTTATGTCCTCTTGTTGGACTGACCCCTTTATATAATGTCCTTTTTATCTCTTGCTACTTTCTTCGTTTTGAAGTCTATTTTGTCTGATACACGTAGTGCAGCATCTGATTTTTTCTCCTTGTTGTCTGTATGAAATATCTTTTTCCATCCTTTCACTTTTGTCTGTGTATATCTTTGGGTTTGAGGTGAGTCTCTTGCAGGCAGCATGTAGATGAGTCTTGCTTTTTTATCCATTCTATTACTCTGTGTCTTTTGATTCGTACATTCAGTGTATTTACATTAGGGTGATTATCAATAGATATGTACTTATTGCCATTGCCAGCTTTAGATTCATGGTTACCAAAGGTTCAAGGGTAGCTTCTTTACTATCTAGCAGTCTAACTTAACTTTCTTATCAAGTTATTGTAAAAACAGTCTGATGATTCTTTATTTCTCTCCCTTCTTATTCTTCCTCCTCCAATCTTTATATGCTAGGTGTTTTATTCTGTTCTCTTTTACGTTTCCTTTGACTGTTTTTGTGGATAGTTGATTTTATTTTTTGCCTTTAGTTTGTATTTGGATCGTCTGCTTTCTTTGCTATGATTTTATTTTCTCTGGTGACATCTTTTTAGCCTTAGGAGTGCTTCCATCTGGAGCAGTCCCTTTAAGATATCCTGTAGAGGTGGTTTGTGGGAGACAAATTCCCTCAACTTTCACTTGTCTGGGAATTGTTTAATCCCTCCCTCAAATTTAAATGATAATCATGCTGGATACAATATTCTTGGTTCAAGGCCCTTCTGTTTCATTGTATTAAGTATACCATGCCATTCTCTTCTGGCCTGTAAGGTTTCTGCTGAGAAGTCTGATGATAGTCTGATGGGTTTTTCTTTGTAGATCATCTTTTTTCTCTCTCTGGCTGCCTTTAATACTCTGTCCCTGTCTTTGATCTTTGCCATTTTAATTATTATATGTCTTGGTGCTGTCTTCCTTGCGTCCCTTGTGTTGGGAGATCTGTGGGCTTCCATGGTCTGAAAAACTATTTCCTTTCTCAGCTTGGGGAAGTTGTCCTCAATTATGTCTTCAAAGATACTTTCTATCCCTTTTTCTCTCTCATCTTCTTCTGGTACTCCTATAATTCAAATATTGTCCCGTTTGGATTGGTCACACAGTTCTCTTAATATTCTTTCATTCCTAGAGATCCTTTTATCTCTCTCTGCCTCAGCTTCTCTGTACTCCTCCTCTCTGATTTCTATTCCATTTACAGTCTCTTACATCTTGTCCAGTCTGCTCTTGAGTCCATCAATCGATTGTTTCATTTCTGTAATGTCTCTCCTGACTTCCTCCCTTAGCTCTTGCATATTTCTCTGTAGGTCCATCTGCATGGTTATGACTTTTATTCTGAATTATTTTTCAGGAAGATTGTTTAAATCTATGCCACCAGGCCCTCTCTCTGGGGTTGTCTGTGTGAATCCTTGAGTGGACCATATTCTTGTCTTTTCATGGTGATAGAACTGGTTGCAGGCTGGTGCCATATGTGTCAGCTGGGAGAACAAAGTCCCTTCCTGCTTGTTGTTCTCCTTGCCCTTCTCTGCAGCCTGTGCTGGTTACCCACAACCCAGGAGGCAGTCTCTGGGATAATCCCCTGAGCTGTTGTGTGCGGTGCCGCCCTCTAGGTACTAGCATAGAGCTTTGCAGGGGTTTTCAGCCACGCCGGGTGCGTTCTGTGCCCCTTGGTGCCTTCCAGACCTTACTCTTGCTTCTGTGGCCCTTCCCAGTTAGCTTCTCACCTGCCAGCAGGAGATTCTGTGTGGTTGCTGTGGGCAGGACCACTCTCCCACTGTTCCACAGCTGTGGCGGATCCACAGGACCTTTTGCGGTGCTGGCCAAGGGGAACAAATGGCAGGCTGCTTATTGCCATGAGGGACTTCGGTGGGGTTGCTTTGCCCAGCAGCTCGTCAGGGGACCCAAAATTCCTCAAGATTCCTAGTCTACTAAACTAAGTAGGCTGGAACGATTTTGTTGTGCTATTGGGCTGTTGTCTCTTTAAGACTTTAAAAAAAGGGCCCACTTTTCTTTTGTCCCAGGGGAGCCAGCTGTGGGGGACCCACTCGCAGTCTCCATCGCGGATCCTGCCCTTCCATTTCTCTAATCTCCAATACACCACGTGATGTGTGTGTGTGCTCCTGATGCAGATCATCATGGTTAGTTATTTAGCAGTCCTGTGCTTCCACTCCCTCCCCACTCTGATTCTTCTTCTCCCACCAGTGAGCTAGGGTGGGGAAATGCTTGGGCCCCACCGGGTCACGGCTTTGTATCTAACCCGCTTCGTGAGGTGCTGAGTTCTCACATATGTAGCTGTAGCCTGGCTGTTGTACTGTATCTTCTGGTCTCTCTTTTAGGAATAGTTGTATTTGTTGTATTTTCACCAATATATATTGGGAGGAGATTTCCCCCACCCTGCTCTTGCCGCGATCTTCCCAGAATTCCCATTATGTTGATTTTTTAAATTTTAGGAAACATTGGCCTTTATGTGATTTCTAAGGTTTTTTACCATTGCTAAAAATTTTATTTGAAGTGCTATGAAGAAAAATAGGTAAGAACCTAATTTTTTGGAAGAATTTTATGACTTCACAGCTAGTAGTAGTTTCTGGAGGAAGTCTAGCCTTTTTTCTCAGAAAATCCTCAAGACACATGAACATGGTATATACCTGTCTTACATGCACAGTGTGTATGGTCTTTGAAAGCATGCTGTATATATAACTATAGCCATTTGGGTTGGAAATAACTACTTTCCTATAAGTCTAACGTTATAAAATAATAACATAGTTTTCAATATAATAGCACCTGATCTGTCAATGTGTTTTGCATAAATAAGTTTAATATTTTAAGTTTAATGTATGGCTACATTTACAGTATCTAAAAAGCTGAAATGGTTGTGAAATAATCTGACTCTATGTGGAAAAGAAATAACACTAATTACTACATTTGTATCATATATGGTCCTCATCTAATCTCACCTACATTTACCATTTAGCTTTATTATTAGGTTATAAAAAAAGAAAAGGAATACCAAAAACATTTGAAAGGTGAAGATTGGCTGTGAAACAACTGACAATAAAACAGACTGAATACTCAAGTAGAAAATAGGTGGTACCAGAAAATAGAAATATGAAATTTTTCTAATTTTGTTTATTTGATTACCTGCACTACCATTTTTAGTAATAGCTGGTTATGAGAAAAGGAATGTTGTCAAAGATATAAATGGAAGTGGCCTAGCCCCTGAATTAATCTTTTGTTAAGTACAAAATGGCTTAATTTGCAAAGGATACAAATTTCATTAAGCAAAGATTTATTATAGATTCTGTTTGCTTTGGCTCAATTAATAACAATAATAATTTAGCATGTATAAAAGAATAATTTCCTTCCCATTTAGAAAGTTATATATTCCTTCCAGATGCGAGCCTGAGTTATTACCAGTAATATTTACAGTGAATCAAAATGGCAAAAACATTCTAAGACAAACTCCTCCAGAAGTAAGTGAATCAGTTTATAGGCTTTTGGAGGTTTTTGTTTTAGTCTGGGAGTTAGACATTCAAGTTTAGTTGATTTTGCTTTAAACGTGCTTTAGCTGATTTTGCTTTAAACACTGAAAGATAATCTAAAGCTTAAGACCACGGAGTCAGAGTTAGTAAATATTTTCTCTATCTTACATGGGGTTTTTTTTGTTTGTTTAGCTAAAAGTTTGTATTTATTCTTAGTTCCAAAATTTGTTCTACTAAAAACATACTTCATTTAAATGGTTACAAATTTTAATTTACATTTTATTTTAGCAAATGTACTCATTTTAGAAAATTCTGTTTCAAGGATAGACGTATAATTTAATTATAAATAAATTATAGAATTACAGAAGTAACAATCTTCATCACTTTGTAACTTGCTACTATTTTTGAAGAAAAGTAAAAATGCAAATTTCCAACACATTCAGTATGATCTGGTTTATTTCTTTGACTCTATATTTAAAAAATTAATGGAAAAACTATTGTGTTAACTGATAACAAATAAAAAAGTTGTCTAGAAGATAAGATAGTACTTGAGCTCTTATATTATCAGATGGAGAAAAGTGCAGAGAAGAAATAAAATACAAATGCTCCTAGTCATTGTAAAAGTCACGCTTGAATTTCATGGTTTTTTAAAGAATTATACTGAATTTATGAGTATTAACAATGTTTTAAATCTCAACAATTTTATACATACGGGCAGTACTTAATATTTGATACACAAAATGTTAACTGAGTTATTAACTATTTCTTTGAAAATAAAACAGCAGGGCAGAAGGCATAGTTAAATGTCAGAAGAAAATGGCACTTTTTAAATATTTTCCCCCTTACTAATACCGTACATGTACAATATGAAGTGCACATTCTGGAAAAAAAAGGAATGGGTGGAAGAGAGGGCAGGAGGAGGAGAAGGAAAGCTAAAGAAAGGGAGGGAAAAAAATGAGCATTTTTTTCTTGAAGTAACAAAGTAAATATGACTTGGAAATGCCTTCTTGGTAATTATAGTATGCAGCTATTTTAACATGCTTCTAGGTATCAAAGTAATCTCTTATCAGGTGACAAGAAATGTGAAAGAGGAGCATATATTGTTAAGGTTTTTAAGGTCATGCAGACAGTGTGTACAATGCAATCAATTATTCATGCAGACTTTGGTGGGGTTACACATTCATATTTGTATACATGCCATCATGTACACTGAACACTATGCCACAATTTAAAACTAAAAACATAAACCTAGCCAAATAATAGTTTTTTACAGCAGCTCTTCAAATTAGATTAGAGAAGTATAGTGCATATCAAATGATGTATTATATTATGCGGTTTTGATCATACACAACCATATTCATACCAGACAGTTTGATTATCTTCAGAAACCAACAATGTAGCTTCTATATCACCAGGATAGAGGCATGCAGGAGTGATAAGATTATTTCTATCTACATAAGACTGTGGTTTACTGTTACTAGGGTTCTGATTATCAGACAACTGTTCATTATCTTTTTCTGCGGCTTTATCCAGAGGCAGAAGCCTGATCAGTTACTCTGGTGACTGGCCTAGGAGGTAATCCACTTAAGTGGATTAAAAAATGTGACCTTTCTGTTCTTGAGTTTCCCGCCAGGGCATGTAGAGACTCTAGCTTATGTGTAGCTAAATCATTTTGTGCACAAGAACCTACAGCATGTGTCGGACTGTGAAGTGCATGAGAGGACCACTGATGTAAACAGTACTCACTAGATGCTGCAGTGATGTTGCTACCAGCAGTAGCTGGTGGTAAATCAATGGACATAAGCAGTCTACTGTCCTTGGTCAGAAAATCATGGATGCTTGGCCTTTGAATAGTTCCTTCTGCAGTAGAGATAACACTGCTTGCAAGACGTAAAGTGGCATAATAATTACTATCTTTTGATTGTCATGGCTGAGAAGTTTCTTTTACTAATTTTATCTTCCCCTGTGTGCCTAGTGTAGGTTTCCCTGGAGAACTAATGAAATAAGTATCTTCAGTCTTTTGAGGACCAGGTCTTAAAATTGTTCAGGCTTAGTTTTCCATCTATCATAGAAGTCTCCTGGGGATTTTCCACTTACTGACCAGGCCAGACCCCAGCTAACGAGTTTATTTTTTCCCAAGAAGTCAAAAGAGACAAACTTTTCATTACTTCATCTAAAAGATTATCGGGACTTGAGGACTTTAGCTGTTAAAAAAAAATCAAAGCAGATTTGTGAATACAGCCATGTTTTTACTTCCTGATACATTAGACTGTATGATATAAAACGATTAGTATCACTAAACATTCCTTTAAAAAGAAAAGCTCTAGGACTTCTGGGAAGATGGCGGTGTGAGCAGGGCGCTGGAAATCTCCTCCTAAAACCATATCTATTTGTGAAAATACAGCAAATACAACTATTCCTAAAAGAGAGACCAGAAGATACAGTACAACAGCCAGGCTACAGCTACATCTGCGAGAACTCAGCACCCCACGAAGTGGGTAAGATACAAAGCCATGACGCGGCAGAACCCGAGCACTCCCCCACCCCAGCGCACCGCTGGGAGGAAAAGAATCACAATGGGGAGGGAGTGGAAACACAGGCTGGCTAAATAACCAGCCCTGGTGATGTGCACCAGAATCACAGACACACATCATGTGGTGTATCAGAGATCAGAGAAACAGAAGGGCAGGATCTGAGACGGAGACTGCAAGTGGGTCTCCTCAGCCGGTTCCCAGGGACAAAAGAAAAGCGGGCGCTTTTTTAAAAGTCTTAAAGAGACAAGGGCCCAACAGTGGAATAAAATTGTCCCCAGCGCACTCAGCCCAGCAGGCTGGGAGTCTTGAGGAATTTCGGACCGCCTAGCTGGCGGCCAGACAGAGCAGCCGCGCTGAGGCATCCCACAGAAATCAGCAGCCTGCCATTCATCCCCCTCTGGCTGGCACCAAAAAGGTCCTGGCGGAACGGCCACTGCTGCGGAACAGTGGAGAAGGAGCCCCACCCACAGCAACCTCACAGAACCTACTCGCGGCTGGCATGCAGCCAACTGGGAAGAGCCCCAGAACCAAGGTCTGTAAGGCACCAAGGGGACCAGAATGCACCCAGCGAGACTGCAAACCCCCGCAATGCTATAGGCTAAGCTGAGGCGGCCCGCACACATGCAGAGCAGGGGATTATCCAAGAGACCGCCTCCCAGTGTGCAGGAAAACAGCTCAGTACCAAGAGAAAGACAAGGAGAACAACAAGCAGGAAGGGACTTTGTTCTCCCAGTGGACACACGTGGCACCTACCAGCGACCACTTCTATCACCATGAAAAGACAGAGGAATATGGTACAGACAAACATTAGCCAGACAACCCCAGAGAGGGGGTATGAAGTGATAGACTTACAAAAACTTCCTGAAAAAGAATTGAGAATAAAAGTCATAACCATGCTGATGGATCTACACAGAAATATGCAAGAGCTAAGGGAAGAATGAGGAAAGACAATGCAGAAATGAGACAACCAATCGACGAGCCTAGGAGCAGACTGGACGAGGTGCAAGAGACTGTTAATGAAACAGAAATCAGAGAACAGGAGTACAGAGAAGCTGAGGCAGAGAGAGATAAAAGGATCTCTAGGAATGAAAGAATACTAAGAGAACTGTGTGACCAATCCAAATGGAGCAATATTCGCATTATATGAGTACCGGAAGAAGAAGAGAGAGAAAAAGGGAGAGAAAGTGTCTTTGAAGAAATAATTGCTGAAAACTTCCCCATGTTGGGTAAGGAAGTAGTTTCTCAGACCATTGATGCCCACAGATCTCCCAACACAAGGGACCCAAGAAAGACAACATTAAGACACATAATAATTAAAATGGCAAAGATCAAAGATAAGGACAGAGTATTAAAGGCAACTAGAGAGAGAAAAATGATCACCGACAAAGGAGAAGTCATCAGACTATCATCAGACTTCTCAACACAAACCTTACAGGCTAGAAGACAATGGCATGATATATTTACATAATGAAACAGAAGGGCCTTAAACCAAGAATATTGTATCCAGCACGATTATCATTTAAATTTGAGGGAGGGATTAAACAACTCCAAGACAAGCGAAACTTCAGGGAGTTTGCATCCCATAAACCACCTCTACAGGATATCTTAACGGTACTGCTCTACGTGGAAGCACACCTAGGGCTAAAAAGATGTCACCAGAGAAAATAAAATCATAGCAAAGAAAGCAGACATCCAAATACTAACTAAAGGCAAAAAGTAAAATCAATTATACTCAAAAACAGTCAAAGGAAACGTAAAACAGTACAGAATAAAACACCTACTATATAAAGATTGGAGGAGGAAGAATAAGAAGGGAGAGAAATAAAGAATCATCAGACTGTTTATAATAACTTAACAAGAAAGTTAAGTTAGACTGTTAGATAGTAAAGAAGCTACCCTTGAACATTTGGTAACCACGAATCTAAAGCCAGCAATGGCAATAAGTACATATCTGTCGATAATCACCCTAAATGTAAATACACTGAATGTACCAATCAAAAGACACAGAGTAATAAAATGGATAAAAAAGTAAGACCAATCTATATGCTGCTTACAGGAGACACACCTCAAAACCAAAGATATACAAAGAGTAAAAGTGAAGGGATGGAAAAAGATATTTCATGCAGACAACAAGGAGAAAAAATCAGGTGTTGCACTACTTGTATCAGACAAAATAGACTTCAAAACAAAGAAAGTAGCAAGAGATAAAGAAGGACATTACATAATGACAAAGGGGTCAGTCCAACAAGAGGATATAAGCATTTAAAATATATATGCACCCAACACAGGACCACCGACATATGTGAAACAAATACTAACAGAATTAAAGGAGGAAATAGAAAGCAATGTATTTATTTTAGGAGACTTCAACACTCCACTCACTCCAAAGGACAGATCAACAAGACACAAAATAAGTAAAGACACAGAGACACTGAACAACACACTAGAACAGATGGACCTAACAGACATCTACAGAACTCTACACCCGAAAGCAGCAGGAAACACGTTCTTCTCAAGTGCACATGGAACATTTTCCAGAATAGACCACATACTACGCCACAATAAGAACCTCAATAAACTCAAAAATATTGAAATTCTACCAACGAACTTCTCAGATCATAAAGGTATAAAACTAGAAATAAATTGTATAAAGAAAACAAAAAGGTTCACAAATACATGGAGACTTAACAACATGCTCCTAAATAATCAATGGGTAAATGACCAAATTAAAACAGAAATCAAACAATATGGAGACTAATGACAAGAATAACACAAAGCCACAACTTCTGTGGGATGCAGCAAACGCAGTTCTAAGAGGAAAATATATGCAATCCAGGCCTATTTAAAGAGGGAAGAACAATCCCAAATGAATAGTCTAAAAACACTGTTATTGAAATTTGAAAAAGAACAAATTGAGGCCCAAAGTCGCCAGAAGGAGGGACATGATAAAGATCAGAGAAGAAATAAATAAAATTGAGAAGAATAAAACAATAGAAAAAAATCAATGAAACCAACAGCCAGTTCCCAGAAAAAATAAACAAAATAGATAAACCTCTAGCCAGACTTATTAAGAGAAAAAGAGAATCTACACACATAAAAAGAATCAGAAATGAGAAAGGGAATATCATGATGGACACCATAGAAATACAAAGAATTATAAGAGAATACTATGAAAATCTATATGCTAACAAGCTGGAAACCTAGAGGAAATGAACAACTTCTTAGAAAAATACAATCTTGCAAGACTGCCCAAGCAAGAAATGGAAAACCTAAACAGACCAATCACCAGCAACAAAATTGAATCGGTAATCAAAAAACTACCCAAAAACAAAACCCCAAGACCAGATGGATTCACCTCTGAATTCTACCAGACATATAGAGAAGAAATAACACCCATTCTCCTTAAAGTTTTTCAAACAATAGAAGAGGAGGGAATACTTCCAAACTCATTCTACGAAGCCAGCATCACTCTAATACCAAAACCGGGCAAAGACCTCACCAAAAAAGAAAATTACAGACCAATATCCCTGATGAACGTAGATGCAAAAATACCCAACAAAATATTATCAAACCGAATTCGAAAATACATCAAGAGGATCATACACCATGATCAAGTGGGATTCATCTCAGGGATGCAAGGATTGTACAACATTCGAAAATCCATCGACATCATCCACCACATCAACAAACAGAAGAACAAAAACCATGTGATCATCTCCATAGATGCTGAAAAATCATTTGACAAAATTCAACATCCATTCATGATAAGAACTCTCAACAAAATGGGTATACAAGGCACCTCAACATCATAAAGGCCATATATGAAAAACCCACAGCTTACATCATACTTAACAGCAAGAAGCTGAAAGCTTTTCATCTAAGATCGGGAACAAGACAGGGATGCCCGCTGTCCCCACTGTTATTCAACATGGTACTGGAGGTCCTAGCCATGGCAATCAGACAAAACAAAGAAACACAAGGCATCCAGATTTGTAAAGAAGAAGTCAAATTGTCACTATTTGCAGATGACATGATAGTGTACATAAAAAACCCTAAAGACTCCACTCCAAAACTACTAGAACTAATATCTGAATTCAGCAAAGTTGCAGGAAACAAAATTAACACACAGAAATCTGTTGCTTTCCTATACACTAACAGAAAGAGAAATGAGGAAAACAATTCCATTCACAATTGCATCAAAAAGAATAAAATACCAAGGAATAAACCTAAGGAAAGAAGTGAAAGACCTATACCCTGAAAACTACAAGACACTCCTAAGAGAAAGAGGACACTAACAAATGCAAATTCATCCCATGTTCTTGGCTAGGAAGAATAAATATTGTCAAAATGGCTATACTACCTAAAGCAATCTACAGATTCAACGCAATCCCTATCAAAATACCAGTAGCATTCTTCAATGAACTGGAACAAATAGGTCTAAAATTCATATGGAACCAGAAAAGACCCCGAATAGCCAAAGCAATCCTGAGAAGGAGGAATAAAGTGGGGGGAATTACGCTCCCTGACGTCAAGCTCTACTACAAAGCCACAGTAATCAAAACAATTTGGTACTGGCACAAGAAAAGACCCATAGACCAGTGGAACAGAACAGAAAATCCAGACATTAACCCAAACATATACAGTCAATTAATATATGATAAAGGAGCCCTGGATATACAATGGGGAGATGACAACCTCTTCAGCAGCTGATGTTAGCAAAACTGGACAGCTACATGTAAGAGAATGAAACTGGACTACTGTCCAACCCCATACACAAAAGTCAACTCAAAATGGATCAAAGACCTGAAAGTAAGTCATGAAACCATAAACTCTTAGAAAAAAATATAGGCAAAAATCTCTTGGACATAAACATGAGCGACTTCTTCCTGAACATATCTCCCCGGGCAAGGGAAACAAAAGCAAAAATGAACAAGTGGGATTATATCAAGTTGAAACACTTCTGTACCGCAAAGGACACCATCAGTAGAACAAAAAGATATCCTACAGTATGGGAGAATATATTCATAAATGACGTATTTGATAAGGGGTTGACATGCAAAATATGTAAAGAACTCACGCATCTCAACAAACAAAAAGCAAATAATCCAATTAAGAAATGCACAGAGGACATGAAGAGACACTTCTCCAAGGAAGAAATTCAGATGGCCAACAGGCACATGAAAAGATGCTCCACATCGCTAATCATCAGAGAAATGCAGATTAAAACCACAATGAGATATCACCTCACACCAGTGAGGATGGCCAACATCCAAAACACAAACAATGACAAATGTTGGCGAGGATGTGGAGAAAAGGGAACCCTCCTACACTGCTGGTGGTAGTGCAAATTAGTTCAACCATTGTGGAAAGCAGTATGGAGGTTCCTCAAAAAACTCAAAATAGAAATACCATTTGACCCAGGAATCCCACTCCTAGATATTTACCCTAAGACTGCAGCAGCCCAGTTTTAAAAGGGCAGATGCACCTCTATGTTTATCGCAGCACTATTTACAATAGCCAAGAAATGGAAGCAACCTAAGTGTCCATCAGTAGATGAATGGATAAAGAAGATGTGGTACATATACATAATGGAATTATTCTGCCATAAGAAGAAAACAAATCCTACCATTTGCAACAACATGTATGGAGCTAGAGGGTATTATGCTCAGTGAAATAAGCCAAGCCGAAAAAGACAAGTATCAAATGATTTCACTCATATGTGGAACATAAGAGCAAAGGAAAAAAAACTGAAAGATCAGAACAGCAGCAGACTCACAGAACCAAAGAATGGACTAACAGTTCCCAAAGGGAAAGGGACTGGGGAAGATGGGTGGGAAGGGAGGGACAAGGGGTAAAAAGGGGCATTACAGTTAGCAGACACAATGTTGGGAGGGGCACGGGGAGGGCTGTACAACTCAGAGAAGACAAGTAGTGATTCTGTAGCATCTCACTACGCTGATGGACAGTGAGTGTAATGGGGTTGGTGGGGGGGACCTGATGAAGTGGGGAGTTTAATAACCATAATGTTGTACATGTAACTGTAGATTAATGATAGAAAAAAAAAGCTCTGTTTGATCATAGAAATTTAACTGTAGTGTCCTTCTAAATTAATTATAGATAAAATTAACCTGTATTGAGGTAAGCTTGTTGCTTTCTTCTAAAAACTGTTGCAGAATAATAACTTCACTTCCAGGGGAACCAGTTTTGAACTTGTGATGTGCTCGACTCTCTAGTGTTTCAGGCATTTTGTGCTGGAGCTCTGGACTTGATCTGGCTTGTCTTTTCAAGTGCTGGATTGGCTGCTAGCACTGCTGGCCCAAGCCTCATGGTCATGAAGCAGGCTAAATTCTCCACTGCTGTGGCTTTGTGGCCTGCTTTGGATAGTAACTGTGCCTGGTGTGGGAGTAAATGATGCATTTAGAGTTTAATAATAGAAACGAGATTGAAACTATGTAAGTAATAACATTTATTGACAAGATTTTTATGAATAATCAAACTGACTTTCAGGCTTTGTTTAGAAATGCTTAAACCATGTTAATCTTTCATTCAGTCTACCATAGTCTGCTTCCTTATTTTGTCAAATTAACAAATATTGTAAGCTTCACAAGCACAAAGATTTGCTTTCATCACCTTACCCAGAGCCTAAACATACAAAGCAAGCACTTGGTATGTTTAATGAATGAGTAAATAAACAAATAATACATTTTTTAAAATTCAGGTTGAAGTAATTATAAAACACCCCACAATTTTGAACAAAACATGATTATATGAATTTAAAATTATTTCAGAATGTTAAGATCAAAACTTTTAAATGCTAAGAATTCTAATTCTCTGCCTCACTATGAAGTCTTTATTCTTTATTTGAGGGCTTCTTTGTTCACCCTAAATTAATAACCTTAAAGAAATTTTTTAATTTAAATAGTAGATATATAAGGAAAGTCAAATGGAGACATGATGATTTACTTAGATAATTCCAGTAAAAATACAAAACCAAATATGCAGTACTTAGTTTTACTTAATGTCTGAATTATCTGATTTTTTACACTGTTGGTATGGTGGCTACACAGCCTTAAAAGATCAGTTGAGATTGTGCAACGAACTGTAGAGAATGCAAATTAGGGGTTCTGGAAAAAAGCACCCTATATAGTTTATGCCATTCCTTAGGAATCGTGATTCATTTTGATCAATAGTAAACTGTGTATATAAAGTATTGAGATAGAAAAATCCACCTTTTCATGCTTTCCTAGTCACAGAGTAACATGGGCCATGAAAGATTTGGTATAAGTTATGTAACATTTTATAGAAATACGATGTCCTTAAATTTTCAAATCAGAAAAATACTTCTGTACATTTTCAGACATTTTTGTACTGGATATAAGAACATGACTATAAAAATGAAAACATTTTCGCTCCTTGAAATCCAATTTTTCAGAGCATTACAACACAGTCATATAGCATTAATGATAAAATTACAACTGAGAAAAAATCATTTCATGATACAAAAAGCAACAGAACAAATGCATTCACTATAATTTGACAATTCTGGACTGCAGAGAACAACTACTTTAACCAACCTTTATAATCCATTAAACAATTCTATAATCTGAATAGGCAGTTTACCTTTAAGGAAAAAGATATTAGTCAAGGCTTCCAGACATTTACATAAAAATATTATGTTGGAATGCTTATTAAAAAATTAAGGGAAAGTATCTTGAAATAATTCTTTATATGAGCTATATGCGTCCATTTAGCTCTTGTTACACACACACAAATGTCTTCTCAAGTTAAAAAAATTCCCCTTATTTGTGGATAAATTAAGCTATTAAGTATCTCTTAAAACACTTGTATAATGTGCTCAATGTTCATGCATCAGAAGAAAATTAAGGACAACCATTTTCATGACAAAGACAAAACAAAATGAGGACCTAGATATATTTTTGAAGTAAAGATTATAATAAAAAAATTTTATCTGTGAAGATGAAATGTGGAAACCACAATAACTGCTCCTGTTTTTACATTTGTATACATTGAAATACATTTGTATTACAATGTGATAAGTACATGAGTTGGATTTCATACTTTACTCCAGAAACTTCATCAGTCTCACACTTTTAAATCTGGCAATGGACAGAGCATATTAATAAATTCACCTACAGTGTACCTTTGACCTCATGGAGTGAAGCATTATTATTGCTATAGCTAGTGGATGTTTGGCTTCTGTCAAGGCTGGCTGGTCTTGAAGCTAAATGAAAAAATCGGGAGACAGTGTGATAAAACTTCCAGCTAATGCCACTGAACTCTACATTCTCATCACAGAATGCTGTCAGGAAGCAATTATGCATACGTTCACAGTCTGAGCATGCCCACAGAAACTTGAATCTTAGAGATTAGAGAGCACAAGCATTTCCAGATAGACACTTTAGAAGAGGATACTTCTGAAACAATAGTTAAGATTCAAAGAAAAGAAGTTAAAGTGCATATTTAGATTTGGAAATGATTTCTAGATGGCCACCAAGACTGTTTTAGTTGAACAGGATGACATGCTCCCCACAGAAAAGTGCTAGTGATTAGGTCACTTACAACAGATCACACAAAGTACCCTGCACACTGCAGAGATGCCACAAGCAGGAGGAATATGAGCACCTGCACGGTTAATGTCCTGTACTCCTATCCATACAAGGGAAACAACTGCAGTTAACATGGCGCTATCCTATTTCTTAAAGACCTACTTACATATGAAATTCCTTTAACATCTTATCCACTTGTTGTGAATAATTTAGTTTGGAAAGATACGATTCTCCAAACAGAAACTTAAAAATCACAGACATTCAACAATGCAAAAAAATGTGGTTTCTTCAAGTTCATCTGTTACCAAAATAAGTATCTATTGAACCAGTGGTAAAATGTATCACTCATAACTTTAATCTTATACCAAAATAGCAACAAAATTACCTTTGAGCATTGTGCAGGCATACTTTATGAATGACCTTGACTAAAATAGAGAATATTTAGATGAAACAATAACCTCAAAAGGGGTGAAAGAAAGTATTAGGCTTGAAGAAGTGGCAGAGGTAGCTATATGATGTAAGTTAGAGAAAACATGCTTGCTGGCAGTGCCATATTCACCAATACAATGCAAGTCTTAGCATCCCCATTCTGTACATAATAACTACTCTCTAAATAAAGTTTGTATCCTACCATGAACTCTTGATCCCATACTAGAATCATCACTAATATCTTGTGGACTTACATCTTCAGAGGATGTAGTATCTACATAAAATAGCAAAATGGATATAAAAATATTTTTAAGCAAAAAAAAAGCCACTATAAAATTGTTATTTATGCAGAATATGGAAATTCTTTTTCAATCATAGATAATATACCTTGACTTAACATATTTCATGGATTCAACCAGAAACTGGAACTAGGAGCAAAACAGAATAGAGAAGCAATGAGACAATCTGCCATGACCCTGCAAAGCAAAGCCAGAGCCTGGGTTGTTCTACATGGTTCTCTCTGCCAGAAGTTGGAGGGTTTTTAGGTTTTTTTTTAAGCTTCTATTTCTCCTTTTCTCACTCTTTACTTGACTTCCTTTTCTCGTTAGCTCATTAGCTGTTTATTATGGAAAACCTAGGAAAGATTTCAGTTGTATGATGTTTTAAATTTTTGAAATAATTTGGGAAGTCCCTCAAATCAAATTGATTGTTTTGATAATTATTTCAGATTGCTGCTATCAAAAAAGTATACAAGGGCAAATCAAATTAAAATTCCTGTTGCCAATAGTTACAGCACAGTGCAAAGAGCAGACGGCCTATATACCTTTACTATTAAACAACTGCTTGCATCTGAAGCCTGTAGAAGAGTTGACAGTTGAAAAGTTGATGGCTGTAGTAGAGAAAGCCATAGCTCCCAATTCTTTTCTCCTTTTACCTGTTGAAATATCATCAGGAACCTCCAAATGTTTAGTACTACCTGTCCACTGTCCTCCTGCTAGGACCATGGACTGCACCAGGTCACTTATGGCTGGGATGCAAATGAAAGCAAATGAATCGGCATGGTTAATGTATTTGCTCTTATTTCTATTTTGTATTATAAATGATCTGGTTTTTATCATGGCTTAACACAAGTGAACACCAAAAACTATAACCACAAGGTCATTCTAATTATGACATGCATTTAGCTGAATGAAATTAGCAGGCCAAAGCTTGATAAATTTCAGTGAATATTTTTATGCCACCTCCACCCCCTTTAATGAGAGGAAAAGGAATTTTACTCTGTACAACTGTCATGCTTTTGTGCAGTGATGTGCAATATAATTAGAAGCCTTCCTTCATAGTGTGGTTTTATGGTGAAAAAAATGGAATGAATAAAGGTAAGATGGAGTGCAGTTCTTATACAGCATCATCATTGAAAACGGTAAGAGTCCTTGGTCACAGTAGGTTACTGAAGAAATTATTTATTTATGAATCAAATAAGTGTACCACTCAATAAAAACCTGAGAGAAATGATATCCAAAGTGACAGACATTTAATGTGATTATGTAATTACCCATTCAACTTAGAAAAACCAGAGTATTATATAAAGAATGACAAACATTTTCAAGACTTACAGGCCATTTTATTTATTTATTATATTTAATTTTGTTCTTAAGGAAATAAATTCCTAATGCTAAAGGTTTTGTTTTAAGCAAATTTCTTTGGGAAAAAAATCTCTATGGCATATAAAATTAAAGGTTTTATTTCCTGCCAACTCTTAGAAAGCACTGGAAATTTATATTACATGTATGACTAAATATATGCATGTATATGTATCTGAACATACATATAATGCAAATTCAGTGCCAGTTTAAAAAAAATATTCTTCCAGCTCCTTTTATTAGAGGAAGACCGCACTTTGAAAAATAATAAAATTGGCACAGTCCAGAGAAAGGTTAGTTAAAAATTAGTAATGGAAGCCAGTGTAGTTATTTGAAAGAAGCTGAACTGTTCGGAAGTCTTACACGTGGAATGATGGTAGCAGGTCTTCATTTTGTCTTTATCCTTCGGTCTGTTCCTCAGAAAGGGTAGTCTTTTGAGTGCAACCACTTTAATGTCACAGCATGAGGAAAAACAGAAACAGAAAAAAAGGGAGAAGGACAGATGGGAGTTAAATGTTGAAATTAAGGACAGAAATGAATGTCTGAGTTTTAGCTATGTATGCTATACTAAAGCTATAATTCTCGTGCTGCTGAGTGATAATGAAATATAAAATATGTCCTTTGATACTTTAAAATACTTGGAAAAGCACTGAAGATAATTATAAGGAATAATATACTTTGAAAGCTTGAATTTGCTGAAGTCCTATAAATACAGGAACTGATTAGAGTCACCTATGGAAGGAAAAGTTTTCCTAGTTAAGTTGTAAAGGTTTACCTTTAAATAGGGCTATTGCTGGCCCACAAAGTATACATTATGAAAATATCTAAAGGCTTTTCAATCCTTTTTTTTCTACTTTTTAATTATAAGGCTTAATTCTGGAAAAAAAAACATAACTTAAGAAAATACAAATTCTGTACAGGAGCATTTTAGTAAAATACATCAACCATAACTGGGGTGCCCGCGGATCATTAAAACAGTCTAAAGAAACTTTTAATATTTTCATTAACAACTGTGATTATTAAACTCTACTGCAGAAAATAGGGAATTCTTGGTTTAAACTGAATTCTGGTGTATTTTTAGCAGCACCATGGAAATATACACTCTTTTGAGCAAAATCTTTCAAAAGATGACATTAGTAATTATATTAATGTCATTTTGCAAAAGATTGGCTGGCGGAAGAGAAAAGTATTCTGACAGCAGTAATAAATGCTTAATATATAAGTTAATAATTCTTCAATGAACTAGAGCAAATAGTTCTAAAATTCATATGGAACCACAAAATACCCCAAATAGCCAAAGCAATCCTGAGAAGGAAGAATAAAGCAGGGGGAATTATGCTCCCTGGCTTCAAGCTCTACTACAAAGCCACAGTAATCAAGACAATTTGATACTGGCACAAGAACAGACCCACAGACCAGTGGAACAGAATAGAGAGCCCAGATACAAACCCAAGCATACAGTCAATTAATATACAATAAAGAAGCCAGGGATATACAATGGGAAAATGACAGCCTTTTCAACAGCTGGTGTTGGCAAAACTGGACAGCTACATGTAAGAGAATGAAACTGGATTACTGTCTAACCCCATACACAAAAGTAAACTCAAAATGGATCAAAGACCTGAATGTAAGTCATGAAACCATAAAACACTTAGAAAAAAACATAGGCAAAAATCCCTTGGACATAAACATGAGCAAATTCTTCATGAACATATCTCCCCAGGCAAGGGAAACAAAAGCAAAAATGAACAAATGGGACTATATCAAACTGAAAAGCTTCTGTACAGCAAAGGATACCAGCAGTAGAACAAAAAGACATCCTACAGTATGGAAGAATATATTCATAAATGACATAACTGATAAGGGTTGACTTCCAAAATATATAAAGAACCCACGCACTTCAACAAACAAAAAGCAAATAAGCCAACTGAAAAATGGGCAGAGAAGCTGAACAGACACTTCTCCAAAGAAGAAATTCAGATGGCCAACAAGCACATGAAAAGATGCTCCACATCACTAATCATCAGAGAAATGCAAATTAAAACCACAGTGAAATATCACTTCACACCAGTTAGGATGGCCACCATCCAAAAGACAAACAACAACAAATGTTGGCAAGGATGTGGAGAAAAAGGAACCCTCCTACACTGCTGGTGGGAATGCAAATTAGTTCAACCATTGTGGAAAGTAGTATGGAGGTTCCTCAAAAAACTCAAAATAGAAATACCATTTGACCCCATTTGACCCAGGAATCCCACTCCTAGGAATTTACCCTAAGGATGCAGCAGCCCAGTTTGAAAAAGACATATGCACCCCAGTGTTTATCGCAGCATATTTGCAATACTCAAGAAATGGAAGCAACCTAAGTGTCCATCAGTAGACGAATGGATAAAGAAGATGTGGTACATATACACAATGGAATATTATTCAGCCATAAGAAGAAAACAAATCCTACCATTAGCAACAACATGGATGGAGCTAGAGGGTATTATGCTCAGTGAAATAAGGCAGGCTGAGAAAGACAAGTATCAAATGATTTCACTCATACGTGCAGTATAAGAACAAAGAAAAAACTGAAGAAACAAAACAGCAACAGACTCACAGCACCCAAGGATGGACTAACAGTTACCAAAGGGAAAGGAACTGGGGAGGATGGGTGGGAAGGGAGGGATAAGGGGGGAAAAGGGGCATTACAATTAGCACACGTAATGCAGCAGAGTGGGACATGGGAAAGGCAGTAGAAGACCAGTAATGATTCTATAGCATCTTACTATGCTGATGGACAGAGACTGTAGTGGGATATGTGGGGGGGACTTGATAATAGGGAGTCTATTAACCATAATGTTGTTCAAGAAATTGTACATTAATGATACCAAAATTTTAAAAATGTTAAATACCATTATATTTCAGCTCTTTAGAAACCAAAATGTATAACCTCTAATGATAAATCTAGGTATCCCTAGGAATGAGAAAAATTCCTATAGTCTATGAATGGAAGACAACTGAGAGTAGAAAAGATTTCTCAGAGCAGGAAAAAATTTACATTGGAAATGTTTAAGGTTAGCAAATATACTGACAAATGTAAAAATATTACCAGTCTGATATAGGGCTGGTCATCTTTATAAACCGATTATCTGAAATGACTAAAATATGACAACCATGTTATTTTTTTTCCAGTGGAAATTTATAAAGGAAGTCAATAGAAAACAGATTTACCTACAGAACTTTATATGCCAGCCAAATTTTCTGATATGTAATTATTTATCTAAGTATATATAGGCTAGTAAATACATAAAGAGATATAAAATAGCTTGCTAATAATTTAAAGCATGCAAATTAAAATATTTTCTTCTATCATTTTAACACTATTAAAAGGCTAATAATATCCAATGTAATCTGGAAAAATAAGTATTCTATTAGTGGCATTTAAAGTTGGCATGATTTTAAAAGGCTAATACAATCAATTAAATATCAATTAAAATTAAAGTTTTCAATTAAAACTACACACACATACACACACGTATATATACGCACACCCTTCAGCCTATCAACTCCACTGTCAGGAATTTCCTATCCTATGAACATTTTACATGGATTTTCATTGCAGCAAAACCTGAAAATAACCTAAATGTCCATCAATGTGGGGTTCATTTAAATAAATTATGTAACATCCATACTATGGAATAATAGTTGGTCGTTAAACAAAATGAGATAGATATATCTTCTAAAATAGAGAGATCTCCAAGATAACATAATTGAAAGTGCAAGTAAGATTATTATATAGTATGATCCCACAGTTGTAAATTTGTAAATGAAATATACTTCTACATACATATAAATCACAAGCATTTTTCTCTATAAACTGTTTACAGTGATTACTTTTCGATTAGATAGTGGGAATCTATGGTGTAGAAGATAAGTTAATTTTTGACTTTATGGCTTAAAGTTGTCAATTAATTTTAAATTAAAATACAGTAACAACCACCTAAACTCTTTTACTTGGCAGCATGTCATTTCCTTAAGCTCATTCTTTGAAGGACAAAATGCTGAATTCATTTTATTACTGTTTACTGTCAAATATTTATTCAACTCATCCAGTATTTATTGTGTCTACTATCGACTAGTCATTATTCTACATACTGATGGCACAGTGGTGAAAAAGACAGACAAGCTGTTTTCAAGGAGCTTCTTTTTAGTACACAAACAAGTAAAGGAATAAAAAACATAATTTCACTAGTGAAAAGTGCTATGGAGAAACCACATAAGGCAGTGGTGTGATAATGAATGATTAGGTTGGGGATAGCTGCTTTAACAGGGTGAAGGGGTCAGGGAAGACCTCTTGCAGGAGATAGGTCGTGTGAAACCTAAATGCTGAGGGGCATTTGTAGAGTATAACAACGAAGCAAAACTGAAGGAACCAAACAGCAGCTGACTCACAGACTCCAAGAAGGGACTAGCAGTTACCAAAAGGAAGAGGTGAGTGAGGGTGGGTGGGGAGGGAGTGAGAAGGGGATTGAGGGGTATTATGAGTGGCACACATGGTGTGGGGGCAGTCATGGGGAAGACAGTGTAGCACAGAGAAGACAAGTAGTGACTGTGGCATTTTACTAGGCTACAGTGACTGCAATGGAGGGTGGGGGGGACTTGATAATATAAGTGAATGTAGTAACCACAATGTTTTTAATGTGAAACCTTCACAAGAGTGTACATCAATGAGACCTTAAAAAAAACACACACACACAGAGGAGACTTCCGGGAAGATGGTGGTGTGAGCAGGGCGGCAGAAATCTCCTCCCAAAACTATATAAATCTATGAAAACACAGCAAATACAACTATTCCTAAAAGAGAAATCGGAGCACACAGGAAAGTGCACAGCGTGCAGCCACACCTGGGAGGACTCAGCACCCCGCAAGGCAGGTAAGATACAGAGCCGCGACCCGGCGGCACCCGAACACTCACCCAGCCCAGCGCGCCGGCAGGAGGAGAGGAGTCAGAGCCGGGAGGCAGTGGAAGAGCAGGTCCGCGAAATAACCAGCCCCAGTGGTCTGCGCCGGAGGACCGGGAGCGCTGACACACATCGCGCGGTGCATCAGACATTGGAGAGGCACAAGGTGCAGGTTTTGAGCCGGGAAGGTGCTGGGACCGTGCAGCCAGTGCCCAGGGAAAAGAGAAAAGCACGCGCCATTTGCAGCGGTCCCGGAGAGGCGGGGGGCCCAGCGAGGGAACACCAATGCCCCAGTGGGCTCAACCCTGCAGGCTGGAAGTCCTGGGGAACTTCGGTCCCCTTCGCTAGTGCAGCCAGCGCCCAGGGACAAGAGAAAAGCAGGCACCATCTGTAGCGGTCTCGGAGAGGCTGAGGGCCCAGCAAGGGAACACCAGCATCCCAGTGGGCTCAGCCCTGCAGGCTGGAAGTCCTGGGGAACTTCAGTCCCCTTCGCTAGTGACAGAAAGAAGGGAGCAACCACACTGGAACTTTACACAGAAAACAATAGCGTCCTATTCATTCCTACCTAAAAAAACGGCGCGGCTGCAGCTGCGAATTAGTGGAGCAACACCGACACCTACAGCAAGCGTACAGAATCCACCTACCAGCGAACACTCCTGCCAGCATGACAAGACAGAAGAAAATTATACAGACAAAGTTCACCAAGATTCAGAGCCTCTCTGAAAAGGAATCTGAAGAGATGGAAATGCAGCATCTTCCTGAAAAAGAATTCCGAATAAAAGTCATAACCATGCTGATGGATCTACAGAGAAATATGCAAGAGCTGAGGGAGGAAGTGAGGGAAGTCAGGAAAGATAATGCAGAAATGAGATAAGCCATGGACGGGCTCAGCAGCAGACTGGAAGAGATGCAAGACACTGTTAATGCAATAGAAATCAGAGAACAGGAACACAGAGCAGCTGAGGCAGAGAGAGATAAAAGGATCTCTAGGAATGAAAGAATATTGAGAGAACTGTGTGACCAATCCAAAAGCAACAATATTCGCATTATAGGAGTACCAGAGGAAGAAGAGAGAGAAAAAGGGAGAGAAAGTGTCTTTGAAGAAATAATTGCTGAAAACTTCCCCATGCTGGGGAAGGAAATAGTCTCGCAGTCCATGGAAGCCCACAGATCTCCTCACACAAGGGACCCCAGGAAGACAACACCAAGACACATAATAATTAAAATGGCAAATATCAAAGATAAGGACAGAGTATTAAAGGCACCTAGAGAAAGAAAAAAGTTCACCTTCAAAGGAAAACCCATCAGACTAACAGACTTCTCAACAGAAACCTTACAGGCTAGAAGAGAATGGCATGATATATTTAACGCAATGAAACAGAAGGGCCTCAAACCAACAATACTGTATCCAGCACGATTATCATTTAAATATGACGGCGGGATTAAACAATTTTCAGACAAGCAAAAGCTGAGAGAATTTGCCTCCCATAAACCACCTCTACAGGACATCTTAAAGGAACTGCACTAGAGGGAAGCACTCCTAAGGCTAAAAAGCTGTCACCAGAGAAAATAAAATCATAGCAAAGAAAGCAGACCATCCAAAACTAACTAAAGGAAAAGAATAAAACATCTAGTATATAAAGAATGGAGGAGGAAGAATAAGAAGGGAGAGAAATAAAGAAACATCAGACCGTGTTTACAATAACTTAACAAGAAAGTTAAGTTAGATTGTTAGATAGTAAAGAAGCAACCCTTGAACCTTTGGTAACCATGAATCTAAAGCCAGCAATAGCAATAAGTACATATCTTTCGATAATCACCCTAAACGTAAATGGACTGAATGCACCAATCAAAAGACACAGAGTAACAGAATGGATAAAAAAGCAAGACCCATCTATATGCTGCCTAGAAGAAACTCACCCCAAATGCAAAGATATCCCCAGATTAAAAGTGAAGGGATGGAAAAAGATATTTTATGCAAACAACAAGGAGAAAAAAGCAGGTGTTGCAGTACTTGTATCAGACAAAATAGACTTCAAAAGGAAGAAAGTAGCAAGAGATAAAGAAGGACATTACATAATGATAAAGGGGTCAATCCAACAAGAAGATATAACCATTTTAAATATATATGCACCCAACACAGGGGCACCGGCATTTGTGAAACAAATACTAACAGAATTAAAGGAGGCAATAGACAACAATGGATTCATTTTAGGTGACTTCAACACACCACTCACTCCAAGGGACAGATCAAAAAGACAGAAAATAAGTAAAGACACAGAGGCACTGAACAACACACTAGAACAGATGGACCTAACAGACATCTACAGAACCCTACACTCAAAAGCAACGGGATACACATTCTTCTCAAGTGCACATGGAACATTTTCCAGAATAGACCACATACTAGGCCACAAAAAGAACCTCAGTAAAATCGAAAATATTGAAATTCTACCAACCAATTTCTCAGATCATAAAGGTATTAAACTAGAATTAAACTTTAGAAAGAAAACAAAAAGGCTCACAAATACATGGAGACATAACAACATTCTCCTAATTAATCAATGGGTCAATGACCAAATCAAAACAGAAATCAAAGAGTATATGGAGACAAATGACAACAACACAAAGCCACAGCTTCTGTGGGACCCAGCAAAGGCAGTTCTAAGAGGAAAGTATATTGCAATCCAGGCTTATCTAAAGAAAGAAGAACATTCCCAAATGAATAGTCTAAAGACACAATTACTGAAATTGGAAAAAGAAGAACAAATGAGACCCAAAGTCACCGAAAGGCGGGACATAATAAAGATCAGAGAAGAAATAAATAAAATTGAGAAGAACAAAACAATAGAAAAAATCAATGAAACCAAGAGCTGTTTCTTTGAAAAAATAAACAAAATAGATAAACCCCTAGCCAGACTCATTAAGAGAAAAAGAGAATCTACACACATAAACAGAATCAGAAATGAGAAAGGAAAAATCACGACGGATCCCACAAAAATACAAAGAATCATAAGAGAATATTATGAGAATCTATATGCTAACAAGCTGGAAAACCTACAAGAAATGGACAACTTTTTAGAAAAATACAACTTTCCAAGACTGACCAAACAAGAAACAGAAAACTAAACAGACCAATCACCAGCAACGAAATAGAAGCGGTAATCAAAAAACTACCCAAGAACAAAACCCCCAGACCAGATGGATTCACCTCTGAATTCTAACAGACATATAGAGAAGAAATAACACCGATTCTCCTTAAAGTTTTCCAAAAAATAGAAGAGGAGGGAATACTTCCAGACTCATTCTATGAAGCCAGCATCACTCTAATACCAAAACCAGGCAAAGACCTCACCAAAAAAGAAAACTATAGA
The DNA here is from genome assembly GCA_032199065.1 of Smutsia gigantea. Classification (NCBI taxonomy): domain Eukaryota; kingdom Metazoa; phylum Chordata; class Mammalia; order Pholidota; family Manidae; genus Smutsia; species Smutsia gigantea. The sequence goes on from JAVSCE010002436.1 coordinate 116,777, forward strand.
CCAATATCCCCGATGAACGTGGATGCAAAAATACTCAACAAAATAATAGCAAACCAAATTCAAAAATACATCAAGAGGATCATACACCATGATCAAGTGGGATTCATCCCAGGGATGCAAGGATGGTACAACATTCGAAAATCCATCAACATCATCCACCACATCAACAAAAAGAAGAACAAAAACTAGATGATCATCTCCATAGATGCTGAAAAAGAATTTGACAAAATTCAGCATCCTTTCATGATTAAAACTCTCAAGAAAATGAGTATAGAGGGCAAATACCTCAACATCATAAAGGCCATATATGACAAACCCACAGCTAACATCATACTTAATGGCGAGAAGCTGAAAGCTTTTCATCTAAGATTGGACACAAGACAGGGATGCCCACTCTCTCCACTGTTATTCAACATAGTACTGGAGGTCCTAGCCACAGCAATCAGACAAAACAAAGACATACAAGGCATCCAGATTGGTAAAGAAGAAGTCAAATTGTCACTATTTGCAGATGACATGATATTGTACATAAAAAACCCTAAAGACTCCACTCCAAAACTTCTAGAACTAATATCTGAATTTAGCAATGTTGCAGGATACAAAATTAACACACAGAAATCTGTTGCTTTCCTATACACTAATGATAAACTAACAGAAAGAGAAATCAGAAAAACAATTCCATTCACAATTGCATCAAAAAGAATAAAATACCTAGGAATAAACTTATCAAAGGAAGTGAAAGACCTGTACCCTGAAAACTACAAGACATTCCTAAGAGAAATTAAAGAGGACACTAACAAATGGAAATTCATCCCATGCTCTTGGCTAGGAAGAATAAATATTGTCAGAATGGCTATACTACCCAAAGCAATCTACAGATTCAACGCAATCCCTATCAAACTACCAACAGCTTTCTTCAATGAACTCGAACAAATAATTCTAAAATTCATATGGCACCACAAAAGACCCTGAATAGCCAAATCAATCCTGAGAAGGAGGAATAAAACGGGGAATTACGTCCCTGACTTCAAGCTCTACTACAACGCCACAGTAATCAAGACAATTTGGTATTGGCACAAAAACAGACCCACAGATCAGTGGAATAGAATAGAAAATCCAAACATCAACCCAAACACATACAATCAATTAATATTTGATAAGGGAGCCTTGGATATACATTGGGGAGATGACGGCCTCTTCAGCAGCTGGTGTTGGAAAAACTGGACAGCTACATGTAAGAGAATGAAATTGGACTACTGTCCAACCCCATACACAAAGGTAAACTCAAGGTGGATCAAAGACCTGAATGTAAGTCATGAAACTATAAAACTCTTAGAAAAAAATATAGGCAAAATGCTCTTGGACATAAACATGATGACTTCTTCATGAACATATCTCCCCGAGCAAGGGAAACAAAAGCAAAAATGAGCAAGTGGGACTATATGAAGCTGAAAAGCTTCTGTACCGCAAAGGACACCATCAGTAGAACAAAAAGACTTCCTACAGTATGGGAGAATATATTCATAAATGACGTATCCGATAAGGGGTTGACATCCAAAATATATAAAGAAGTCACGCACCTCAACAAACAAAAAGCAAATAATACATTTAAGAAATGGGCAGACGACATGAATAGACACTTCTCCAAAGAAGAAATTCAGATGGCCAACAGGCATATGAAAAGATGCTCCACATCACTAATCATCAGAGAAATGTAGATTAAAACAACAATGAGATATCACCTCACACCGGTGAGGATGGCCAACATCCAAAACACAAACAACAACAAATGTTGGCGAGGATGTGGAGAAAAGGGAACCCTCCTACACTGCTGGTGGGACTGCAAATTAGTTCAAGCATTGTGGAAAGAATTATGGAGGTTAATCAAAAAACTCAAAATAGAAATACCATTTGACCCAGGAATTGCACTCCTAGGAATTTACCCTAAGAATGCAGCAGCCCAGTTTGAAAAAGGCAGATGCACCCCTATGTTTATCGCAGCACTATTTACAATAGCCAAGAAATGGAAGCAACCTAAGTGTCCATCAGTAGATGAATGGATAAAGAAGAGGTGGTACATATACACAATGGAATATTATTCAGCCATAAGAAGAAAACAAATCCTACCATTTGCAACAACATGGATGGAGCTAGAGGGTATTGTGCTCAGTGAAATAAGTCAAGCTGAAAAAGACAAGTACCAAATGATTTCACTCATATGTGGAGTGTAAGAACTAAGAGAAAAAAAAAACTGAAGGAACAAAACAGCAGGAGACTCCCAGAACCCAAGAACGGAGAATTATTTACCAAAGGGGAAGGGACTGGGGAAGATGGGTGGGAAGGGAGGGGTAAAGGGGAAGAAGGGACATTACGATTAGCAGATGTAATGTTCGGGGGGGCACGGGGAGGGCTGTACAACCCAGAGAGGACAAGTAGTGACTCTATGGCATCTCACTAAGCTGATGGACAGTGACTGCAATGGGGTTGGGGTGGGGGAACCTGATGAAGGGGGTAGTGTAATCACCATAATATTACTCATTTAATTGTAGATTAATGATATCAAAATAAACTAAAAAAAAAAACACACACACACACACAATGGATTAAAGCCTAAAATAAAATAAATGCTGAGGGAAGCAAGCTATGTGTTCCAGGTAAGGGAAGCAAACAGAAAGGCTCTGAGATAGGAAAAAACAGAAAAGGAGAATATAACTAGAATTAATTTACATACTATGTGTCAGGCATTGTTTGTGTTTTCCAGATATGAACATATAGTATTATCCCCACATTAATAAACAGGATGAATGGAGAACAGTATGGGATAAAGTCAAAGATACAGGGAGGGCAATGCCAGGAAGGATATTATAGGACTCAGTAAAGAATCTGGATTTTATTCTAATTGAAATAGGAAGCTACTGAATATTTTAAGTAGGAAAGTGACATGAGGTGGATTATGTTTTAAGAAATAATTGTAGCTACTGCATTGAACATGCATTAGATTGGGCCAGGAATGGAATGGGGTGGCCAGAGGATATTCTAATATTCCAGATGAGAGATGATGGTACCCTAGAATACAGTGGTTAGCAGCAGAGACAGAAGTAGTAGATGGGTTTAGGTTATATTTTCATTATAGAGCTGACAATTTTTATGATGATGATGGAAAGAAGTAAATTATTAGTTCTTCAGTCTTTTATTTTATAAAATAAATCAAAGTATAAAATTTAAAAAGTTACAAAGCCAGATTAATTTTTTGTTAAATAACCAATGGCCCTTTACTTCTGAAAAACCTTACTCCTATGAAAAAATGTAAAATACTTACATTTCTTTCTACTTCAATTAATCTGTCTTTAACTTTCAGAAGCTCTCTAGTTGTTTCTTGATTTTCTCGCTCCCATTTATTATCTTCACCAGAAGTTGGAGGAGATCTCTGTACCATCCTTTCCTCATCTTGTGTCTGTTTGAGAGCTTCATAATTCTTTTTCACCTAAAATTTTATTTAAAATATTTTAATTTTTAATGGGAAATTTTAACAGGGATAAAATAAAATCAACAAAGTTATATTTCTCAAAGTTAATTTAACTCTGCAATGGTCTAGTGAATGTGAGATACACTTTATATAAAAATGTGATAAGTAATACATACAATTATCATAATCACCATTAATGCTTTGTAAAATATAAATCATTTTCTCCTAGAAATACGAAATATTCTCTGCTTATGTGCAATGGTCCAATATTTATAAATTTCAGATCTTATTGTTTATGATGAAAATACCACTAAAGAATACATTAGCTGGATGTAGACATGTTGCTAAATACTAACAACTGTTTTTAGAACTATATAGCTGATCTAGAGATTTCAGAGATCCCCATGTAAAGAACAAATTAAGACTTGACTCATGTAAGAATTCTCCTTAAGAAGATATCTAAGGTAGAGGAAGTATCTATATACGTATAACCTTTTAAGAATGACATGTTGCCCAGAACTATCAATGTTAATAAATAAATTAATAACTTCTTTATGCAGATCCTGATCCACATAAAATTACCATAATTTATTTTATAAAGGGTGAGCAATCCAAGGGTATATCTTATCTAGAGTTTTCTGGTGTGATCACAGCTAAATCCTACTTTAAGAGAGGCAATCAAAACTAACTTGGTCATCTAACAATCAAAACTACTGATTAATGTAATAGCTCACTTCAATTTAAATTATTATACTTTTCTTGAATCACTAAGATGTTTATCATAAGTTTCTAAATTAACCTCAAATTTTATATTCAGGCAAAGATAGAAATGTTTAAAATAATCCAACATCTAATGCAAACCTTAAGTTTATGGTTCAATAATAAATTTAGCTACTATGGAGTTAGAATATAATGATATAAGACTAAAGAAAAAAGATGTCAAGATAGAATGTAATTTAGAACTTGGCAAGTGACCTAATTAATAGGTGTCTGGGATCCTAATTTTCTAGTTTGTCTTTTCTTTCTTTCTTTCTTTCTTTTAACTTTTAACATCCTAAAAAAAGATGGGTACCTTCATTTTCAATCTCTCTTTTACAATAATTTTCCACAGGGTCTTTTCTCTAGGCTTCTAAAGGCTATAGATATATGCCATTATTAAGAAGGGGAACCAAGAACAAAGCTTCTCATTTTAGCCCAGTGTTTTTATAACTAAGTTTTTACCTTATATATCATTAATCAGGATCTCTAATCTATGTTCACACAGAAAATGACATTTTTCCATCAAGATTTCTTAGAGGCAGCACATAGGTCCCTTCTCTACCTTGTGTTGGGAGATCTGTGGGCTTCGGTGGACTGCAAGGCTATTTCCTTCCCCAGCGAGGGAAAGTTTTCAGCAATTATTTCTTCAAAGACACTTTCTATCCCTTTTTCTCTCTCTTCTTCCTCTGGTACTCCTATAATGCGAATATTGTTCCGTTTGGATTGGTCACACAGTTCTCTTAATAGTCTTTCATTCCTAGAAATCCTTTTATCTCTCTCTGCCTCAGCTGCTCTGTATTCTTGTTCTCTGTTTTCTATTCCATTAACAGTCTCTTGCATCTCATCCATTCTTATCGCTTGTCTGATTTCTGCATTGTCTTTCCTCACTTCCCTCACTTCCTCCCTCAGCTCTTGCACATTTCTCTATAGGTCCATCAGCATGGTTATGACTTTTATTCTGAATTCTTTTTCAGGAAGACTGTGCATTTCCATCCCTTCGGACTCCCTCTCTGGGGTTGTCTGTTTGATTTTGGTCTGAACCATATTCCTCTGTCTTTTCATGGCTATAGAATTGGTCACTGGTAGTTGCCACGTATGTCAGCTGGGCTCTTTAAGACTTTAAAAAGAGAAAAAAAAAGAGAAAACAAAAGAAGAAAAAGAAGAAAGAAAGAAAGAAAAAAAACATAACAAAAAAAAACGCCCACTGGACGTAGATTCTGTGGGAAAAAATGCTGTAGATGGCGCTATTGCCCCACTATTCCACAGCTGTGGCTGCGCCACTCCGCAGGGCCCTTTATCGCTCTGGCAGGGGTGGGAACGAATAGGAGGCTGTTGATATCAGTGAGAAGTGTAAGTATGGCTACACTTCCTCAGTCACCAGCTAAGGTGTCTGAAACTCCCCAGGACTCCCAGCCTGCTGGGCTGAGTGTGCTGGGGTGATCCGGCTCCTCCACTGGGCTCCTGTCTCTTTAAGACTGCTGAAGAAAGCGCGCGCTTTTTTTTTCCTTCCCGGGAGCCAGCTGCAAGCACCCTGGCGCGTTCCCTGCTCAGATCCAGCCCCTCTGTCTCTCCAATCTCCGCTGCACTGCGCAATGTGGGTCAGCGCTCCCTGCGCAGATCACCGGGGCTGGCTACTTCGCGGGGTGTACTTCCACTCCCTCCCGGCTCTGAATCCTCTCCTCCCGCCGGTGCGCTGGGGTGGGGGAGTGCTCGGGTCCCGCCAGGTCGTGCCTCCGTATCTTACCCGCCTCTTGGGGTGCCGAGTCCTCTCTGGTGTAGCTGCACGCTGTGCGCTTTCCTGTGTATTCTCGTCTCTCTTTTAGGAATAGATGTATTTTCTGTGTTTTCGTAGATAAATATAGTGTTGGGAGGAGATTTCTGCCGCCCTGCTCACACCGCCATCTTTCTGGAAGTACTATGGAGATTTTAATGTCTCCCCTGTTGGGTTTTGAATTTAACCAAATATATTGAAGAGAAAATGCATTTCATTTCTAGTAACACTGTATGCACAATCATTAAATTGCTTGATGACCGTTTTAAGGAACAGAAGAAGACAAGGACATGTCTGACGAGCACAAAGCCCAGTCTAGGGGGCAGAAGTTTGAGGGGGTGAAGGTCTGAGCAGATAATGGCCCCGGACGAAGGGCAGCAGTGTCAGGTGGCCGTGGGGCAGAGGAGCCAGCTGCCAAGAATCCAGAGTGCTGGAGGTTGGCTGTTAGCCACCCAGACCATTAGGTCTTGTAGGGGAGCTGGCTAAGTGCAGACCCTCAAGTCAGCAAACGGACAGGGAGGAGCAGGGCTCAGATCTGAGTGGGGGCGCCCCGTGCCTCCCTGCGGCTGTCCACTACCCCTCATGGGCTCTGAGGACTGGATGTTGCTTCACATCTACCAGGTCACCGTGCCTGGACTCTGGACTGGATGCCAGAGGCACAGAGACAAAGAGGGACCCTCCCTGCTCTCCCAGTCGGAAAACTAGAAGGAATTGCGGCAGTGTGACAAATTCAGGTATGAGCCACATGGTGCTGGACAGGGAGTGGCCAGTGGGGTATCATGGGGCCAGGGAGGCTCTCATTCCTCCAATGACAGCCAGGAGGGAGGCGGAGGTGGGAGGAGGGTGCGCAGGGCTGCAGGTGGGAGGCAGGAGAAGGGCATGCGCGGCAGACTACTTGGAAGCGGATCCCTTCCCAGCACCTGCGCTGCTTATGCGCTGCCAGGTTCCTGGACAAGGAGCGGCAGCGCGGTGCTTGGGACTGTGTGTGGTCGCTTTCCGCAGCCAGTGCTGATCCCAGATGAGCAGGAGCTGGAGGTGAGAGGGACTTGGGGAAGCAGAGAGGGGCCTTGAAACTGTGGGGAGTGCGCCCTAAGGATTTCGGCCCTGTGGGGTGGGAACCCAGACTCCAGCTGAGGTATCCGCTTGGCACAGGTGCGTTTCTCCAGGTTCGGAACTTGAGTATCCCTGGCTGCTCCACAGCCCCTGAGCCTCTCTGGCCTTGCAAGCCTCCAGCAGAAGCGAGGACTGTCCATTATGCCTAGAGCAGGGTGTGAGTCAACTAGCCGCCAGCCAGGCAGATGGGCCCCACACCCCCGTGTCCGTTTCTCAGCCTGGAGGGAAAAAGTCTCCAGGTGCCTGCAAGGCAGTATTCCCACCAGGCACCTCTGCCCCGCCTGCCCTAGGAGCAGCCACCTGGCCTTTCCTCTGCCGTGCAGGGGGTGGGGAGCTCTGGCATCTCTTCCCTGTCTTTAAAGGGCACTAGTCACCTTCTGACCCCATTTAACCTTAATTATGTCCTCAGAGGCTGCTCCGGGATTTGGGCTCACCCTCTCAGCTCCAGAAATCATAGCAGGGAGCCCCATGGACTCCTTGCCCAGAACAAAAGTAGGACAGACACTGTCACCACGCAAAGCAAGAAGCGCTGAGCACGTCTGACCCGCCCAGAGCTCTTTCCAGCCACGGGAGTCAGATGTCCAACTGGATGAGCCCTGCCAGCACCCCCACCTTCCCTGAGTTAGATTTCCTCCCTGGAAATCTCCAGATGGAAAAGGCAAGCCAGGCTGGCTTGGCCATCTCCACCCGGCCTGCCAGGCCCAGGTAAAATACCCTACAAACACCCCATCCTGCGACAGCCCTGTTGTGCCCAGCACCACTTGTCCCCCACCAGATCTGGGCCTAGACCCACAGGGTCTCCAGATCCCACAGGACGCCCCCACCAGGTCCCTCCCCTGGGCTCACTTTGGAAACAGTGTTAGCATTTCCCTGTCTGCACAGGCCTGAGCTCCTCAAAGCCACAGCCAAGGGCCCCGTGCTGTGAGTTTGGCCTGAATTATGGATGCCTTCCAGCACCTTCCAGGCCTGCTCAGCGGCTAGTCTTCTCTGGGGACTGTCACTCTAGGTCTTGGAGTCCAGGACTCCCCATCATGAGCCTTGGGTCTCTGTCCAAAGCCCCCTCCCTGCCCTTCCCTGCCAGCCCATCCATTTCCCCTCAGGCTGGTGGCTCCCTGCACATTCCAGACACTTCTGGCCCTGGATCGCTGTCTGCGAAGTCCCTGTGCACAGACCCCAGCCCACTCCCACTCTGGTCTGCACACTCGCTGTCTTCCTGCACATGCAGGGGCCCAGCCCCGCTGCCCAGATCCGGCATGTCTCCCCATCATACCCAGACTAAAGCACAAAGCCCTTTACCTGTTCCCTCAAGGCCTGGGGTCTCTGACGCCCACTGTGCCAGCCCTTATGGATGCTCCCCACCCTCGGCCTCAGTCCCCTTTATCCCCCCAACAGGCCGGAATTTGACCTGCCTGCCCCAGAACCTGTGTTCTCAGCTGTCCTGCTGCTGGGACTCGTGAATGAAATGGTAAGGGAGTCCCTAGACCCAGGGGCTTTCCTTGTGGCCCCCAACTGGGGTCATCCGTGACATAGGTACACATGCCCTGAGAGTTCTCCCATTGATTCAGCCAGTGTGGACCTGTGTGTGTAGCTTAGCCCAGATTTCATCAGTTCGATTATCTGCAGGGGAAAGGAACATAGAGTGGGTGAGCACTCCCCCCATGTCGGCTAAGGAAGACTGAATTCTCAGACAGCTGACCCCTGTCCATCAAAATGGAAAGCCATGTCCTGTAGGCAGCACTCAGCCCTGCCTGGCCATGGGGGTGCCCAGGAAATGCTGGCTTGCTTACTGCCCAGTACAAGACACCCTCCAGTGGTGGCCTGAGGGCCCCAGAGAGCATTTGGGGATGTGATGTTAATGATTAGCCCTTACTAATGGCTGTTGAACAGTTCCGTGCCAGCACTTGGCATTTTACCTCCTCCTCTCCACTGTCATCAACACACCAGAGAGGTGCCCCACATCTCTCTGGCACTGGCTGGCTTCCATGTCATGTGAGTAGAACATGGCAGAGCCAGGAAACAAACTGGTGTCCTCTGAGCCAGCCGTGCAGGTGGAAGTGGGTACAGGTGTGCTCTCCCACCTGAATTCCAAGGTGAGTCAGAGCCAGGTGGGGTCCCCAAGGCCTCAGAAGTGGTGGGCAGCCCTCAGAAGACCCCAGAAGGAGTCAGAGCTCATCCTTGATGGTGAATTTCTTGAAACAAGAATCTTGAAGGCATGTGACCAGCCTCCCAGGCATAGGTTACTGCCTTCAGAGCCTTTATGGAGGTACATTTTATATGCCACAAACTTCACCTGCATCAGGTGTACCACTCGCTTACTTTCAGTGACATTGCTGAGCAGTGCAGCCACCCCACCATCAGCATCAGTCATCTTCCCCACTGGGATCCCACAGGCCCATCAGCCCCCACTCCCAGCCCCGGGCAGCCACCCATCCACTGTCTGTGTCTACAGACGCGCCCATTCCAACATATCCTGTCAACAGATATCCACCCCATGCTGACTTTCTTGTCTGGTGTCTTTCACGTGGCAGAATGTTTTCCAGGTTCACCCAGGTTGTACACAAGTCAGGACTTCATTCCTTATTAAAGCTGAATAGTATTCCATTGTGCGGATGGGCCACAGTTCATTCACCCACCCGTCCATCTGTCCATGAACACCTGTGCTGTTTCCAGTCAGAGGCTCTCAGGAGCAAGGCTGCTGGGGACAAGTGCAGGCAAGCCTGGGTGCATGTGGGTCCACATTCCTCAGGACGAGGTGACATTGACCATCTTTCCAGGGTGCCGTGGTCCCTGTGAGCACCTGTGTGCTTGGCCAGCAGCCCATACCCCCTGGGGCCTCATGGGGGGGCCAGCTTGGAGCCTGGCATGCTGGACCCCTCATGCTGCATCTCTTCATTTTCCTAGCAGATGCACTGAACAAAAGTTTAAGATTTGGATGAAGTCCAATTTATCAATTTTTTCTCTACAGATTGTACTTCTGGTTTTAAGTTGAAGAACTCTTTGTCTAGCCCCAGATCCTAAGGATTTTCTCCTACATATTTAATAAAAGTTTTATAGTTTTACATTTCACATTTAAATCCATGACCCATTTTGGGTTAATTTTTGTGTAAGTTGTGAGGTTTAGGTCAAGGTGTGTTTTTTGTATACACCTACGTGTACCCACATGTTCCAGCACCACTGGTCTCAGCGAGGCATTCTAAGTGAGTCCTCCTCGCGGGCTGAGTCTGAACTGCCTTCCACCATCACCAGAAGTGAAAGCCTGACTTCTGATTTATCGAGAGAATCCAGTGAGGCTGAGATACAAACAGACGATGCCTGGACCCCATATGAAAATGGGCCTCTGTTGACCCACTGCGGCAGCCGCTAGCGAGGGAGTCACTGAGCTCGCCTACCCAGCCAGCCCAGGAAGCTGGCTGCCATCTACCTGTCAGACCTGCAGGTGGCCAGCTTCACCTCCCTGGTGACAATCCAGGAAGCCACCCAATAAACACAAGCGGCCCCATGTGGCCAGGACTGGTCGATAACTGACAGCTTCTCCAATTTCTGTCCCTGTTTCCAACTCAGGACCAACCAGAGAAAGCCAACCACGCTCCCCTAACCAACCCCAAGGATGCCCCACCCCCAGTTCCCTGGCCCACAGCCCCCATCAGGGCACCTGGAGCCCCCAACCCCTCCCGAGCTGCCTTTGGCAACTCTCTTGCCATACCCGGCTCTAAACACTGACTGGTCATGCTCCAGGGTGGGAGGTCACGTATTCACCCATGTCTCTGGTCAAACACCCAGCCTTAGAGGAATGGACCAGCAGTGAGGTCACTGAGCAGAGTGGCACCTTCCTGCCTTCCTCACCACCAGACCTGTCCAGCATCTCCTGCAGCCCACCCCCACCCCTAGGCCATCGACTGACCCTGCACACCACCCACAGCCCAAGGGAGCCAAGTTGCTGTGGGCGTGGGAGGGGAAGGCAGGGGTTCCCCACCACCCCACACCAGGATCCCCAGGCAGGAGGTGATCACAGAGCTTGAAGACACTTTGTGGGGAGAGAACAATTTAGAGAGGAGCAAGAGGCAGGGGTGCAGCCACTGGGTGCAGGGGCATGGCTCGGGGATGGGGCATGGAGAGCTGTGAGACCCTGATGAGGACGGGCCCTGTGGAGAGGGCTGAGTGTGTGGAAGGGTGTGGCCTTCCCACCATCTTGGCTGCAAACCCATCCCCGCTGGCCCCAGAGGACCAGTGGGAACGCTGTGTACTCCCCACCAAGGCTATGGGGCTAGGGGATCAAGCTGGCCTCAGTTTTCCTGCATCCTGTCTTGGGGTAGATGCCAGGGAGCAAGAAGGCTTGTACATCTCTGAAGATGGGCTGAGGCCAGGAGGCAGAGCCAGTGAACTCCCCACCGCCAGGAAGAGACCCTTATCCCTGCCCTGGGGCTGGTAAGACCAGAGGACACCATTCCTGGGTCTCCTGGTTTCTCCCTCTAGCCTGCAGGGCTGTGAGGGCAGCCATGCGCCTGCCCCAACACCACTCCTGCCAACGTCTCTCGCTCCTCCCCCTCCAGCCCCACAGGGCCTGTGTCCCCTCCTGGCCACTCCCTTGCAGCCCCAGGCAGTGAGAACAGGCCCCTACTTTCCAGGCAAGACCCCAAGCCCAGGGGGCAGTGTAGTCCCCACCATGGCCACAGTGTAAAGGGCCCCTTTAGAGCTGGGGAGAAATAAGCAGTGGCCTGCGGGGCGGGCCTCCTGGGAGCCCTGAGGACACAGGGAGCATAATGTGGCCTCATCACCTGCTGCATGACCCCAGTGAGCAAGGCGGCGGAGGCAGTCCGTGTGCAGATGAGGGGTGTGGACAGATGACAGAGAGATGCCAAACCGTCAGATGATGATAAGACAGTTATGCTAGTGTAGGAAATAATTAGGTGATGGTGAACCAAGGCACTAACAAGACGTTTCCAGAGTACGGATTGCACATCATTTATGTTTTCTTCTTTATGCTTTTCTGAATTGTCCAAGTTTTTTACCCCGTGTATGTTGTTTTTCTAGTTAGAAAAGTCAAGAGTTATCTTCTAACTAATCTAAAATGTGAAGTAGAAATCCTTCCAGACTTGGAGGCCCCCATGTTGCCTCCTGTTGTCCCCACACCTGCCCAGCATGAGAGAAGCCATGGTTGTCTCCCTCCACAGAAGGCAGGCTGGGGTGGGGAATCACCTGGCTGCAGTCATTCAGCAAGTGAGAAGCAAACCGGGTCCCCAGGATGGCTTCCCTCTACAAATGGGCATTCTAGGTCCCGACCTCTGAGCCTTCGCCTAGTAGGAAGGCCCCAGCACAAGCCAGTCCCTTTGACCAACAATGCGTCTGAGACATAATCTGCTCACAGCACCCCACCCAAAAGTCTCTGGAGGCAGAGGGAGGGACCCAGGCCAGGTGGATGTGGGGAGAGGACTTCCAACCTGCAAAGCTTGCTCACCCTGCAAAAAGGAACCCAGACACCGAGGAGGATTTCATGTGTGTGGAAGTGTCCCCAGACTCCCTCACTCCATCTCAGTTGTCTGGCACAACATGACATCACATTTTAATTTAAAGAATGCAGCGACAGTAAGACCCAACATGGCAAACGGTTCCTAAGGGCCGCAGGTGGGCAGCCCTCAGGAGTCCCCTTCTGCCCACTGCACGTTGAAGTCGTCATCATCATACAAGGTACAGACGAAACCTGAACGGAACCAGGGATCTGCCAACTGGAGGGAAGGTGCCACAGGCAGGCAGGGCATTTGCCCAAACGCAGGGACTCTGCTTGCAGGCAAGTTACCCACGTGGGGTGGGGGGAAGAGGAGTCAGGAACAACCTCCTGTCCCTGATAGGAAGCCCCCCACACTGACACATCCCCGCCCTTCAGCCAGTGGGCCCCCAAGGTTGGATCATCATGGGATTCAGCATATCCAGGGCTGGAACACACTTTATCTCTGGAAAGAGGAGGAAGAAGCCTCAGACACCCCTCTGGGAAGGAGAGAAGGCCCTTCCTGTGGCAGGCTGGGCTTTTCCTCAGAAATAATGGTGGTGGAACAGAGAGGTGGGGCATCTGGGCCTGAGTGGACCAGGTGAGAGGCAGACCCAGGACCCAGGATGGCCTGCAGCGCAAAGCCACCGCAGAAGGCTCCAGGTCGTGAGGTGCTGCAGGGCACCAGGGCAGAAACTGTGGCCTTTCAGCCCACATGACAGGAGTGCAGGGCCAGGGCAGGGCTGCCTGCAAGCAAGGGGCTGGGCTTTCAGAGAGAGGTGAGCATGCATGGGGCAGCCTGGGAGCCAGGGGCAGGGACAGAGCCCTGGAGGCAACCTGGGACCTCAGGGGTGCAGCGGATGTGCGTGCAGTCCTGGGAAGGAGAGGCCCAGGGTCACAGAGGCTCGGGGAGCCAGGACCCTGAAGCCTGCAGAGAGGAGGAGGGAGCACGGCGCTGGGGACACAGGCACTGGGGACAGAGGACACTGGGGTCACAGTGGCCCATACATGGGGCCGTCACATGAGGGCATCCCTGGGCCCCACACTCAGTGCCATGCTGTTGCTGTCTTGAAATTCTCAACAATCCCCCTTGGACATGTGCCTGTACTGAAAGCCTGGGGACAACGAAGCCTCAGGAGAGTGGGAACACTCGGCATGTGTGCACAGCAGGACCCATGCCCTGGGAGGCCCCAGGCAGAGAGGCAGTGGCCTTCGGAGAAACAGGAGCACCAAAGGACCAAGTGTCCCCTCCTAACCAACCAGCATCCTTCTACAGGAGCCAGCCAGTTATGGGGACTGGACAGAAGAGGTGGACAAGGAGGTAGCTCTTCCCCTCTGCCCCCATTCGGGCAGCTGGGACAGAGCATGGCAGACTTGGAGGTCCAGGTATGACACAGCTGGGCACACAGTGTGCCACCCACCATGGCCACTCAGCAGAAACAGCCTGGCACCCACTGGCCCACAAAGGGAAAACAAACTGGGGCCATCCACACGGTGGAATGTTCCTCAGCTGTAAAAAAGGAAAGGAGTGCAGATACACCCCACACTGTGAATAAACACGCAGGACATGAAGCCAGACACAAACAGCCATGTGGTGTCTAGTCCCATTTGCATGAAATGTCCAAAATAGGCGAATCCACAGAGACAGAAAGTAGGTCGGTGGTTACTCTAAGGAGACCTGAAGTGACTGCCCAGGGGTAGCAACTGTCTTTGGGGTGATGAAAACATTCTAGAATTAAACAGTTGGTTGCACAACTCTGTGAATATACTAAAAAGCAAAAATAAAAAATAAGATACAAATAAAGAATGTGACTTTTTTCCTCTTTAATATAAAAATATCTCAGAAATGAGTGGCAGCTGAAGCAAAGCAGGCCCCGGGCCATCAGGGCCATCAGGAGCTAACTGATTTAACAGCGGCAGAATCCAGTCTGACCGGTTCACTGGGCCGGGAGAAACCAACATGCTTACATGGAAACTGACTCCTCGGAACAAGGATGAATCTAAAAACAAAAGAAACAGTGAAGCAGCTGAGTTGGTGTTGTGCAAAATGAAATGCACATGCCTGTCCAGCCAGGAACATGACAGGAACAATTTGGGGGATTCCATGTGAGTTAAGTGAGATGTAATCAATAGCCATGCCAGTAACATAGTCACTTGGTTTTACGGAGGTAGAGTGATACATTTTTAAAAAACACGTGACAAGAGAGAGATGGTAGAAGAGAGGAAACGTATTTTCTATCTCTACCCCACTGTTTTCCTACCTGTTGAACAAAGTGGCCAGGGAAGTACGCGGTGGCCCAGGGCACCCGGCACAGATGGTGGGAGGGAGAGGCCTGAGGGTCTGGTGGGGGGCTAGATGGGAGGCCCCATGGGCCTCAAGGTCAAGGGCCCTGTCTCTGAATGTCAGCCAGGCCTCAGACCCAGCATCTGAGTGACCAGAACCTGTGTCCTCTGCATGGTGCAGGGGAGGGACAGAGAGCAGGGAAAGAGAGGGGCCAGTAGGGCCTGCCAGGGAATGACCACGTCTTCTCTGAGCCCCAGTCTCCCCCACCCCAGGGAGCTGTACACTGTGGGTCCAAGCTCCCTAGGGGCAAGAGGGCTCTTGGCTTGAACCTCTGAAAGTACATGCAGCCCCAGCTGAGCCCAGGAGGCTGAGGGGCTCTGTGTCCAGGGCCACAAGGCCAAGGCAGACAGTGTGGCCGAACCACATGGGCACATGGCATGGTACCCTGGGGCCCCTCCCATCCAGGCCCAGCAGGCAGAGGGATAGAGGAAGTCCCCCCAACACCGTGACCACCTCACCCGGCACCAGAGGGGCTCCTCTGGGAAGAGGCCTTCCGGTGCCCACCCTGCACAGAAACAGCCCTTGCCTTCATGCAATGGCTCCACATTGGGCATGCCATTCACCAGTACAAAACGTCCGTTCTTGTAGAAAATTCAGGAAAAGACAGGAAGTCCCCACAAGAGAAATCACATGCCCTGCAAACTGTTCCCATGTTAAAGGTCCTCCATCTCCTGGGGGCTGTGCAGAGGGCAGTCAGTCTGCCCTCACGGCCCCTAGGGCACACAGACTGCACCATTACATCTGGAATGGACCCCATCTCTTCCTTCTCCACACCTTTTCGTTGTTTATCATTTTTTAAATTGAGGTATAACTGACATGTACCATCACTTTAGCTTGAGAGGTACAGCATAGTGACAGGGTGTGAGCGTGGACTGTGAAGTGATCCCCATGCCCACAGTGAGGTCACTCACAGCCCTCACCTCACACAGTCGCAAAGTGTTTCCTTGTAATGGGAACTTTTAAGATCTACTCTTGGTGGTACAGTATGGCTACCTGTTCACCAGGCTGCACGCTGTATCCCCACTGTCATTCATTTTCTTAATTTTCATACTAAACATGCATTACTTTCAAACTGGGGTAAAAAATGGTCCACCTTATTAAGAACCTTTTTAAAAGCATGAGCCCAGCCAGGGTCTGTCCAAAGCAGAAGTCTCCTGGCTCAGCTTGGAAGGTGCCAACCTCCACCTCTTCTTGTCTGCCCCTTCCTCCCCCACACTTCCTCTAAAGATGCCGGGGGGGCCTGGGCCACCATCTGCTGCCCGCCTGACACCTGCCCCCATGTGCTGTCCTGCCAGCCTGGCCCAGGCCCTGCTCTCCCTGGAGGCCGCCCTCGGCTGGCCCCAGCCCTCACCTTGCCAGGTAGGCCTGGGCTGCCCTCCTGACCTGGGCTGCCCTCCTGGAAGAGCCTCCCCACTTCTCTTTGCTCCAGGGGCATCCCTGAAACACCTTGCGGCTTCTTGATGGGACAAGAGCAAAGGAAGGAGCTCCCCCCTGGGGCTTGGTGACTGCAGAAGAGCAGGGTCAAGGCTCCTCGGGCCCCACTCAGTGCTGTGCCCGAGGGCTCCAGGCCCAGGCCACTGTCCCAGATTAGAGGTGGCTGGCAGCAAAACTGGCTGGGCTGACCTACCTCAGCCTTTGGGGTCTTGACCACCTCCCGCGGCAGGCCTGCCCCTTCCCCCATTTTCACAGCTGGCTCACACCTTCCTCGGCCTGTTGGACTTCTTTCCCTCAGAGGAAAGCATGCTGGGTGCTGGAGGTCGGCCCCCCAGGCGCCCTTCCTGGCCCACCGGCATCTCCCTGAGGAGCCAGGGAAGCGGGCCTGTGCCCCACCCACCTACCCTCCTGTGCACAGGACAGGAGCCCAGAGCTCAGCTCCTCCCCCGAGGACAAGGACACTTCATTTACTGCCTCAACCACGAGACCTACCCCCAGGACACCAAGTGCCCCACCAGCCCTGGCAGCCACACCTGTGTGGTCCCCGCTTCAGTGATGCCACCTGCCAGACCCCATCCAGGGGAAGGACCGAGTCCCCAACCAGGCCAAGGGGCCACCCAGCTTGGCACTCCATGCCTGTCACCTGCTGATCTGTGGGAGCCCCAGGCTCACCTGCTCTTCCCCACCACTGCCCTCTCATGCTGTTCTTGCTGACAAGTCCCTGCCCTCAGGGCTCCAGGTGCCAGGGGTGTGGTGCAGGGGCAGGAACCACGCTGTCCCAGTGGAGGGAGGCCCTTGGGGCTGGCGTACTGAGGGCTGCCCTCTCTCCAGTGCCTGTCCCAAAAGCTCGCCTCTGCCTCCAGGGGCAGGCCCTGATGGACCCAGAGCCCTGCATGAAGAGCAGCAAGAGCCGCGAGGGCTCCAGGGTGACCCTTGTGTCAGCAAGAGGAAGCACTGTTCACCGGATGTGCCCTGAGCTGTGTGGACCCCCCAGGCCACCTGCCCCTGCAAGGATGGTAGTCCTGGGATGGAACAGGAACCCCCTGCAGGGCTCTTACGGGCACTTGATGGGGTGGCTGGGTAGGGATTGGGTGCCAGGAGAGCAAAGGGACCCCAAGAAGACCAGAAACTGGCCTGGTGGAGCCAGGCCAGCCAGCTGGCACACTGACCCTGTGCTTTTGCCACCTCATCTTGGGGAGCCCCTGCCCCTATGTGGCTCCACAGCACCTCTGAGGCCTCTATGTGCCCTGCAGAGGACCCCCTGCAGTGAGGAGCCCTCCCAGGAGCCCCCTGCTACCTCGCTCACTCAGCAAGGACCTGGTCTCTCTGATCCAGAGAGCACACGATGCCTCCACCTCTGCTAATTAAACCCACTTTGCTTCTTGTCTCCATCGATTTGTCTGGACTTCCTTGGCACCCGCCAGGAGGGACAAAAAACAAGCATGCAGGTCTTGCCACTGGGGGCTCTCTGGCTGGCCAGGGTGCTCCACCAGCAACAGCGTGCACAGAGCCAGGCTCTGAGTTGAGGGCAGGAGGCATCCGTCCACCCTCCACTGGCCTTCCAGGGTCTAGCCCCTTTTGGAGGCATTGTTGGGCACAGGCAATGAGCAGGAGCCTGGCCTGGAGTGGGGCTTGGGGCTCAGAGGTAGCCACAGCCTCTCTCAGCTCCTTGTGGCTCCATCCAGTTTCGGGTAGTGGGTGCAGAGGGCCAGGGCAGTTCAGCGACTTCAGGGGTTCCCCAGCCTTGTTTAGTGCCTCCAGCAGAGTATGTGTTGTGTGCCCACCCCGGCTCCCAGTGGCTGTCATAATCCATTTCAGTCCTGACGCTAACTTTCTGGGCCAGGCCAGCTCTTCAGTAGGTGAGGAACCACTGGGTGAGGCTGTAGGGACTCTGGATTCCATTTGCCGGGAACCTCAAAGTGCAGATTCTGATTCAAGAGGTCTAGAATTCCACATTCCGACCCAGCTCTTGAGAGGCCTCCCCACCACCAGTGCCTCCTCACAAACACAGGTCCACAGTGCCGATGCCCCAGGAGGAAGCCAGAGGCATGGTCAGCAGGAAAGGCTGTCAGCAAGCCTCCGGGACTGGGCTGGGGCTGCCCAACCACTGGCACTCAGTGCATCTCCCACACCATGGCAGCAGGGCCTTGCAGGAGGCTGGTGACAGGCAGAGGGCTGGGGGGGTTGGGGGAAAAACAAGCCAAGGGTCATGTGGGGCACCACAGACTTGGTGAAAGGACCGGCCAAAGGTTCTCTGGGAGGAAAGTGGAGTTGGTGAAAAGACAGCCAAGGGGTCACTGGGGGTGGGCAGACTTGGTGGGATGAGAGGCAAGTTGCCATTTGGGGGGCAGGGGATCTTGGTGGAAGGGCAGCCAAGGGGACGCTGGGGGGAGGGGACATGGAGGAAGGACTGGCCAAGGGGACACTGGGTGGGGCTGACAGGACAAGGGGTTAATGGAGTGGGGTTGGACTTGGTAGATAAACAGGCCCAGGGGTCATTGGAGGGGGGGGTGGACTTGGTGGAATGGCAGCATTAGGGATCAGAGGGGGATGGACCTGGTGGAAGGACAGCCAAGGGGTCATTGCTGTTTATTGCCAAGAGTTCTTTCATTCAGCATTGTTTCAAGATTCAACTGTGCCATTGTATTTTTCATTTTTTTCAAATAATATTCTTTGTTTCATAGACCAGTTTTAGATTCAGAGCAAAACTGAGTGAAAAGTACAACCCATAGACCCTTTGTCTTCCCCACACACAGCCTCCCTACTATCAATGCCCCCCAGCTGAGGGTTTATTTGTTGTGCTCAAGGAGCCCTCATGGACACATCACCATCCTCCAGGGTCAGCAGCTGACATTAGTTTCACTCTTGTACATTCTAAGGGTTGAGACAAAAGTACAGTGATGTGTATCCCCCACTGTTGGATCCCACGGGGTCATTTGCTGCCCTAAAAGCCCCTGTGCTCCACCTGCTCATCCCTCCCCACCAAACCTCTGCCTACCTGATCCTTTTACTGGTCTAGTTTCTCCTTTCCCAGGAGTCAAACAGTGTGCAGCCTTTTCAAATTGTCTTCTTTCTCCTAGTGATAAGCATTGAATGTTCCTCCATGTCTTTTCACAGACTGATAGCTAATTTCTTTTTAGTACCGATAATATTCCATTGTCTGAGTGAAGCACAGTTTATTTACATTCTCCTACTGAAGGATATCTTAGTTGCTTCCAAGGTTTGTCAACTATAAATGAAGCCTCTATAAACATCCATGTCCAGGTGTTTGTGTGGATGTAAGTTTTCAACTCCTTTGGGTAAATACCAAGGAGCTTAATTGATCGATTGTGTGAAAGTTTAGTCTGCTTGTGTTGCTCTAACAAAAATACCATAAACTCGGTGACTCATAAAAAACAGAAACTTTTTTCTCACAGTTTTGGAGGCTGGAAGTCCCCAATGAGGGCACCAGCATGGTAAAATGAGGCTGTCTCTATTGCAGGCTTCTCCTGTGTCCTCACATGGAAGAAGGGGGAGGGAACTCCTGGAACCTCTATTATGAGGGCACCAATCCCATCATGAGGACTCCACCCTCATGACCTCATCACCTCCCAAAGGCCCAACATCCAAATACTACCACCTCGGCATTAGGTTTTGACATATGAATTTAGGTGTCACACATTCAGTCCATTGCATATAGTAAGAGTATGTTTAGTTTGGTAAGAGCCTACCAAACCATATTCAAAAGTGGCTGTACCATTTTGCATTCCCACCAGCAATGGATGAGTTCCTTCCCTATTATTCTTAAGCATGAGCCGGTATCTGAGGATAGAAACCAAAGCAATATGAACAATAACAACAAGAATAAGAAAAAAATAACAGCAACTATAAAGGAAAACTTAGAGGAAAAAAATTGCTATCATCAAAATCCTCACAGAGATAAAAGAAAATATTGCAATCATGAAAAAACAAGATACTCTAAAAAAGGAACACTCAAAAGCCAAAAAAAGAGCTCTTGGTAAATAAAAATATCATAGAAGAAATAAAAATTTCAAAAGAGTTGGAAGCTAAAGTTGAAGAAATATCCCAGAAAGTAGAGCAAGAAAACAAAGAGATTAAGTGTAGGAGAGATTAGATGGGAAAATTAGAGAAAATCACAAATCAGTCTTCAGCCAGTATTCAAACCTGGGTATTTCAGAAAGAGAGAATAGAGGAAATGGAAGGAAGAAAATATTGAACAAAATAAATAGGAACAACAAATTCCCCAAGCAAGGATATGAGTTTGTACATCAAGGGTCCATTATGTGCTCAGGCAATCAATAGATTGGTATAGACTCACACCATGGAACATCATTGCGAAATATCAGAAACCTGGGCATGGTGAGAATATACAAGTTCATAAATATAAATAAGTAAATAAAACAAAAAGGGTAGGGAAGGAATGGAGGGAAGAAGGAAGAAGGCAGAAGGAAGGACATGTCACTTTTGGATAAAATGGAAATTTCCGACCAGAATTCTGCCTGGCCTTGATAGTGATATGCATATAAGGGCCTATTTGCACATCAATGTGATGTTTACCGAGGCAGAGGCCCCAATCCATCATGGGATTGCCCATCTGGGGTAAGGGGTAGAGAGTAGCAGCCATTGTCTCCTCCCCTCTGTTCCCGCATAATTGTTCAGGCAGCCACCAGTCACCAGCCCCACCCCCAACCAGGGTTCCTCCCAGAAGGGGCAGGGAGAAGGAGAGGGAGCACTTGGGAGTGCACTGGGGGAGAGAGAGCTGAGAAGCTGGGGTTTGCCAGGAGAGAGACTGAACTGTGAGAAATAAACCTTTAATCCCCAACCTACCCTTTCCCTTGTCTTCTTTCTGTTTCACCAAATTCAGAGAGAACTTGCCCCAGGCAGGGAACTGCCTTTCTCCTGGAACCACATTTACATACAATTTTTGGATTCCTCATTAGAAACATGAGAAGCTCCCTAGCTAGAGGTTCATGGAGTAAGCCTTCAAAATCTGGAAATGACTTCTAAATATACCCAGCCAGACTATCAATCAAGTGGGAGGCTACAATCAAAACATGTTAGACCTTCAAGGTCTTTAAAATCTCCCTCCTTTGCATCATTTCCCATAGAGCTACTGCAGGATGTGCTCCACCCAAACCAGGGCATAAACTAAAAAAAGAAACACAGGACATGGAAACAGGGCAGGCAGAGACCAGGAGCCGGAGGAGCCTCTGGGTGCAGGCAGCAACTCCCAGATGGCAGTCCACAGCGGGGGTCAGGGGTGGGACTCTGCAGTAATATTTACTGAGGACATATCTGATATGTCAGATCATGTTAAGATTTGGACAACTGTGACAAAAAAACAAGGCAATTGTTATTCCACAGAAAATGAAAAGCTGGGAAAGAAGGAATAATAATCAAGTCCATATACAAACCTCAGATGTGTCTTGCTTGGGTTACTCCACACTTCTTTTCTCATGTTAAAAAGAAAGACATAGGTCCAGCCTATGGTCACTTCTCCTGGGCTGAGTCACCACACTGGGTCTGAATGCCTAACCTAATTCCAGTTTCTATCTCCCTTATAAATGTCCTCAGTGGGGAATTCTCATAAGATAATGTCACACATGCCCTCTCTGTTTCCAAAGAATATGAAGATTTCCACCTAATGAGACCCTGATCATGCCTTCTCACACACAGCGTGCCAATGTGTGTGGATGATCCTTTAGGACACTATATGTGTTTATGAGGTAAGGCAGGGACATGGGACAAGCATCATAATTAACTGTTCTTGCCTATGGCGAAAAATGTTGAGATATAAACAGTATAGTAAGAACAGAAGGGACTCCATCTTAAGGCTAAGATTCCATTTTAAAAACCAGAGATTAAGTGAAGACCTAATACCCACCCTGAAAGGGTTCTTTAGCTACCCGGCTCACTCGCTTGCAAAGGACACGAGAACTCCGTCAGCATGGTTTTATTCCCTGTAAGATGAACAGACAGAAAGGCTGTCTTGGAAAGGAGAGAGCAGCAGCCTGTGCGTGAGGAAGCGAGTTTTTTAAGGAGTAGGGTGTGGCACATTAGTGATTGGGTCTTAAGGGGTGGGGCAACCATCTGGTTGGTGGTTGGATCTTAAGAGGAGGGGCGAAAAGGTGAGGCAAGTCCAGACAGGATTTTCACCGGCCCAAGTGCTTGGGACCATGGGGTAAATGGAGGGTAAAGTCTTACACACCCTCCTTAAAGTTCTCCAAAAAGTAGAAGAGGAGGGAATACTCCCAAACTCATTCTACGAGGCCAACATCAGTCTAATAACAAAACCAGGCAAAGACATCACAAAAAAAGAAAAGTACACACCAATATCCCTGATGAACATAGATGCAAATGAACTAAACTAATTTAATAAGTTGACAACTCTAAAATACCAAGCTGGAACTGTAATAAAGTTTATTCTCAAGTGTAAAAAAAAAAAAGCAGAGTTAGGAGGTAAGATTCTTAACATACTCTCTGGTAATCAGACAATAGCCCAACAGCCTATCTTAAGGCAGGGAAGGCAGTCTTAACTGACATGTCCCAGCTGCTTGAGGGTAACCACTATCTTGGAGAAGAACAGGATAAATAAATCCCTTGTGTTGGGTTCATTTAGCAAAATTAGCTGGAGAACTGATAACAGAGGAGAGGAGACATGGTGTCTCTCACCAGAGAGAAGCA